>JAJHZJ010000174.1:6985975-7468447 GCA_023548195.1 Bettongia penicillata ogilbyi
TGAGAAAAAAAGTTTTTTTACAAGAGCCCCGCTTTTAGTTTGCATTATTAACATTTTCTCTATTACTTTCCTAATGTGGACAATCAACAAAACAATAAACCAAGTCCTAATTTGTAGTATTTGCTGTTTTCTGAAGTGAATATGCTCACAGTGAAAAATACAATGCAGTCTCAAATCAGCCACTTGAGCTAGCCCTAGCATGCACCTGATCTGCAATCTCTGCTCAAGGTACACACAGATACACAGAAAAGAGAAATACACACACACACACATACACACACGCTCACACACACATACTAGTGTACAACTTTTAATAGACCACTTATCCAAATGCATGATATAATTTGGACAATATGTATTTTCAGCCTGTTGTTTTTGCAGTGTGGATGGCTAGGTTAATATCCTTTGAGCATTTAATTATTTCATTAAGGAGTATTCATGGTGTTCTGGGACTTGATGCAATTATCCAAATATTATCTGTGCATAGGAACAATAGGGAACCTTGACATCAATAGGAAATCTTTCTGTCTGGATTCCACATAGGACATTCTTCATGACATTACCTTAGTTGAGCATTTGTCTCCCTATTTTATGCCTTCATTGATGTTGGTTTGAAATAGATCATTATACAACATGACCTTTGTGGTCACGTCTGTCATGGATTGTATGCTTTTAACAGAGATGTAAAAGACACCAGGTTTGAGATAACTCTTTAAGGCTGCATTTTGTTCTTCCAAGTCAAATGCTTTAAAAAAAATCAACAGTCAATTGTGCGACTGGGGAGATGTGGTCTAAAGTAAAAAAGAAATTGTAAAAGCGTGCCTATTCCCTTTCTGTATTTTCATGAAGGATGCTGTTGATATCCAGATCCTTCTTAGAAAAATTTTGTAGAGATGTGAAAGTAGGCAAAGGGATATGTAGTGATTAATAATGAATCATAATCATAGAATTTAGAGCTAGAAGGGATCGAGAGGTCTTTTTGTCCAATATTCTTATTTTTAAGAGCTTGAAAACCGACTTGGAGATTAAGTGACTGGGTCACATAAAGTAGTAAATTGCAAAGCTAGAATTCAAACCTAAACCTTCAGATTTCAAATCCAGTCCTCTTTTTCGGTATACCATAGTACTTTTTATTAATTATTTTTAGATAGACATTCAGTCCATAATCTTTTTTCGTTCTTTTGTAACATTCTTTCCCTTTGTGATAGCTTGAAATTTAATTCAAGTGCCTTTAAAATTGAGTTTCCATAGATTTCTTCTGTACCAACCCATTACTGACTTCATCTTGTTAAATACTATTAACATACTGATTCATGGTACACAGCGTACTGAGATGGAAGAATCCAACGGCAATTGTTTCACTATTGTCATCTATAAAACTAGATCATTTTAGAAACACTGGAAGATTTATCCATTTCACATCTTTTTAAAGTCCTGCCAGTTTTATCTACTGATTCTTTCAGCATGGTCTGGTTTCGTGGAGTCTCATGTAAAGTCTCTGTTGCTTCAATTTCTGTTCTTTACTCTTTGTGAAACAATATTGTACATAGTCATTCATCATATCCTCTTGCCACTTTTAATAAATTAGCTGAAAAAAAAGAAGAAAAAATTAAATTAGCTTGGATCTCAAATCAGCGTTGACCCCTGGCTATATTGTCAATTTATTTGACCAGGAAATTTTGGTGTTTGGTAGATGTTTTCTGTCTGAAGGAGATTTGATATATTTTGGTCTCTTTATTGTGACAGTTTTGCATCAATTAAAATTATCTAAGAAAGTACAAAAGTCAGAATCCTTCTATATGGTACCTTCTCCAGGTGTTTGGATTCATTTCCTTACTATTTTTATTCTGAATTTAAAAAGCAAAAAGAGTATTACCGTATAAACAGAACATAAAAAAATTATAGATAGAATAATCTTCATTTTATTCCACTTGCTTTAAAATGTGTGTGTATCTGTGTAATCCGTTCTATATATTATTTTCAAGATTGTTCTGCTTACCCATGACTCTTTGAATTTCATCTTATTCCCTTCTGCGTACTTAAAAAAAGTTTCAGTGGCCCTCTTTTTTTTTTTTTTTCCTCATCACTATTGTTAACTTCCTCTTTCCCTCCCTCATTCTCCATTAAAACAGAGGGGATAAAAAATCAAACTTGGACCTGTTAAGCTTAGTCAAACAAATCAAATCTATGCTATGGGTGTGTCCAAAAATGTGTATCTCTCTTTGCACTTTGAGTCCATAACCTCTGTGTCAGGAGGTGAGTAACATGCTTCATCACGAGGCTTTCTGGAGACTTTGGTCATCGCTTTGATCTGAGTACTGAAGTCTTTCAGAATTATTTTTCTTTGAAATATTGTTATTCTTTTATAAATTGCTCTCCTGTTTCTGTTCTCTTTGCTCTGCAAAGAGCATGGTTTTCAAAAGTTTCTGAAATCATCTGTTTTGTTACTTCTTACAGCTTAAGGACATTCACATGCTACAATTTATTCAGCCACTCCGCAGTTGAAGGGCACCTCCTTAGATTCCAGTTCTTCATTTTTATTTTCCACTTTTATCTGGCTTTTAGGATCAGGAAGTCTGTTTGGCGTGGGACTCTTCCCTTCCCAGTATTATTCTACTTCTTACCCTCTCGCTCCTTCTCTGCTCATTTCCCTGTTCAGTCGGATAAATTTCTAAACCAATTGTGTGTGTGTGTGTGCGTGCATGTGTGCGCCCATGGTGTGCGTGTGCATACGTGTGCATGTGCATGTGTGTATGTGTGCGTGTATGTGGTGTGTTCAATCCCCTTTGTTCCAGTCTCCATTCAGATCAGAGTGAAACTGATTTGCTGCCCACTCCTACTCCGTCCTTCACGCCTATACTTTTGCCTACTTGGCACCTTTCTGCTCACACGTGTCAAGTTCCACACGCTTCTCCCTCCTCCCTACCCTAGAATATTCCTTTTTCTCTCCCTTTTCTTCCCTTTATGCCAGAATAGAACCAATCCACACCAGTTCCTCTTTTTCCTTACTTAATTCTCTTAATTTGAAGACATTAAGTTTAGAAAAGACATTTCTTTCTTCTCCCATTTGAACGTTAGCACTGCATCATACAATCCCTTCCAATTGCTCAATGAAATTTACCTTCTCTGATTTCTCTTGAATCTTGCTTGTATTTCAAAGTTCCTATTCCATTCTGGACTTTTCACCAGGAACTTTTGAAAGTCCTTCATTCTAGGGATCTACGAACTATGATTCAAGGGCCCAATCTGACTTGGCAGTCTCTTTGTAGGGCTGGTGAGGTGGGAATTGTTTTTACATTTTTAAATACAACAGAACTTTAAAGATGTAAAAAACATTCTTAGATCATGGACCATACAAAAACACACAGTAGAATGGATCTGGCCCAGGGGCCCAAGTTTACTAACCCCTGCTTTATTACACTAAGCAGTCATTTTTCCTTCCTTCCTTCCCTCCTTCCTTCCTTCCTTCCTTCCTTCCTTCCTTCCTTCCTTCCTTCCTTCCTTCCTTCCTTCCTTCCTTCCATCCTTCCTTCCTTCTTTCCTCCCTTCCTTCCTTCCATCCTTTCTTACTTTCTCTCTGTCTGTCTCTGTGACTATCTGTCTCTCTGTTTGTCTCTCTCAGATCTCCTTAACATAGTAGAAGCTGACAGGTCTTGTGTAGTTCTGTGATTGCCTGGTACTTAAAATCTTTCTTTCAGGCATTTGCACTATTTTTCTTTGATAAGGAACTTCTGGATTTTTGACTATCACATTCCTGGGACTTTTCCTTTTGGAACTTTTCCTTGATCAATAGATTCTTTTCAGTTTTCACTTTATCTTCTAGTTCTAATAGATCTCAGTAATTTTCATTTATGCTTTCTTGAAATATAATGTCCAGAATTTTTTTCCATAATCATGCTCCTCCCAAAATTAAGGAGCCAGAACTAGCACCGCAGTTCCATTTAACCACTTATCAGATTAGCTTTTACAAAGAAGAGTTTATTTCAAAGGTGCTGATGAAACAAGAACAAACATGAAAACATTTCCCTCAACACCTATCCTGGTCTATTGGGAGGGAAAAAAATCCAAACTCACAGCTTAACTCAGTTACTACATAGTATTGATGCTACCTTGTTTAAATCCAAATCCTCCCTTGAAATGGTATCTCAAATGATCTGCCTTTTTAGGGCTCCCCTGTTGGGTTGGCTACAACATCTGACCTAGCATTCTGAGCTCCAACTTCCATAGTTTAAGGTCCCAGAGGGTAGCTCCTTTCTCAGCACCTAGAACTGAAAAGGACACAGAAAACAGATCCCAACCCCAAGTCCATCTCTAGAAGCCACATGGCCTAGATTGGGGTAGGTGACCCTCAACTTCTTCTCCCACTTAGACATCTCTTGCTATAAGTGAATGAGTCCATCCTCAGACACAAATTCAAGAATAAGAATAAGATAGTCAGATCCTTTTAAAGATGCAGATAGTTCCAAGTAGGCAGTCTATGGAAAGAGGCCATTGTGTGGTAGGCCAGTAAAAAATGTCCTCATACATGTTAATTCTCCTGTATCCCAGAAGTAGATTTCAGGCATTTCTTGTGAAAGTTCCTCCATCTTAGGTGATTTTGGCACGTACCAAATCTCACTCATATACACACTCATAATAATATAAATCAAAAGAACACTAATATGAAATTAAACACTGTTATTGTAATGACCGATCTTGGTCCTAGATATCAGATGAAAATCACAATTCCTTGAAGAGGTAGTGATTATGGGTGTAGACTACTATCTACATTGTCATGTGGTCCTCATCCAGGTCTTGTTTAACTGTGTTTGTTTTTTCCTATAGCAAGGACTGTGTTTGTATGGTACATCTAGAAATAACTGATGTAAAAAAGTTAACAATAAAATATTAATTTAAGAAATAAAAATAAAATTAAGGAATTGGAGGAGATGAATTCTGAGATTTCTTTCAACTAGAAATCTGTGCTCGTATGGTCTCCTAAGGCACGGATGGATTGTTTGTGCCAGAGAAATGAGTGGCCACAGTGATGAAGTCATTGAAATGGTGAAGCAGTTCTGTCATTTTTGCATCTTTTCCATTTATACCTGGTGTCCTGCCACTCAATAGTGAAATTATAACAAATTTCTAGGCTATTTCCAGGCTAATCAATGATTTTTGAATGTCTAATCCACAAACCTGTCAGCTTTAATGACCAGCTATGGACTGTGACATTTCTCCTTATCCCCTTTAACCAGGAAATCCATCATGCAACTTAGTAGAACTAAGTAGGGTATCAGAGGCTTTTTCAACAATGATCAACTTTTCTTTCTATTTTTCTGAAGCAGGAACCTAGTTCAGTAGTTAAAAGAAGACTTGTAGAAAAGTGGGAATCTTGATGGGAAAATGGGATTGGTTGGTACTATGCTAGGTATTATATTCCAGTTGATAAATGATGTTGGGTGGAAAATTTATCCATCAATGGCTTTAATCTCATCCAATTAGGTCTCTCCAGGGCAAACACAGGTAGAAGAACACCTGGAGGATCTCACACTTACCATCCTTATAGCTCTGTATAATTATCCTTTAAAATGTGGTATGGATGATTAGTCCCTTCAGATTATGCTTAGCATTAGTCTGGAAAACCTGACCTCATTCTTAGGTAGCCACTCCCTACTCCACCTCCCTTGACTGACATCAGTTGGCTTATTTGTTTGCTGAAATGGTCCTTCTGTCATCTCATTCTGACCTACCACAGAGCCAGATCCCATTATAACTGGGAAAAGCTCTCTCATCTCCTTGAGCTTACTAGACACTGTTCTTCACATACAAATATACTGCTGTGATCTTCAATTATTAAGACACATGCTTTGAGCTGGTTTTCTAGGAGTGGGGATGGGTTTGCACTGATTTATGTTCTTGCTTCAAGTTCACCTTGTGATCAACACCATGTATTTCTCAGTAGGTTGGCTAGAGTTAGAATGGAGTCATGAGAGAAGCTAACTAAAATATAGTGGGGGTGGGGTAGACTTCAAACTTATGACCTTGACCTCATTAGCTTGGCTTAGACCTATTGAGAATCCCCTAGGCTGTGACAGAATGCCCTTTCTCTATCCATTTCTGATACTGAGGTGTTAAAGGACAAAACAAGATGGAGGTGACTTTTCTTATTGGTGAGGGTGGGGAGAAGGTTTGGATAACTGCTTATTTTGATTGTAACATCCTTACACTCCAAACCAGAAGAATTCTTCCAACTGAAAGTAACTATTGCATTATTTGAAGAAATAAAACAATACAAAAACCAACCAAACAGAAGTTTTACCCTTTATTCAGGACAAATTAGTAGTTTCAAATTTTTCAAGTGATTGTGAGTCTATGGATTTCCTATAGTTATCATGGCACAATTTAATCTGAATAGTATAAGTCATAGATAATTCTTGACAGATGAATCTTCCTGCTAATTCATTTCATCTGATTCCTCTTCAAAAGACCATACCAAAATGGATAAAGTATTGATCTGGAACTCTAAAGCTCTTAGTTCAAACATATCCTCTGGTATTTACAAGTTGTGAGACTGGGTAAGTCGCTGAACTCTCTGGGCTTCAGCTTCCTCATCTGTAAAAAGGGGATAATGACACCACTTAGTACTGATCACACAAAGTTATTCTGAGGTTCAAATGAGAACTGTATACAAAGTAATACATATATTTGAGCTATTGTTTATAGTGTAAGGGTCTTAGATGCTTTAAGTCAAGAAAAGCATCCAGTTTCACTGGTGTTACATATATATATACACACACACACATACATACATACATGCACGTATATGTATATACATATATACATGTATATACACATATATGTATATATATACACTATGTGCTACATACATATATGCCAGGAATCACAAAAACATCATAATATCAATCTACCTAATCATTGACCCCTTTCAGAATATTGTCCATTAATAAATGAGATGTAAAGGAGACTTCCAGGAGCCAAGAAGGTGAAGTGATTGGTAACTGCTATCTCATTCCCCTTGTTGACCTTGAAGAACCCAGAGAATATCTTTCCAGGATAAATCCTGGAACAGTGGGAGCAGTAGAAAGGGTAAACAGTCTCTTACCTCATGAGGCTAGGAAAATCACTAAGGAGGGCCCCTCTTGCTGTGGCTGAAGGGGACCAGTACAGGACTGGAACTGTCCCAGATAGCCCCACCTCAGCAAACCCAGAGAAGATCCTGAGCCCCAGGGGGGTGACGCTTGCAACCACCAACACCAGGACCCAGGTATGCCTCAGCACCCCAAGGGAATCAGGAAGACACTAGCACAGATGGGATCACCAGCCTCTGAGACTGCCTATGCTCTAGCTCAGCAGAGGAGATCTCCTGTGGCCAGACCACTCCTTCTCCACACTTAACACAGCTAGCTCCAGAGTAACTCTGGGTAAAATCAAAAAGACTTCACTTGGCCTCTGTTTTCCAACACCAGTCAGCCCCAAACCAGGTAAGCTGCAGTATTTTAGCTTCAAGATGAAAGCACCCTAGACCATAACATACACAGCCTCAAGTTTTAGGCAAAAGAACTCTGGGACAGAGACCCCTGTGCCCTAGACACAGAGATCTACTTCAAAAGCCAGGAAAAGGGTGATCATCGTGAGTAAAAAGCAAAGCAGAAAAGACCATAGAATCTTTCTATGGGAACAAAGACCAAAACAGAATACCAAAGAGGTCAACATTGAGTACTCCCATCTGAAACTTCAGAAGGGAATATGGACTGGTTTGAAGCACAAACAGCATTCTTGGAAGAGCTCAGGAAGAATTTTTTTTCCAATATATTTATTTTTAGTTTTCAGCATTCATTTACACAAGATTTTGAGTTTCAAATTGAAACTCAATCTCTCCCATCTCTTCCCTTCCCCCACCCCAAAACATGATGCATTCTAATTATCCCTTCCCCAATCTATTCTTCCTTCTATCACACCCCTCTCATTCCTTTTCCCCATCTTTTCTCTTTTCTTGTAGGGCAAGATAGAGTTCTAGACCCCATTACCTGTATTTCTTATTTCTCAGTTACATGAAAAAGCAATTCTCAACATTTGTTCCTAAAACTATGAGTTCTAACTTCTCTCCTTTCCTCCCTCCCCACCCATCCCCACTGAGAAGGTAAACAATTCAATATAGGTTATATATGTGTAGTTCTGCTAAAGACTTCCATAACAATCATGTTGTGAAAGACTACCTATATTTTCCTCCATCCTATCCTGCCCCCCTATTTATTCTATTCTCTCTTTTGACTTTATCCCATCCCAAACATGATTACTTCTAATTAGCCCCCTCCTCTCATTTGGCCTCCCTTCTATTATCCCCCCACATCCCACTTCTCCCCTTCTCCCCTACTTTCCTGTAGTGTAAGATAGATTTTCATACCAAATTGAGAGTGCATGTTATTCCCTCCTTAAGCCAAATGTGATGAGAGTAAGCTTCACTTTTTCTCTCTCACCTCCCCCATTTCCCCTCCATTGAAAAAGCTTTTTCTTGTTTTTTATGAGAGATAATTTGTCCTATTCCATTTCTCCCTTTCTCCTCCCAATATATTCCTCTTTCACCCCTTAATTTTATTTATTTAGATATCATCCCATCCTATTCAACTCACCTTGTGCCCTCTCTCTCTTTCTCTCTCTCTCTCTCTCTCTGTGTGTGTGTGTGTGTGTGTGTGTATGTATAATCCCTCCAATTACCCAGATACTGAGAAAAGTTTCAAGACTTACAAATATTATCTTTCCATGTAGGAAAGTAAACAACTCAGCTTTACTAAGTCCTTTATGATTTCTCTTTCCTGTTTACCTTTTCATGCTTCTCTTGATTCTTGTGTTTGAAAGTTGAATTTTCTATTCAGCGCTGGTCTTTTTATTAAGAATGCTTGAAAGTCCTCTATTTCATTGAATGACATTTTTTTCCCTTGAAATATTATACTCAGTTTTTCTGGGTAGGTGATCTTTGGTTTTAATCCTAGTTCCTTTGACTTCTGGAATATCATATTCCAAACCCTTTAATCCCTTAATATAGAAGCTGCTAGATGCTCTGTTATCCTTATTGTATTTCCACAATTCTCAAATTGTTTCTTTCTGGCTGCTTGCAATATTTTCTCCCTGACCTGGGAACTCTGGGATTTGGCTACAATATTCCTGGGAGTTTTTCTTTTCAGATCTCTTTCAGGAGCTGATTGGTGAATTCTCTCAATATTCATTTTACTTTCTGGTTCCAGAATATCAGGGTAGTTTTCCTTGATAATTCCATGAAACATGATGTCTAGGCTCTTTTTTTGATCATGGCTTTCAGGTAGTCCCATAATTTTTAAATTGTCTCTCCTGGATCTATTTTCCAGGTCAGTTGTTCTTCCAATGTGATATTTCACATTTTCTTCTATTTTTTTCATTCTTTTGGTTTTGTTTTGTAATTTCTTGGTTTCTCATAAAGTCATTAGCTTCCATCTGCTCCATTCCAATTTTTAAAGAACTACATTCTTCAATGAGTTTTTGAACCTCCTTTTTCATTTGGATAATTCTGCTCTTTAAGTATTCTTCTTCTCATTGGCTTTTTTGGTCTCTTTTGTCATTTGAGTTAGTTTATTTTTAAAGGTGTTAATTTCTTTAGCATTTTTGGGGGCTCCTTTAGTAAGCTATTGGCTTGTTTTTCATGATTTTCTTGCATCTCTCTCATTTCTCCTCCCAACCTTTCCTCCACCATTCTTACTTGATTTTCAAAATCCTTTTTGAGCTCTTCCATGGCCTGAGACCACTGCACATCCACTTTGGAGGTTTTAGATGCAGATGCTCTGACCCCTCCCCCCCACCCAGGTCTTCTTCTGATGGTATGCATCACTCTTCCTCATCCAAAAGGGTGGAAGAAAATACCTTCTCATCAAGAAAGTAACCTTCTATTGTCTTATTCTTTTTCCCTTTTGGGGGCATCCTCCCAACTAGTCACTTGACTTTTGAGTTCTTTGTCAAGGGGAGGGTATACTCTGGGGACCTATAAATTCTCAGCTCTTCCCAGGAGGCACAATCAAGGGAGAGGAGTTTATTTCTCTCCTGGCCTGCACTCTAGTCTGTGAGCAAAATTTCCTCTTCTCAGGAAGGATTTTAAAAGTCAAATTAGGGAAATAGAAGAAAAACTGACTAATGATTTAAAAAATATGAAAAAAAGAGGTCACAGAAGAATTTAAAAAGCAAATTGAACAAATGGAAAAGGAAATACAAAACCTAGCTGGAGAAAATAAATCCTTAAAAGGAAAAATTGGATAGATGGAAGAGGAGATACAAAAGTTAACCGAAGAAAACAATTTGATAAAAATTAGAATCAGAGAAGTAGAAGCTAATGACTCTATGAGATGTAAAGAATCAGTCAAAGAGAATCTAAAGAATGAAAAGAAAGAAGAAAATATAAAATATCTAATTGGAAAAACAACTGACTTGGAGAATAGATCCATGAGAGAAAAATCTAAGGATTATTTGTCTGACAGAAAGCCATGATAAAAAAAAGAGCCTGGATAATATCTTCCAAGAAATCATTAAGGAAAATTCCCCAGAAGTCCTAGATTCTGTCGGCAAAATCATCATCAAAAGAATCCCTGTTCACCTCCTGATTGGGATCCCAAACTAAAAGCACCAAGGAGTATTATTACCAAGTGAAGGAGAAAATACTCAGGTAGCCAGAAAGAAAAAATTCAAATATTGAGGAGCTATAATCAGGATCACACAGGATTTTGCAGCTTCTACATTAAAAGATCAGAGGGATTGAAATACAATATTCCATAAGGCAAAGGAACTGGGACTACAACCAAGAATCAATTACACAGCAAACTTGAGCACAATATTTCAGGAAAGGAGATAGACATTCAATGAAATAAGGGATTTCCAGAACTTCCTGATGAAAAACTAAAAGTTAATCCCATTCATATTCACAATTATGATTGCAATCTGTATCTTTTCCTCCATCCCCTTCCTCTCTGTTTATGCTTTTAGTTCTCCCTTCTCCCTTCCCCTCCACAATAGAGTTTTAATTTTTGGCCACTGCCTCCTTCAAGTCCTCTCTCCCTTCTTTCTTCTTTCGTCAATTTGACTTAAAAAAAAGAAGAAAACCAAATTACCAATATCAAAAATGAAAAGGGTGAACTCACCTCCAATGAGAAGGAAATTAAAACAATAATTAGAAACTACTTTATCCAACTGTATATCCATAAATTAGACAATCTAAATGAGATGGATGATTAATGTGAAAAATATAAATTGCCCAGAACAACAGAAGAGAAAGTTGAATATTTAAATAATCCCATCAAAAAAAAAAAAAAAAAGAAATTGAATAAGCCATCAATGAACTCCCTAGGAAAAAATCTCCAGGGCCAGATGGATTTCCAAGTGAATTCTATCAAAAATTTAAAGAACAGCTTAATTTCAGTCCTATATAGACTATTTGTGAAAATTATTGAAGAAGGAATCCTATCAAATTCTTTTTATGATGCAAATATGGTTCTGATACCTAAACCAGGAAGAGACAAAACATATATTCTTTAATGAATATAGACACAAAAATTTAAATAAGATATTAGCAAAAAGAATATAGCAATTTACAAGAGAATAATACATCATGATCAGAAAGGATTTATACCAGGAATGCAGGGCTGGTTCAATATTAGAAAAACTTTTAACATTATTGATCATATCAACAACAAAACTAACAGAAACCACATGATTATCTCAATAGATACCAAAAAAGGTTTTGACAAAATACAACACCCATTCCTACTGAATACACTGGAAAGCATAGGAATAAATGGAACTTTCCATGAAATAATAAGCAATATCAACCTAAAACCATCAGCAAGCATTATATGCAATGGGGATAAGCTAGATGCACTTTTAAAAAGATCAGGGGTGAAACAAGGATGTCCCTTATCACCACTATTATTTAATATGGCTTTAGAAGTGCTAGCTATAGCAATAAAAGAAGAAAAAGAAATTGAATGAATTAGAATAGGCAAAGAAGAAACTAAGTTATCACTCTTTTCAGATGATATGATGATATACTCAGAGAAACAAATAAAAAACTACTTGAAATAATAAACAACTTTGGCGAAGTTGCAGGTTACAAAATAAGCCCAGATAAATCATCTGCATTTCTACATATTACTAAAGAAGCCCAACAACAAGAAAGAGAAAGAGAAATCCCATTTAAAGCTACAGTAAACACTATAAAATATCTGGAACTCTACCTACCAAAACAAACCCAGGGACTATATGAACACAATTACAAAACACTTTTCGCACAAATAAAGTCAGATATAACTAAGTATAAAAACATCAGTTGCTCATGGGTAGGCCAAGCTAATATAATAAAAATGACAATTCTACCTAAATTAATTTACTTATTCAGTGCCATACCAATCAAACTACCAGATAATTATTTTCTAGAGCTAGAAAAAAATAATATCAAAATTCATCTGGAAGAACAAAAGGTCCAGAATATCAAGGGAACTAATGAAAAGAAATGCTAAGGAAGGTGGCCTAGCCCTACCAGATCTCAAATTATATTATAAAGCAGCAATCATCAAAACCACTTGGTACTGGCTAGGAAACAGAGGGGTAGACCAGTGGAATAGGTTAGCTACTCAAGACACAGTAGTCAATGAATATAGCCATCTACTGTTTGATAAACTCAAGGACCCCAGCTTCTGGAATTAGAACTATCAGATTGACTAATATGACAAAACAGGAAGATGATAAATGTGAGAGAAGATGTGGGAGAGTTGGAACACTAATTCTTTGTTGGTGGAGCCGTGAGCTGATACAACCATTCTGGAGAGTGGTTTGGAACTATGCCCAAAGGGCTACAAAAATGTGCATACCCTTTGACCCAGCCATATTGCTTCTGGGACTCTATTCAAAGGGATCATAGAAATGGGAAAGGGTTCCACATGCACAAAAATATTTATAGCAGCACTCTTTGTAGTTGCCAAAAACTGGAAGTCAAGGGGATGCTCATCAATTGGGGAATGGCTGAACAAGTTGTGGTATATGAATGTGATGGAATGCTATTATGCTATGAGAAATGATGAACAGGAAGACTTCAGACAGGCCTGGAAAGACTTATATGAACTGATGCTGAGTGAAAGGAGCAGAACCAGGAGAACGTTGTACACAGCAACAAACATAGCTTGCAAGGAATTTTTCTGGTAGACAGTACTACATTGCAATGCAAAGACTTTAAAAATTACCAATGGACTTTTAAGGCAAAATGCCTTCCACATCCAGAGAAAAAACTATGGAAGTGGATCACAGATCCAGGCCATTTTCTTTTGCATTATGTTTTGTTTTGTTTGAAATGAATGGTTTCTCCCATTCATTTTAATTCTTCTATGCAACATGTATTTAATAAGAATGTACATGTAGAGCCTATATAAAATTGGATGCCATCTCAGGGAGGAAGTGGGGAGGGAGGGGAGAATGAGAGGGAGGTGGGGAGAAAAAATCCAAGATATATGGAAGTGATTGTCGAACTCTGAAAACAAATAAAATAATTTAATTAAAAAAATAACAGCTTTCTCAAAATTTGGGCTCAACCTTGCGATGAAATTAGGTCCTTACAAATCATTGAACATTAAAGAAAGGAGGTTAACTTGACCCTAATATAGCAAGGACATGCACCAAGGATACAGGGACACTTTTCTGAATAGGGCTTCTCTCATGTCCAGGTGGAGACTAGTCTGGCCAACAGGACAGGGCATGGTGACTCTGAAAAAACCCATGTGGAAGGAACCACAACTTCCTGTGGATGAGACTTTAGGTGCCCTTGGGTCATCAGGAAGCTACTTCAATGGAGACAAAGGTCAATCAAATCCCAGAGACAGCTTTATTGCCTTTTAGAGAAAACTAATCCTTTTTCTGGGAAAATCAGAAATTCCTGGTCCCATCACACACTACCCCCCAAGACCCAGGGATCTTCTAAAGACCTTTCACTGGTTCCTAATTTTCAAAATTTGATTGGACAATTATTCTGGCCCAGGAAATACAAGAAGTAAAGCAAAAATACTTTGTCTCACCAAAAAGTAATAAGAAAAAATAGAAAACAAAAAATGAGGAGGATGAAAAAAGGCAGGAATTCTACTTTCTGTTTCTCCTTTGGAGGAACTGAACCTCAAATCTTAATCATCTAGTTCTGGTGTCAGATACAGCCAGAACCGCATTAAAATGTAATTGAGAAATATTTTACAAAATAAAGATGCAATAAGACATAAAAAAAATAAATGAGATGTAAAGAACTCAGCCTGTGTGAGAATCATATAATTATTTTATATCATTATTGAACAACCTAGTCACTTGCTTATACACAATTTTGGTAATCACTAGTCACTAGAATGGGCAGCTAGGTGGCACAAAGAGCTGGTCCTGGAGTCAGAAAGACTTCTTCATTTATTCAAATCCTGCTTCTGATACTTACTAGCTGCATGACCCTGGGCAAGTCACTTAACCCTGTTTGCTTCAATTTCCTCCTCTGTAAAATGATCTGGACAAGAAAATGGCAAACCACTCCAGTATCTTTGCCAAGAAAATAACAAATGGGGTCACAAAGAGTTAGATGTGACTGAAACAACTGAACAACAAAAATAATCATTAAAACACTACAACTAATCATTTTAATTTCTTGCTTATAAAATGACAGGACAGTCCTGGGTGGACAACACAATGCTATTTACTTAGATTGAAGTCAAATCAAGTGAAGCAAAGACTCTGTTGGAAATTCCAGAGTTAGCCACAACCCTATTTAGGATGATAGAATTAAAGTATCATGGATTTAGACCTAGAAGTGATAACAACACCTAAAACAGCTGCAAAAAGACCAATAGGTACCATTTATATTGTACTTTAAGGTTTATTAGACACTTCACAAATATTAATGCACAATAGCCCTGAAAGGTAGGTGCTATTATCATCCTTCTTTTACAGATGAGGAAACTGAGGCAGGCAGTGGTTAAGTGATTTGCCCAGGGTCACACAACCAATATGATAGCATACATGTGCATATAATATATATGGGTGTGTATGTATGTATGTTTCTCTATCTCAGAAGGCAGAACTTGAACCCAGGTTTTCCCTTATTACTCATAGTATATAAGTCTCTCCTGACTCTGTCTTCTACCGTGCTGCCTCTCAATTTTCTCTCTTTTTGATGTCAAAATATAAATGTCCCCATTTTTGCTTTCCCATTTTCCATTTTCATTTACTTCATTTACCTTCTTCTTTTGCTTTGCATCCTATGCAGTTTTTGACATTTAAAAACCATGTTTTTTCCCCTGTATTTAATAAAAACAGACCCATGAAACTCCCCAATGAATAGAGAAACCTGAGTTTGTACTAATTTGGATGGAAGTGTTAGCACTTCCATCAATGTAACTTGGATCCACCTCAGCTGTGGTTCATTTGAATTGTATTTGGATAGTTGCTTTGGCATTTTCTTTAAGGATTCAGAAGATCAAGCTCAATTTGAAACATAACTACTGCTATCTTTCATAATACATAGTAATGATAATTTAGAAAGCAGCTACACAGCACCATAGCATGCAGAACTCCAGGCCCAGAGTCAGGAAGACCTGATTTTGAATCTCACCTCGGGCACTTCCTAGATGTGTGACCCTGAATAAGTCAATTAGTCCTTTTTTTGCCTTGGTTTCCTCATCTGTAAAACGAACTGGAAAAGGCAAAAGCAGACCACTTCAGTATCTTTGCTGAGAAAAACTCCAGTGGGGTCATGAAGACTCAGATATGACTGAAACAACTGATCAACAATTTAGAAAGCAAGAAGTTCCTATTGAATATATGATCAAGTAAGAGAGTGACTTTCTTCCATTGGAAAGGACCATGCAGATAGTACATTCTTGAAAACAGACTCTTCCCCCAGAAGAGGAGGTTAAGATCATCATAAGATCCAAATCAGAATCCTTTGACAGAATTTTAAAAATAAGCAAGGGCTAAATGCTTCCAAGTATAGCTTCCTGCCTAGGTGTGATAACATTTAGTGTATGTGTGTTTGTTGTGGTTTGCAGAAGTTGGTGGACAAGAGTGGGGAGAGCTGTACTTTACAGTGATTCTGAAAAACAAGGAGAATGCGTTAATTAGAACAGCAACCACCAAAAATTGCCAACAATGGAGACTACACGTGTGTGTACAGAATAAAAGACTTGCGCCTGCATTAGGTTTCTTGCTTTCCCTTCATCTCACTCCACCACCTGCATTAGCAATCTCCATCAGTGCTCATCTTTGAATATGAAAAACAATAATATATACACATATAAAAATGTGCATTTTATTACCCCTGCCTCCATTATCTCTCCTGTCAAAACTCCTGCCAGGGAAAAAACACACATACACATAACACACACCACCTGGAAGTTAATTGAATCCAACAGGGCCTGTATCACGGCAGCTTACCAGATTGCATAGGAAAGCCAACCTACATGAATTAAATCTTGCCTCCCAGGGAGTGTGTGAGCCGAGGAGTCAAAGAAATACAACAAGATACGTGGTGATCAACAGTAAGGAGAAACAGGGTGAGTGCATAGATTTAAATTTGTGACCTGTTATCCAGAACTGAGCTAATGTAAGCCCAGTTTCAATCACAAAGCCTTATCAATCATTAATGCTGTCTCATTTTTTGATGAGCTAGATGATCTTGGAATCTCTGAATTTAGCTTACCCTTCCAACAAGCTTTGTGTATACATATGTGTATACACAGCTTATGTGTATACATATACACATATATATGTAAATACATATGCATATATAAATAAGTAATATATAAAATATTATAAAAATACATAAAATGGAACTTGACTGACTATAGTAGCAAGAAGTAAAACTCACAGCGCCAATGTAGAATGTCTCTATAAAACTAGGTGGTATAGTGACCTGAAGTTGGGAAAGTTTGAGTTCAAACTTGGCCTCAGACACTTACCAGCTGTTTGACCTTGGACAAGTCACTTAACCCCTATTTCCTCATCTGTAAAATGGGGACACACTGGAGAAGGAAATGGCGAACCACTCCAGTATCTTTGCTAAGAAAATACCACAGATGAGTCCATGGGATCATGAAGGGTTAGATATGAATGATCAATTGAAAAAACAACTTGTACAAATAGATGGTGAGGACCTGTAGACTGGAAAAGGTGTTGGTTTATGAGGGCAGTTAGGTGGTTCAGTGAATAAAGTTCTGGGTCAGGAGTTAGGAAGACCTGAGTTCAAATTCAGCTTCAAATTCTTACTATGTGACCCTGGGCAAGTCACTTAACATTGCTTGCCTCAGTTTCCTCATCTGTGAAATGGACTGGAAAAAGGAATGGCAAACTACTTCATTATCTTTTCCAAAAAACAAAACAAAAAAACCCAAATCAGGTGACAAAGAGTCAGACACAGTCTAAATGACTGAAAAACAATGAATAAAATTGGTGTAGTTGGAGAACTTCAGTGATGACAGTGTTTATGTCCTAAGTTATATTTCTAGTTGCCCTTCAGATCTTTTCTGTCCTTTATAAAATATGGAACCTGGAGCTGAACTATATTCTAGATGTTGTCTGATAAGGGAACAGGAGTAGGTATCTCTTAACCCCTGGAAGTTATGCCTATCATGGCGGCCAAAGATTGGAGTAATTTTCCAGTCATTCTGGAGAGAAAATTGAAACTAGGACCCCAAAGTTACTAAACTGCATGTACCCATATTTCCTTTGAACTTCTTAGTCTGGAAATGAATTTTCTTTGTTAAGAAGACAGAAAGAAAAAAGAAACTGAGTAGCTCTGCTTTCCAGAATAACTTTAAACCACCTCTCCCCCCCAATCTGAAAACATCTTTTAGCTCTTAGCTTTCCTCGGCACTGTTAATTCATTCTTTTCAACTCTTGATACTATTCTTATGTGGCCTTTTAAAGTATATTATATATCAAATTTAAAATGGCCATATTAACACATGGGTCTTCTTGTCTTTTGTTCTCATCAGTATATTTTTAAATGTTTCACTGATACTCTTTTCCTTCTTTTCTTTGCATTATTTCACTGCCTCTTTTTCCTCTCCTCTATAAAGCTCGCCCTTTCCCTCAATGAAAGCTATCCTTTTGTATTCTTCACATCTGGATATATATTATCTCATTTTGTACCTACAGTCAGTCTACCTCCTCTGCACTGAAAGGTGAGAACATTCTTCACTTCTTCTATTTCTTCCTCAGTGGACTTGTTTCTTGGATTACAAGCCTAGTGGTGGGATTGTGGAATTTAAGAAAACATGATGTTTTGTGACTGTCACCGTATTGAGTTGAGTGACATTTGGGGATCAGTAGGAGTGGAAGAACACTTGCCAACATCATGGTACTGGGAGAAAGGTGGAATGTGGCCTAGTGAACATATGTTTTGGTGTTCAGATGCTAGAGGAGAACTTACTCTTTGCATGTGTATCAAACCCATTTTCTACTGCTGTAAACCATAAACATATGAGCTAACAAATTCATTAGATAAATTCAAGTTTCCTCTAAATTGCTCTGGGGCCTCAGAAGTCTACGATTGAGAATCCATTGGGGAACAACAGCTATATCTGTCCCAGCACCCAGAACAATTCTCTTATACAGGAGGGCCTCAGAAAGTATTTGTTGAATTAAAATAAATTTGTTTAATATTGTTTGAGCAAAAGCAAAGTATAGCATAGGATTTGGAAGGATCAGTACAAATCCATTCTCCAATTCTGAGGGAGAAAAACAGTTCAAAATATATGTAGGGGGTTGATTAAAGGAGCACAGTACTTTCAACAAGTTAATGAGGTTGTTAGGCCTTTGGGATTTTGCTCAATGTTTGCTCTAGAGTAGGTTTCATTAATGTCAGTGGGTCTCCTGAAGAGTTGGATGGTGTGTGTGTGTAGGGGGGAGTCCTTTCTGTTGGCCTGTAAGAAAGACCCAGTAAGAACGTTTTTGCCCCTTTCCCCTTTAGCTTTCCTTGGAAATAGCCTAAGAGCACAGGGACCTGAGGAAGCTGGGACTTGATAGGCTTCCTTCCATAGGCCAATATAAAGGGATAGCTCCTCCCAGAACACTTGTCCCACTGGGATCCTTATCATCTTGGGATATTGTGTCCCATTGTTATTCAGGTGTCTGATACCTCATGGTGCCATGGACAATAGCACACCAATGCTGCCCATGGGCTTTTCTTGGTAAAGATACTAGAGTGGTTTGCCATCTCCTTTTCCAGTGGATTAAGAGAAGCAGAGGTGAAGTGACTTGCCCAGGGCTCGCACAGTAAGTATCTGGAGCCATATTTGAACTCACAAGGATGAGTCTTCCTGACTCCAGGCCTGACACTCTATCCATTAGACCTTCTTGCCTCCCTGAGCTATCTTACTCTTCAAAAATGCTCCACTAAATTGGGGCCAGTTAAATTAGTGTTTGAGCTATCAATCAAGCAACAAGCCTTTATTAAGTCCCTATTGCATGGCAGACAAAATGCCAGGTACTAAAGATACAAAGACAAAAAATAAAATTACTCTTTCCTCAAGGAACTTACATTCTGTTACTCATATATGTCTCCACAGTAGGCTTCTTACTGAGGATAAGCTTCCTTACTAGGTTGTAATCTCTTTACTCTTTTCTTCTGGTTCTAGTGGAAAAAAAAACATTCCTGGGGAATGGAAATCTTCTACTTGGAAGAATAAACCTTTAATAGAAAGAAAAGGGGGTGGGTGGAGTTCAACTTGTCCTCTTGTTTCTAATATATTTTTAAGCAGCCACTGGCTGCTTCAATCACTTCATTGTCCAGGCTATTTGGACAAAGGGCTGTCAAGCTTCAAGCCTCACTGGTCACATGAAGTGGGTGGAGGAGAGTTTGCAGAGAAGAGGAGGGAAGGACCAGAGTTTTTTTCATTCTATTTATGAAAAGGAGATCTGGAGTTAGACAAAAGGGGCCCAGTATCCCGCATGAGTGAAGTTCAAGCAGTGCCCCATGTTCCCCCAACTGCTAATCCATTAAAAAAATAACAACAAAACCTGATCAAGTAGATTTTACAAACATAATCCATTTCACAATGGAAGTAGGTGCTGCCTCAGATCTGCTGCTCTGGATGAAGCCTTTCTTAAACTGGCAGCTCAACAAATGGAGAAGAGGCCCTTTAGAAATGCCTGAGGTTATGACATGTGACCTCAGAGTAGCCAGTGGCATGATTTAGCCCTGCATGGCTTCATCCTGGGTCTGTCTGATAAAAAAGCAAGCAGTGGCGGGGACAAAGTGGGATAGAAGCGTTCTGAGGAAGTGGAAGGGGAATAAATTAACTACAGGCACTTTTCTATAGCTCTGCTTTATTTTAAAAATTTTAGATTTAAAAAAATTTTTTGATCTCCTCAAAATGAAATGAAATTTAGTCACAGGATGATAGTTTGGGGAGACACTTTAAGGGATCTAGCCCCTATATATTACAGATGAGGAAACTGAACTTTAGAAGGCTGAGAAACAAGGTCGTATAGCAATCATTTGTTAAAGCCATGACTTGAACCTGAGTCCAAGGTCCAATGACTCCTTGTTTTGGGACAAGAAATTCAAGGGAATGAAATACTAGATTGGTTTGGCATACTGGAATTTTGACTCAGTAGGGTCCCAGAAATATTAGACATAAATTTTTGAGGAAAGTGTCTTCCAATCTGAGTCAGTCACCAAAAGCAGGCAACATCTTCCAAATAATCCAGTGAGGTTAGTGAGAGCCTTAATTCAGAGATTATTTTGACATTATGGTTTTATTACAGATTTGGTCTTTTAGAAGATGATTCCCATTAAGATAGGTTTATGGGGTGTTTGTTTTCAAAAATACATATCTTGATATTTTACAATATGAATAATTTACTCAAAATCTCATCCATTTTTTCAATATAAAATATTTCCCAAAGGAGAGCTTTGAAACTGAAATTCCAAAGTTGAAATTGAACTCATTATAAAATAGCAAATTTTCTTTAAAAAAGGTTGATACTTTAAATAGCTATTACTTGATTGTGAATTCTTCCCTTTTTCCTCTTTGATAGCCAAGTACAAACTGCTGTCTAACCATGCATGATGTGGAGATGAATATTGGCTATGCCAATGAAATGTGAATCCTGCTGCTCCCCCAGGAAAGTTTTACCGACTGAGCAAAGTTTTTGAGTTAGAGCCTGCCATGGTGACACAACTAGCAAAGATGACTGACAAAGCCCCAGAGGGGTTGCTGTTTGTATTGGTAAAGAAAGTTAGAGATCACAGACCCTGAAAGTATCAAAATATAGGTAAATTTGGAATGCAACCCCCCCACTCCCATTTCTAGAGCTCAGGTCATATAAATCACTGTCAAGGAAGAATTAGCTAGAGGTTCCTTTCTATGGTTACACTGCTTTGGCACAGGCAAGAAATGGCTTTTCTTCATGGATTTTATTAGAGGAGATTTGTAGCAGTCATGAGGATCATAGATTTAGAGCTGAGATGAATTTTAGAGATTACCAAATCCAAAGTGCCTCATTTTACAGATTAAGAAACTGAGGCCAGAAAGGTAACTTACCTAGTATTTTGGTTGTTGTTTGTTCTTCACTTTCTTTTTTTATTCATTTTATTTATTTTTAATGTTCTACAATCACTACCATAAGACTGAGATTTTTCTTTTCCCCCTCCCTCCTCCCTCCCTTCCCAAGACGACATACAATTCTATATAGGATCTAGATATACGTTCCTATTGAATCCATTTTCACTATAGTCATGCTGGGTAGGAGAACTAAAATAAATGGGAGAAATCATATAACAAACCAAAACATAATACACACACACACACAGTGATCTGCTACATTCTGCGATTGAATTCCATAGCTCTTTCTCTGAATGTGGAAGGTACCTTGCCTTAGAAGACCATTGGGAATTTTTTTTTCATGTCCTTGCATTGCTATGAAGATCCAAGTCTACCAGAAAAAACTCACACACTGTAGTCATTGCCGTGCACAAAGTTCTCCTGGTTCCGTTCCTTTTACTCAGCATCAGATCATGTAAGTCTTTCCAGGCCTCTCTGAAGTCTTCTTGTTCATCATTTCTTATGGCTCAATAGTACTGCATTACATTCATATACCATAATTTATTCATCCATTCCCCAACTGATGGGCATCCTCTTGATTTCCAGTTGTTGGCCACTACAAAGAGTGCTGCCATAAATATTTTTGTACATGTGAGACCCTTTCCCATTTTAATGATCTCTTGGAGATACGGTCCTAGAAGCGATATTACTGGGTCAAAGGGTATGCACATTTTTGTAGCCCTTTGGGCGTAGTTCCAAACCACTCTCCAGAATGGTTGGATGAGCTCACAGCTCCACCAGCAATTAATTGGTGTTCCAACTCTCCCACATCCTCTCCAACATTTATCATTTTCCTGTTCTGTCATGTTAGCCAATCTAATAGGTGTGATGTGGTACCTCAGAGTTGTTTGGATTTGCATCTCTCTAATCAAAAGTGATTTAGAGCATTTTTCCTATAATTATAGATATCTTTAATTTCTTCCTCTGAAAATTGCCTATTCATATCCTTTGACCACTTATCAATTAGAGATTGTTCTTCATTTTCAAAAAGGACCAATGATATCACAGGTAATGTCTTGACTGGTTGGTGAACTGGATTTAAGAGAAGCAGAATTGTACAAAGTTGTCAGCCTTACTCTTTCTTCCAGAGTCGTCCAAGTCCAGTGGTAAGACAAAAGTCAAGACAACCAGGTGATGGCACCGGATGCAGTGGATGACCTTGGCATCTTCAATGTCTGATGATCAAGTTCTAAGTGCTCCATGGCACCTGCTTCAGCTGCCTTTGTGGCCTTTGTAACAAATTGTTCTCATCTGTCCATTCTACTAGTGAAAATATTCATGTTATTGGGGTAGACACTCCCCTAACTCACTGACAGGTTTGAGACCTGTTGGCTACCCTCAACCTGGCTTAGCCTATCTGCCAAGATGGTTTACTGACATGCGGTCACTACTTGCAGAAGCCACAGTTTCCTGGTGAGAGTTGGGTGGCAGAGAGATACCAAGTGTGGATGAGCAGCCCTGAAAAGGTTTTGGCAGACTTCACATTAGAGGTGCTAGTCCTCCTGGCCTAGAAGTAGTATTCTCTCTTTTGCACTGGGTGATAGCGCATGAATAGATTGTTATCTGAAGTGGTAGAAGGATCGAGCATTTATATCAACAAATCATTGGCATGTAATACAAATAATTATAGCTAACATTTAAATGGCACTTTAAAGTTTGCAATGTACTTTATATATGTTAATTCATTGACTTACTTATCAGGCATACTATTACATATTTTCAGTATATTATAATAAGAGTATATTATAATATTCAGCATATTATAATAAGAGCTCTTCTAAAAAGTGTGGACATTTGTATTCTTTTTCTTCTCTCTGTCTCCCTCATGGTTGCTTTTCAATTTAAAGGTTGTATTGCTAATAAGAAAAGACTGAGTGTAAGAGAAACTAAAGATGCCAACACCTTGTCATTTTGTTCTAATGATAATAATAAGAATTAATACTTTTCAAAGAGAAACTTAAAAACTTTTACAATTATACTGGAGCCTTACTGTACACATGCTGTTGTGGAGAGGCAGCTATATTTTGTGTCAGAGGAACTGGCTTCAAATCTTGACTCTGCTACTTTCTGCCTGTGCAAACTTGGGATAATTTTTTAATTATTCCAGGCCTCAGTTTCCTTATTTGTAAAATAATAAGCTAGAGTTTCTCAAAAGTTCCTTTGCACTTTGGTATCTAAGAGACAATAGTATAAGGGATGTTAGTGTATTATTTTAACTTAAAGTAGTAAGTGGATCTTTTTTTTAATAATACTTTAATCTGCAGCAGTTAGGTGGTACTGTGGATAGAGTGCTAGTTTTGGAGCCAAGAAGATATCTTTGTGAGTTCAAATCTGATCTCTGACATTTACTAGCTATGTGACCCTGGACAAGTCATTTAATTCTGTTTGCCTCCATGGAGAAGGAAATGGCAAACCATTCCAGTAAAATACCAAATGGGGTCACAAAGAGTCAGACATGATTGAAAATGGGTGAACATCAACAATCTACAGTGGGTTCACTCCCTCCTTTCATTACTAAAAAATGAGGTTTCACTTTGTGTTGTTTCATCATCATAGCACTTCGGTAAACCATAGATTCCCAGAGCTAGTGGGCACCTCTCTCAGGAAAAGAACATTGGACAAAGCATCAGGAATCCTGGCCTGTGGGCAGAGCCATCACTAGGGCAGTGCATTGCGGTCACTTGTGGGTACTGAGATGAGGAGTTACATTTCCTGCCCATACCACTGCTTGACCTGAATCTCTCTCCTCCCCTGCTTCTACAGGGCAATAGGTAGGGCACAGCTTGACTCACTGTCTGACTGCTTTCTGATCCTTCCCTGCTGTTGCCTCCTCCTGAATGCATTTCCCCTTTCCAAGTGTCCTCCATGGCATTCCTGTGAATACTGTGCTCCCCCGACCCAGCCTGAGTTCTACCACATGCTAGTTATCTTTGGGCTTCATTTTCCCCTTCAGTTAAACCACCCACCATACCTACTCTGTGGGGTTATTATGAAGAAATAATATATATGAAAATGCACTGAAGAACATAAAGTATTAGAAACCATTATTATCCCCCTTCAAACCAAAGAAAAAATGATAATTGTATGATCTTCTCTTTAATATCTCCTAGGACAAAGAATATAACCCTTTTTGGTCCTGTATTCTCAATGTTCCAAAGCCCTTACAGTCAGGGAATTCTTCCTAATGTCAGAGTTTAATCCCTCTAGGAGGTAAACATTAAAATTTTTGTTCCTGTTTGACAGCTGAGGACACGGGCTCAGAGCACTGATGTGACTTTGCAGAAGGCACACAGCAATCTCGACAGGGGTGATGGGCACTTGCACATGCTTGCTTTGACTCCCACCTCCATATTCCTATCTACTAGACACATAGCCTCTATTCCTAGTTGGTAATCTGTTCCCTATGATTAAATCTATTTGATGGCTCATTTTAAATCAGCTTTAATTGAACACTTGCTGTGTTTTAAAAATACTACTCTCCCTATCCATGTAATTTTTCTTTCTATTTTATTGCTTTCTTAAGCACAAGACTTTTTCTCTTTCTTTCTGTCTTTTTTGGAAACAACCCATAAATGTTTTTCTGGCCCATCATTCTGGGGTGGGTGAGGGGGTTTACTTGTTCCTCATTATCTGGTAAATGTAACCTGTTGATAATCCCTCATAGATAATAAATATGTTTTGAATCCCACATAAAAACCTCTCTTAATTAAGAGTAATTTATCCCTTAAAGTTTCAATGAGCTGTAAAATCACCACTGTGCACTGAGATGCTTGGTAACTGATGGAACCTGATCTTTAGCAACAGGGTCCTATAAGGAGAGAATAAAAGTTCATCATGTTTCTTTGTTCTCCACTTTATCGTATGAATTGGGCCTCCTTGGCACTCTAAATTTAATTCTTCTTGTATTTCAGGTGGCCTTAGGTACAAATAATAGAATCACAAAAGAAGTTGCTTTGATGAATAATTTCTACTTTCCAGAGACTGTATGCTCCAAAAGGTGGGTAGAAATTATAAGGCCACTGTAGCTCTATTAATTCTGTGTATTCACAGGATGAGGGTTGATTGGAAAAAATGCCATGAGGTATAGCTGGAAAATTGTCCTTATATGGAATTATATGATAGGTCTAAGTATTATGTGTAGACATTATTTATTGGGCCTGATCCTACTGATGAGAAGGGAGTAAATTGCTTACTTTTTTTTGAGGGAGGGGACTTAGACTATTTCAATCTGCCTTGATGAATCATAAAACATGGAAATAAACATCACTGCATTTATCTGGATTTTTACATACCCATTAGTACCCACTGCTTATGCCTCTAGGTGCCATTATATATTCAGAAATTTCCAAGTAACAAGGTAAAATCACACATAGGTGACAGTAGCCAACAGTTACCAGACAAATCTTCAATCAACCACATCCAGCTGGAAGCAAAACTCCCTTCCAATCAAACACTTGAAACCAAGGTCTGAGTTGAGAGAAGAATCTTACATTCAAACCAGCTGGCTGAACCCTTCACATTTTCTAAGATTACTTCCATTCTGATCTTAATGTATTTTCACTTTTCACATCCAAGTCATATTAGTAGGGAATGATTTCAATAGAAGAATGTGGAGTCATTTTCCTAGAAAGATAGCACCTTCATGACCTACTAGCAGTAGGGCAAGTATTCTGAGTGCTCTTTATGGAATGGAGGAATGTTTCTCACCAATGGTTTTTCCTATTTTCTCAGGTCTTCCCTGAGCTCAATGATCCATATCTGAGATTGAATGGGGGCTAGGGAAACCAAGTCAACTTATGGAATCAAAAGAAGGACTAACACTGGACACTTCTTACAAAGACATCTTTCCATGTCTGAGACTTGAGTGTCATTCAAAAGGTTACTGAGAAATTTGGGGAAGAGAGAAAAGAAAGTTCAAAAGAAATAGCAATGGATGTAAATCTGTAACATGATTTCAGCATCATTCAATCCCGTTACTACCTTCAAATTCAATTCCTTTATGCTCATCAAACAGTTGAGTCCTATGGGCCTCAGTTGAAACAGAGGCTTTTGCTAATTCACCCAAAAGTTAAGTTTGTATTTCTTTTGTATCTTTTATATTTACTTACCTGTGAATCTGTTTTTCCACCCAATCAAATGTAAGCTTTTTGATTGAAGAAATTGTGAAACTACAGACCTTCAATATTTTAGGATACAGATCTTGGAAACTAAAGTTCTCACTGTGTTCCCCATATAAGTAATCATATTTACTTTTGATTGTAAATATTATGACCCAATTTGATGATTATGGTAAGTAAGCAGTCACAGAGAAGTGAAGGAACTTATCCAAGGTCCTATTGATGGTGATCATTGAAGCCAGGACAATAACTCAGGTCTTCTGGCCCTAAGTTCAATGTTTTTCTTATTATGTTTGATTATGTACTCACTTTTTGGCATAGAAGTAGACACTTAATAAACACATGTTAAATTGAAACAGAAATTGTCCCATTTTCTTCCCTCCTCGTTTTCCTTTTGCCAATGATTAAGTAATTCTATAGCTCTCACTTTGCATCATTTCCCACATATGTTTCCCTTTCTTGGTTAAGTGATGAAGATGAAATAAGTTTCTATAGGCAGAGATCTGAAGGGACAGAGACCACAAATTTGGGTGAAAATACCCTAATTATAGGTGTGAATGTTGAGTGATTTCTGGAGCAAAACAGAAACTGTTTTCATAGGAAACAGGCACTAAAGGGACTATGCGAAACATATTTGACTACATTTTGTAGTATTTCATGATGTAGTAAGTCAAGACAACACAAATCTCAAGTTTCAAGGGAGACATAACAATAAAGGCAAAAGTACTTTATTGTAGATTATAGGAAGTCATTTTAATGACCAAGGGATCGACTCTAGACTCATGGCTGACTCCTTTGGGTTTAAAATTCAATCTCATAAGCAGTCATTCATCTACTCAGTCAAGGGGAGTAGCAATTTATGTCCAAATTGGACTTCATTTTTGTAAAACATATAGGGGCTTTGGTGGGGATGTGGGGGACAAGGATGAAAGACAGAAAAAACTAGGTGGCACAATGGATAGAATGCCAGGCTTAAAGTCAGGAAGACTCATCTTCATGAGTTCAAATCCAGTCTCAGACATTTACTAACTGTACTACCTTGGACAAGTCATTTAACCCTGTTTGCTTCAGTTTCCTCATCTATAAAATGAGCTGGAGAAGAAAATGGCAAACCACTCCAGCATCTTTATCAAGGAAATCTCAAATGAGGTCACAAAGAGTTGAACACAGGTGAACTGAACAGCAACAATAAAAGTTAAAATGTAGTTATACTGCTTGTGTATTTATTTTCAAAACTGATACTATGGATGAGAAGGAAGGTAATCTTCTGCCTATTCTTGTTAAAGATCCATTTTTGGGCTCCACTTTCTCCATTAAATAGAATCTAAATCTTAAAGGTGAATAAATACAGATTACACAAGAAATAGGGACCTAGTCTATGTCAGGCATTTAAAAAAATAGGTGGAACTTCTATGCAACATTTGTGAATATATATTTGCATTTAATTTACATAATTGCTGACATTTACATTATGCCTTACAGTTACAATGCATTTACTTACGATTGTAAATATTATGACCTCAATTTTACTGATAAGTAAGCAGTCACAAAGAGGTAAAGGAACTTGTCCGAGGTCCTACCGATGGTGAATATTGAAGCCAAGACAATAACCCAGGTCTTCTAACTCTAAGTTCAATGCTTTTATTATTATGTTTGAGGTTCAGTTGAAGGAACTGAGGATATTTAGTTTGGAGAATAGCAGCTGACTTAGAGTGATCTATGTTTGAAGGTCTATCATGGGAAGGAAAGATTAAAGCGATTCTCACTTACTATCTTCAGCAGTCAAGTGATAGGGCAACGAATTTGGAGTGAGGAAGGTCTTAACTATTAGCTGTGTGAACCTGGTTAAGTCATTTAAACTTTCTAAGCCTCAGTTTCTTCATCTGTAAAAAGGAGATAACATCTACTTCATAGGATTGTTGTGTGGATCAAAGGAGATAATATAGCTAAAGTACATTGCAAACTTTAAAGACTGTGTAAATTCTAGGCACCATCATCATCACCAACATTATTTTTAGAGAGTAGAAATAGTAGCAATGGATTACAAGTCAGACTTTGGTTTGATGAAAAGAAAAAATTTCAACACTTACAGCTATCTAAAAGTCGAACGGACTGCCTTAGGAGGTAGCGGGCTCGTCATTACTCAAAGTCCTCAAGTAGAGATTGTCTGATCATTTGCTGGATGGCTAAGGAGGGAATTCCTTCTCAGTTTAGATCAGGTGACCTCTGAGTTTCCTTCCTACTCTGAAAGACTGTGACTTTAGGATATACCCTGCTTTCAATCTCTCCTGTAGGTTAACATCAAACTAATTCCAAGTATGTAAGATAAAACAAAATAAGGCAATTTATAGTGATATATAAAAGCCCTATTATAAGGAGACAATATCAAGGAATTACATATATGACAGACCTTTTAAATAAGTAGATTAAATTGTCTCTTGGATTCTCATTACCAGAAGGTTGGCTATCAGACTATTTCAAGAAGCACAGCAACACATGAAGCCATGTATTACAATACATAGAAACTGCGAACACTATTGACAGAAAGAACACCCATGCTGATCGGGTCACAGATACTTCACAATTTTGAAGTGTCAACTTTGTTTCCGAAGCTCACTCTTGACATGAAGGGCCCAGAGGTATTTTGGAATAATTCTTACTTTTTTGTAATATCATTAATTTGACTCCTTTGCCCTGGCTCAGGTAGAACATTAAAAAGTTCAGTATCTGACACTCAGTGTTTTAAGGGTAGCCATTGGCTCTCTCTTTCAAGCACTCAGGTTCAAAAGGCATCTAAGTATGGAGTAGTTTTACTTATACAGAAAAGCATCAGAATTTAATTTAATTCAAGCCTGTAATGAATTAATTATTCCTTCATCTCCATCTCCTCAACTCCCAGTGTTTCTCTCCTTGTTGAAATCAATAACCTAATGTCTTTTCCTCATATTCCCACCCTGTCAATATAATTGATACTAGGATGTGACTGAACAATGGTGATATTTTCATTTATTCTCTTATATTCTACTTCATATGTCAAACTCAATGAAAATTTCATGAAAATAATTATAACCATGATTAAATAGATGGTGAATTTTTAACCTATCCATATTGGCTGCTTTTTCCACCAACAGAGTGTCCCTAAGGAAATATCTTTATGCAATGGAAATGTGGGTAAGCAATTCATTCTCTTGATTTTAAACTTGGTTTTAAAACCATCTTGCTGCTTGGCAAACTGAGACTGAAACAACAGTAAAGACTTTTCAAACCCATAATGCCAGCTTTGTCAACAGAGGAAACATGCCTTGCTGCCCTACAACTCAATCAGCTTGTAAAACTTCCCTGTGATTTCATAGCTTGTGATTTTCAGCAATTGACGATCAGAAGGAAAATGGTATGTCACTTTGTCTTTCTTCTCAAGACCACAAGAGGAAACCAGAGAAATTAATTCAGTCATGTTGGGTACTCAAAGTTAGCAAGTTACAGAGTTGAAGTAACACATTAAGTCACTGGGATCAGTACTGGCGCCTTGGAGGGCACTAGTGGACACGTACTGGTGGAAGGGGCAAAGAAGGGGCAAGGAAGTAAAGCTCCTCCAAGCCCTGCTGAGAGAAGAGAAGAGCACCTATTCAAATGAGCACTCATGGGAGTTCACACACACGTACACACACACACACACACATACATACTCTTAAGGTGCTATAAATTGGGTGTTTCTAGGTTGATTACATCTGTTAACAACTGGGTTTCTAAACCATTCCCAATAACTCTAAAATCGATTTAAGTGACCTGTGTCTGGATTTCAGGTTCATTTTGTGAATAGAACAGGGAGAAAGGGAAAAAGGGTTTTTTGGGGGGAGGTGGGAGGGGGAAGAAAAGGGGAGGTGGTGGTTAGAGTCAGAATGAAGGAGCTGCTCCCTCCACAGATAATAAGCTAAGGAGTGATTCACAGGGCTACAGTCACTGACCAAAGAAGCTTGATTTCAGCAGTCATTCAAATTCAATTGCAACCAAAATAGAGCCTGTGGTAGTCAGCACTCTGGGAAATCACTCTTTGGAATCAAATGCCCCCAGGGGAGTAAGTGATTAAAGCTGACTTTGGAGGCTGAAATGTCCAATCAATAGTGAATACCAGGAGCCTACTGTTAGTAGTGGTGGTGCGGTGGTGGCTTTACTAGTATCCTGAAATCAAACTGAGTAGTGTAGAGAAAAAAGAAAGGATAGCAAAAAGGACAAAAAGCAAGACAAGTCGAGATCAGAGAGATTCCAATAATTCCAATAATTTTAATGTTGACGTTCATTTGCTACTTGATGATTTATGAATGATTTCTCCCCAACCCCCAACAATATCCTGTAGGTATTGCATTTTATAGATGAGGAAACCAAAGCTTGGGTTAAGTGATTTGCTGTAAAAATAAGCTAGCTTTCTTAGTTTTAACCTATAGATTTTTGAATGCCATCTCTGGGAAGTATGAATCATTTCATAGTTCAGAGTAAACAGTTATCTGATTTTCCACTAACAATCTCAGTTTCCTTATCTGCAAAATGGACAGTTACCTAGCCCACAGAGAAGTTATTTAGCCTAGGCAACTTGGTACAATGGAAAGAGGATCAACTTTGTAGTTAAAGGAAGAGAATTCAAATTTTGCCTCTAATGTTTCCTCTCTGTATGACATTGGGCAGGTCAGTCAGTAAAGAAGTATTTACTAAATGTTTATACCATATATGGCAGTACATACCTCTAATAACTGTTTCTGGGGAGGCTGAGGCTAGTGAATCACTTGAGCTTGGAAATTCTGAGCTTCAGTAGGCTAAGCCTGCTGGATGTCCATGCTAAGTCTAGCGTCTGCATGGTGAACTCTCAATAGCAGAGGACCAACAGGATGCTTAAGGAAGGAAAAATTGACCCAGGTCTGCAATGGAAGAGGTCAAAGCTGTGGTGGCGTTGGGCCATGAGTGATCACTGTGCTTTCAACTTGGGTGAGAGAGAGACCTAGTCTCAAAGGAATTAAATGTTGACCATGTGCCATCACTGTACTAAGCACAAGAGATAGGAAGGCAAAAAGTAGACCCTAATTTCCAGGAACATATATATCCCAATGGGGGAGACAACATGTAAAAATCTAAATACCACCCAAATAAGAGCTAGTGAATAAGAAGGGAAATGCATTAGCATCAGGAAAGGCCTCCTCAGAAGGCAAGATTGGTGCTAGGTCTTATGGGTAGCCAAGGAAACCAAGTGACAATCTCCATGGTTATCAGTTCTCTCATTTATAAAATGAAAAGGATGGAATGAATGACCTCTGCAGTCCCTTCTTGCTCTATGTCTATATTCCTATATACGATGTTCTCAAGGTGCTGGAGAACTTTTTCGACAGATTCAATAATAGTGCAAAATGTAATTTATAAATGTTTTATCACTTAAAAATTTTAACTAAACAAAATGCTATAGTTTACGAAATTATTTCTTATAATATCCTTAAAGACAAAGTGAAGATAATCAAAAGAATCCACATTAAGAGTATCAGTGTTGGTTGGTCATTGTTCTTCATTCTCAAAGAGGACCAAAAGAAGATATCACTGCAGGAGTCAAGGTACAGTGAGTTCAACTGTGGCTGATCAGACCAATATGAGCTTGGAATGCTCTACCACAGGTTGGGCACAAATAGTACACATGAGCAAGCTGTCTAACTTTGCTCATCTCATATTTCTTTTGAGCTATTGCAATTCTGCCTCGTTCACAGAGTACAGCACTTTCTTTGATATGGGCGTGCCATGGTAAGCAGTCTTGTGGCACTCTCCTGTGTCTCACAATTGTTCCAAAGTTCTTCAAGGAAACCTTGAGAGTGTCCTGGTATCACTTCTTCTGACCTCCATGTGAGTGCTTGCCTTGTGTGAATTCTCCACAAAATAGTCTTTAGGCAAATGTAAGTTTGGCATTTGAACAACATGGCTAGCCAATCAGAATTATGCTCTCTGCATCAGAGTCCGAATGCTTGGCAATTCAGCTTGAGAAAGGACCTCAGTGTCTTGCCAGGTGATCTTGAGAATCTTCCTAAAACTACTGAAATGGATTCAGTTTCCTGGCATGGCACTGGTAGACTGTCCATGTTTCACAGGCATGTGACAATGAGGTTAGCACAATGACTCTGTAGACCTTCAGTCTGGTAGTGAGTCTAATACCTTTCCTCTCCCACACTTTTCTTTGGAGCTCTCAAACACTGAGCCAGCTCTACCAATGGGTGTCTCAACATCATCATCTATGTGCACATCCCTGGAATCTATACTAGGATTTACTATAACCTATGGTTTCCATATGTGGGTAACATAGTGCTGGCTGATAATAATTGTGAGGCCAAACTTTAGCACAAGCAGCAAAGAAATGATCCATATTTTTTTGAATCTCAGCTTTAGGGACTGCATTGAATAAGGAGTCACACACTGAAATTCCCTCCACTTTTATCTTGGCTTGTTGCCTTTTCAAGTTAAATAATTTACAATCAGTGCAGTACCTGGCCTATTAGTTGACAGAATCAGTATAGTAAATCTTAAAACCATAGGCACTAGAAAGGGCCTGTGTGCTAGGCAGAAGTGGCCTAATGGAAAGGAGTTCTGGCAAGATCCAATTCCACATCCCCCTCCCAACAAAATACTTCACATAGACCTTGGCTGATGTCTAAAATTCCATCATTAGAGCTCCATTCACTTAGTTAAATGTAAACATCTTTGCAAGGGGTAAATATCAGTCTTTTACATCTTAGTGTGAATGAGTTTCAAAAGCTTTCTTGAGAACAGTTTTGATGGGGATTAAGGTAGAGGAGATACAGGATTGGAAAGTAGCAGATATCTTCAAAAAAGGTCATGGCTGTCCACTATGCTGAGGTCTGAGAGACTTGGGGGTAGAGGAGCCAGACAAAGAGGAAGGAAGGAAGGAAAGTAGAAAGGCAAGAAGGAAGGAAGGAAGGAAGGAAGGAAGGAAGGAAGGAAGGAAGGAAGGAAGGAAGGAAGGAAGGAAGGAAGGAAGGAAAGATGGAAGCATTTTTTAAGTGCCTACCTACTATGTGCCAGTAACTATGCTAAGTGCTTTACAAATATCATTTTGTTCAATCCTCACAACCATTTTGAGAGATAGGTATTATTACCATCCTCGTTTTATAGCTGAGGAAAGGTATCTGGTATCACATTTGAACTCAGGTCTTTTTGACTCCAAGTTATGAAGAACAGCAACTCTGTCATTTCTATTCTCAAAACTTGCTCAGAGTAAATCCAAATTCATGTGAATATTTGTCTGACACAAGAGAAATGGGAAGATGACATCTCAAAGCAAGGCTAGGGTTAGGAATCGTTATGTATTGGACCATTTCCTATTCCTGAACCTCTCCCTTCATTGTGAAAATATTAAGTACTACTCTATTAGGAGAAGAGATAGGAAAGAGGAAGTTGGAGAAGTTACCACTTGAAAACTTGTAAATAATTTCTAATGGAACCATGCCAATGCTTTCTGATGTTTTGGATTATCAGGATTATTCCTTTCTCACCTTGGCCTTGATGGTGGCAGCAATGGTACAGTGGAAACAACCTGGGAAAGGGAATCAGAAGACTTAGTTTCATTCCTAGCTGCAGGACCTTGAATACTTCTGCAGCTCAGTATTCTCGCATGTAAATGAGGAGGTCAAACTAGATGATTTCTGAATTCTTTTTTTTTTCTAAGAGCAGAGGTAAGGTGATTGGGTCTAACTGACTTGCCCAAGGTCACACAGCTAGTAAACGTCAAGTGTCTGAGGTCTGATATGAACCTAGGTCCTCCTGACTTCAAGGCTGGTGCTCTAGTCCACCTAGCTGTCCCTGTTTTAAAATTTTTATTTTCAAATTTTTCTTCCAATTAAAAAACAACAACAACTATGATTTGTGATAGTGTGTTAACCCCACCCAAGGTGAAAAAAGTAATTACCATGACTTTTTCTGAAAGAGAATGTCTGTGGCTTCTTCCAAGTTGTCTGTCAGTGCAGGGTCTCCAACAGCTTTGAGAACAAAGGACCACGGCCATGATCGTTACCACCAATAACAACCTGACAATTACATCGGCACAATTATAGATATTGAGGAAACTGGTTGGAAATGAAAATTCCATAGGTCCCAACTTGTAACTGGGTGAACTGAAAGGCAATGTGGTGCAGCAGAAAGTGTAGTGAACTTGGAGTCAAACCATATTAGCTCAACTCCCCACTTTGTTATTTACTAACTCTGGAACCTGAGATAAATCATAACTTTTCTGAGTCTCATTTCCTTTATATGGGAATAATAATTCCTACTTTGCTTGGATCACTTACTGTTGTAAAGGTTAAGTGGAATAAAGCATGTGAAAGCTCTTTGTAAACTATAAAGCACTGTATAAAAAATGGTGTTATCAAGACAAAATAATATTTATCAACAAACAGCTTCAAAGGTACAAAAACCACACAAAATCACAGAACTGAAGAACTGGAAGAGATCTCAAAAATCTCTGAAGTCCCCAGCCCTGCTTCTAGACCATCATTTCCATAAGCAAACTCAATACATTATTAACACTCATAGTGTAGAATCCTCTTTTTTAGGAATTATCCAACACGCAAGTCTCCTATCCTGAATTTCATTTTTAGGCCTAAAACCCTTTTTTCCTTTATCATATTTTTCTTAAAAAAATTATTTATGTTTGTACCTACTTATAATGTCCTCATTAAAGCCTGTCTCCTGCAATTGAATGACAAAAACAAAAACCCAAACCACAACAAGCCAAAACAAACTTGAACAACTCAAACCTTCATTGTAAAATAGCCCAACAAAACAAATTCCCACATTGGCCATGCATGAAAATAGATGTCTTTCTCTGCATCTTAAGGAGGTGAGTGACATGCTTCATCTTCAGTTTTCTGGACTTGTGGTTTATCATTGAATTGATCAGAGTTCCAAAGGCTTTCAAAGATGTTTTTCTGTGCCATCCTTGTTCAGTCATGTCTCTATGGTATTGCATAAATTGTTTTAGTTCTGCTCACTTCACTCTGTATCAGTTCATAGAATTCTTCCTCATTTCCTCCGAAATCATTCATTATTACGTTCCTCAACAAATCGATAACTAGTAAGACTGAATTTTTTTTGGCCACAGATACATCTCCCCAAGCACTCTGAGACTCCAGCACAATATTTCGTGTTTTTTCACAGTTCACCACGTAAATTTTTATCATCTTGTTGATTACCTACAAAAGCAACTCTTACCCTTTGGGAGTCAAACTGCAGAGCTGAGTGGCTCTTTATCCATGTACTCCCCTGGAGCTGAGGTTCAATCAATAGAGGCCTGCACTCACAGTTCCTAAGAGTACTGGCATCTCTTGAAGACATTATCACCCCCAGAAAACCTTTATAATTCCACTAGGCAATTATTGCATGAACTGTCAGCAAAGCAACTGGCTCAAGACCTAAGAGTACCTAGAATGGAAACCTAGGATAGGAGAGAATAACATTAAAATCTATGCTTACAATGGTGTCATTGGCACAAAGTTCCCATTTCTGCATTTGCAGACTATGTAAAGAACCAAATACCAGCCAGGAGAAAGGAAAATGACTCACAGGGCCAACATGGAATCAACACTGAAAAACAATATAAGAATAATCTTTTTGGACAGATACTGAAAGTAACTTTTCATGTATGTTTCAACTTTTTTAAACATGAGAGAAAACCAAGTACATTAAAGCTGTACCATAGGTGAACTAAAGCAGAAGTGTTTCTTGTGTTGGGAGTTAGTCACTAGTAATAAAAGTTTTGAAAACAGTTTTACTGAAGTCTTATTCAGAGGTCTTTTTTTGATACCTTGGCCTCTGGTTTCTTGAGAACTATTCTAAGAAAGCTAAAGTTATGGCAGGTTCCCCAAGATGGAAAGGCTTCAGGTATGGTCCTCATAACAGAGTATGTATCTGAACTAGCTGAGCAAAACTCCATGAGACTTGTCACTGGAAGACTGGCCACTGGGTAACCAGTTATCTCCTCTGCAGGACCTCCTGAAAGGTCAAAGGATCATGGATGATCCTTGTTAATGAAGGTGATGCTCAAGGTGATGGACCCATAGAGGGAATGTAAAGGCAAAGACCATTTTATTTTTACATTTCCCAGAATCTAGTGTAGTACTTGGTTCATAGTAGATAATTTAAAAATTCTTGTGGATTGATTTATAGATCTTTTGAAGTATGGAGAGTTAGGGAACCTCTCCCCGTTCTGGAGAGTTAGGAAGTTTTTTCCTACATTTAGTTCAAATCTGCCTCTTGGTAACCTTTACATTTGGTTCCTAATTTTATTGTTAGGGACCAAGTAAAATACTTCAGCTATAGGGTAGCCCTTTAAAACTTCCATGTCCCTTCCCTTTCCATATCTTTCCCCTTTCTCCACCATTCCTAAGGATTCTCTTCTCTAGGCTAAACATCCTCATAGCATTAAAATTATTTGGGGATGATGTACTTATATGTTCCACCACTGTGCTAATCTCTCTCATTTGGACATACTCCAATGAGGTAAGGATCTTTCTAGGACACTGCACACGTATTTTGAAATGAGCAGAATATAGGAGCACTTTCACCTTCATGGTTCTGGTTACCATGTCCCTCCTATTGCTTCTTAAGATCAGAACATGTAGATATGAGGACATTCTGCCTGGAGATTGCTTAACAATCCTTCATGCTTCTATTTACTTCCTCAAAATCAGAAGTCTAAGTCTTCCAAGTATGAGGAGTTAGTAGGAAGATACTGAGCACTTCTGGTATGATGGAACGAAATTACCTCCATACCTCCATGCCAATGTATAGTCCATGGCTCTTCAACAAGTTTCTTGCAATCCCTCTTTTCAAGGAAGCAGTATGTATGAATACATATACATACACAGATATTGCTGTGCATAGGACTTCTCTGTCAGCTTTCTACTGATAGAGTCAATTTCCAATTTCCTGACAACCGACATGAATTAATGATGCAGAATTAATTATATTGGGCAGAAGGAGAAACAGAGAGGTTGGAACTAAGCCCACTCAGTGTGATATACCCACTTTTCCAAGGGGGATCTTACTTCCCATTTTCACCTGCAGATCTTTTTTGCATACAGGCCTTCAGTTATGGGGACTGAATGGGAAAATAAGACTCTAGTTCTGCATTCTTTCAGATATTCAAGTTTGTCCTGCTATTTTAAAAGGTGAAAAAAAAATCTTCTGCCATCACCTCCCCCACTATTTCTTCTGATCGATTTGGGAGTTGGCAAACTGACTTGATAAAACAGCAATAGATTTGTCAGATCAAGATAGTAATTTACTTCCATTAATTTGAGAGACATCAGCCTCTCACCGTAAGAAGAAAGATGGCTACCCTGGTGAGTTACATTTCAATTCACTAGATTTTCTTGCTTTCTCTTCTAACACTGAGACTTTTCCCCCTTAGTCAATAGATGCCTTCAATTTCTACCTCGAATGGCATTGAACAAGTACTCATCAGTTTATATTTCAGATTGTCTTAACAATATTCAGCTAGATGAATCTGTTTAATGAGCAGTGGATTAGTCCCTTCCTTGGCCCACTACAGATCTGGTTCCCAAAATAAAAAAACCAACAGGAAGCTGCTGGTTGAGAAACCATGCCACCTACAATGGTGGGGAACATTGAAAAGACATTCTCCAAACAAATGTTAACCCGGGGAAAAAATTTGAATATATACAAAAGATCAGATTAACAATAGATGAATGGCAAATGAGAAATCCGCTGGTGACCAGCCTTTCCCGGGAGCCAACTGGAACAATATGGATTATTTCGGATAATTTATGGTTTGCCACTATTTATTCTCTGTCTCCCATGTAACAGCCAATGCCCATCTTAGACAGATAATTAGGGAATTATCATATTACTTAACTAAGTAGGACAAATTGTATTGTGCTTCATGGTAAACCAACCTAGGGCAGCATCATTAGCATTGTTTAATTGTTGTGAACAAAATCTGTGCATTTGAATGTATTCATTTTATTTGTCAATACCCAAGAAAGCTTGACTATTCCCTTCCTATCAGGCTTCTCCAATACATTAGTCACTAGGTAATCTTACGGTTAATACAGACAGCAGCGTGGCAAAATGTAGGAAAATGTAAAGGTCAAAAACATGTTTCTATTATGAAAAAAATGAATGATAATGACATAATTTTTTCAGCTCATCAGGCTCTTTGCTAAGTGCTGCTGTTATTGCCAGATCAGTAGTGTATAACAAAGAAAGGCTTCTGCAGGCTGCTTCATTAGGCTGCCCTGTAGGACCTCACCTCCAGACCTTTTGCTAATCTGTTGGCCAGCTCCATAGTCTCGTTAGCTCTATTCACTTCCTCCTGACAGCGGATTTTCTCAGCTGTAGCCCTCTCAAAGGCAGTGGTTAAGGCAGCCAGGTTTGTGTCTGGTTCCTTTAAATAAAAACAGTAAGAGACAACTTTGGACGTTGTCGGAACAAGTAAAAATATCACCACTGACTTATATTATATTGCAGCAAGTTAAATTATACAGTGTGTCCAAGAAGTAAACACGAAGGCTTTCTGGATACTGCGCCAATTCACACAATGAGATGGTGCAGTAGGGGAAATGAAAGAAAAAGATATTCGGCAGTTTATGTAATCTTTGTTGTTTGTTCCAGACAGCATTTGGGGGAAACACACGTACCCAACACATTCAAAATCCTAGGGGGAAATGGAGAATGCCATTTTTCCAGACAAATTACCTGAAAGTCATGAAGCTATAATAGAGTTTATTTGTATATAGCATTAGAACCAATAACTACATTTATTACCGAGTGTCACAGAAAACATTTTGCATCCAGAGCTGACTGTAAAAGAGAGCCAGGGGGAAGCTTTTAAGGTGAGATTTGAAGAGAGGTGATGAATGAAGAGCTCAGAAGGAAGGAGCTAGTACTGGGGATAGAGGGCAATAAAGCAAGATAAGCATCTCCAGCTGTGGAATGTAATGGAGAAAGGAAGCCAAGAAGATTGGGGGACCCTAAGGAACTGGTTGGAATGAGGGTGGAGACCACAGGGGTTAAGTGGACTGAATGGATAGGAAAATTAGGATTTCCTATGTATGTTTATAGAAGCAGCATGATGTAGGGGAGAGTGCTGGACTTGAGAGTGGATAACTCTGAGTTCAAATCTTTCCTCTGACACTGCATCTGGGCAAGTCATTTAGACTCTATGGACTTTGGGAGATTCTCTAGGCGAGAGTTACTGTTACTAAGTAACAGATGAGTGGTGATCTGCTATTTAGAAGAGAATTCTCACACGAGGACTTCCTCATACTGAGGAAATCTTATCTGATCCTTATCTTAAGTGTATATTAGTTACATATATGTTTCTTTGTGGGGGTAAAGGTAGGAAGACCTTTTGGAGGGTAAAATTAGGATTTAAAGAGGGAGGTGTGGCATGGACATTTCACAAAACAATTGCTCAGGAAGAATATCACTTTAAGTTTAAGGATCATGATTCTTTTGGGTTTTCCTTTTTTATTTCTAGACTTTGGGCAAGTTACTTAGTCACTTAACTAAACTTACTGATGTTCACCAAGTGACCTTTCAGTCATTAACATTATTAAAAGATTTAACATATGGAAAAACAGCAATCATGATAATATACTTTCATTATATAGGTCATACAAAACTCTAAAAGTCCTATTTGGTGTTAGAATTTTCAGTTCATTTTACAGAAGAAGAAGTCACAAGAAGCTTTTCTGAAGATACTTATGCTTTGGGCCTTGAGAGCAATGCCAAGGGCAAAACACAAACTTGTCACAGAATTTTTTGATCTTACAGAGGGACAGGATCAACTTTCTCCATAAACCTGGCCATTACTTAAAACTGCTTAAGCCAACTCACTCATAGCTTTTTTAATAACCTGGCCTTGGTCACACTTTATGTACAGCCCTCCCTCCATTAAAAGCAATAGACAATTTAACTAAAATAGTTAACCAAGTGGAAAGAACACTGGATTTCAATTCAGAGATCTTGAATGCATATACTAGTTACACTATTTATTACCTATGTGACCTTCAGCAAGTCATGCAGCTTTTCTGGGTCTCAGTTTCCCATCTATAAAAGGAGGAGGTATAGCCTCTTTCTGTTCTAATTCAATGATGATCTGGCTAACACATAATGCAATACAGAAGCTTAGACTAATTGAGGAGGAAAGAGAATCCAGATAACAAATTCTTTCTCTTCTGATGTTAATGTGTTAATATCACAATTTTGTGTTAATAATAGCACTAGTTCTATTGTTTTGAAGCAAACGTGATTTCACTGTCACAAAGAACTCTCGGTGAGAAATATTTGTGTACCAACACAATTTGCCACCTCGTTGGCAATGTTCACATAGCACACTTACATAACATTTTACAACATGCTTTCACAAACATTGTCTTATTCCTCTTCATGATAACCATGTGAATTAGAAATAGCAGATATTATTATTTCCATTTTATAGATTCAGCTGATGCCAAGAGCTGCAACTTGGGCCCTGAATTTTTACAAAATATTGACAGACCAAAAACTCCTTCAGTAATGTAGAAACAACTGAATTTAGCACTTGGTTATCAGGACTAATTCGTAAAAACAAAATAAAAAGGAAGAAAAATAGGAAGCTACCAGACAGTCTTATGCCTATTCCTAGGACAATTCTCTTGTCTGCCCTGCCCCCTGTTCTTACAACAGCCTTCCCAGTGGCAGCTTTTGGTGACTGTGACAAAAGAGGGGGTTGGTATCTTGTCTCTCATTCACAGGGCTTTGTACCCTGGAGTGTCTCCCTCCCCAGTTGAATTTGTCTAAAAAGGTCAATTTGAAGGGCATATCTTGTGCTTCTTGCCTTGGGTACCAAACTTACCAAATATGGCTGTGCTGAGGGCTGAAGATGATGTGACTTATCCAGTCACATAGCTAGGAAGTGGCAGTTACAGAAAGCATAAATTTTCTGGGTCTTATCTAGTGTTATTTCTAGTAGACCCATAGCTAAGGTATTACATGGCTAAAGTGGTGATGGTTCCTAGATAGTTAGGAGGTCCATTGCTACCCCATTTTGGAAGATGAGGCTGTAGCAGTGAGACAGCTTTTCCCTGTTTCCATTAGTGTTTCTTCAGTGCATCTGGATTGGTAGAGTCCCAAAGTGTGATGCTAAGCAGCTGTATCCAGTTTCACGTCCTTCTATACCTGAGGTTCTCTGGCTGTGCTAGGGAAGAGTAGTGACCATACCATTTTACATCAGGAGAAAGGTAGACTTTAACACCAACTACCACAAAACGATGGAGGTGGGGGGGACTCCTGGTTGAGTCCCTTCACATTTGGGGACCCACTTAGCAGCCTCCAGGTTTACATAAGTCATATTTGGAGATTTACCAAAAACTCTCTGGTGTTCTTCAGAAAGAAGTCATTTGGAAATTTCCATTATCCCCATTCTCTGCACAGGGATCCCTGAACCACAATACTGTTAGGAGCCCCAGCCATATAGGTAGTGACCTTTGTGTGACTATCTTTGGTGATGCTGTTCACAGCTCCTTACACTCAGCACTTTTTTCCAACTATCTACTTAAATTTGTAGGGTGTTAAATACACTTATGTGCATTTCTTCTTGTCCTGGCCTCAAGGAATTGGAGAAGAGCTGCTAATTCCCATTTGGAATTATAGCTGTATCTTCTAAGTGAAGTAGGAGGTGGGAGAATATTTGCTAAAGCACTTTCAAAGGGATACTGTCAAAATGCCATAACTCATAGTTTAAAAGCTTTTTGATAGAACCTTGTGGTTTGACAAGGAGAGAGGGAAAGGGAAGTAGGAAAGAGAAAGAGAGAGCAAGGAGGGAAGGGGCGTAGGAACCAAAGGAAAGATAGAAGAGGAAGCAAAGGTAAAAGGGAAGAGAAAGCAATAGGGAAAGAAAAAATGGAAAGGGAAGGAAAGGTTGAGGAATTCTTCATATCTCTAACTTCTTTTTGTAAAGTATTGTTGTTTTGTTTTTGCATCATTTTTACTTCCAAATTTATTTCTTCCCCTCTGTCTCAGAGCTATCCCTTGTAACAAAGAAGAAAGGTGTGTGTGTGTGTGTGGGAAGCTAACACAACACTGAGTTTAACCATATATAATGTTCCTCATCCATACTACTTCACCTGTGCAAAGGGAAAAAGGTATATTTTCTCATCCCTTCCTTGGGACCAAGCTGAATCATTATTGTGAATATACCAAGATATCTCCCCTAAATTATGTCCCCCTAAGACAGTGGTTGTTGAGAGGCAAAGAATAGGAGAGAGACAGAGAAAGACAGAGAGAGAGAGAGAGAGAGAGAGAGAGAGAGAGAGACAGAGACAGAGACAGAGACAGAGAGACAGAGAGAGACAGAGACAGAGACAGAGAAGGACACAGAGACAGAGACAGAAAGAGACAGAGAGACAGACAGAAACAGAGACACAGAGACATAGAGACTGAGACAGACAGAAAGACAGAGACAGACAGACAGACACAGACAAACACAGTGACAAAGACAGAGAGAGACCAAGATAGAAAAGGAGGGTCAGAGAGGAACAGAGAGAAACATGCGTGCCACCTTCTATTTCCCCTTATACATGGGGTCCAATTTCTCTAAGTTCATATTCAACTCTGGTGAAGAGAAAGGAAGAGGGCCACATTTCAGGCAGCACCACTGAGGACTCAGTGCTGACCCATTCCATTTCCTTTCAAAGGTTGAGAAGAAAACTAATCCAGCAAGGAGTCCTTCCAGATTCCCTTTCCTGAACCTGCTTCTTTTCACTGTGGTATTTTTCCAACACCTTGAAAGAAACCCTGTGGAACCAAAAAAAGATAATGCCATTATTTCCTCATTTTCCCTGTGTTGCTGGTAACAAGGCACATCCCTTCTTTTTACAGTTTATGCATATCAATGTGATTAACGTAAAAAAAAAGAAAGTGCCCAAATCCATCTCTCTCTTTCTTAAAAAAAAAAAAAAAAAAACCAACAAAACCCCATTGCCCTTTTCAAAACAAGGGGAAATTCAGTCTAGTTTCAGTGCCACAGTGATCAAATGGTGTCACATCACTATGGCAATGGCTGCCCAGGCCAGGAATACAGATCAGCTGTAATTGTGCAACGCCTTATTGCTGGTGCATGTCAATCAGAATCTATGAATTGAGAAAAATTTGCTCTGTTCATTCTGTTAAATGATGTATCCAATTAAACCTGTTAGAATTCATGATCTTCAGTCAAGGTTAAATGAAAGTAGTTACTCCTGTCAGCTAGGTGATTAAATGCTGCCTACATCAGGCACATTTATGTGCAAAATTAAAATTTTGGTATAAAGCATGAATCTTTATGCATGCCAGTTAATTATCTTGCGGGTTCTTCCACTTATTAAATGCCCACTGCATTTCTTCTTAATCATCAGCTTCCTTTCAAAACTTATTTCATACTTCACATTACACCAAATTTCAATGTTTAAATGAAATGCCTTATCAATGAAAACTTCCTCTTTTCAAGGGGTTTGGCTGTTGCTATGCTACTGAAAATAATCATTATTAACGTCTCTCTAGTCATTATGCAGGAGCACTCTCCCTGACAGGCTGCCTCATGCCCAGCTCTCTTGGTCGGGATCTCTTGCTAGGTGGTAGGTCGTTAGCACGGGCTGCGTTCTAATCTGGGACTCGTGCTCCATGCCAGGTTATTCCAACCAACTGCGAGCCGCCGACGGGAGACGCTTCACTGATTTTTATCCGTGCCTTTCTTTTTCCTCCCTGGTCTATCTTGAATGGATATAAAATGAATACAAAAGTAACAATACGACGATTGACTACCCAGCTGTTTGAATCAGGGGAGACAGAGAAGCAGGGGGGAGAAAATATCTTGTTTTTCTTTTCTTCTTGAAAAACTAAGCAAAGCAAAACAAAGACAGAACCCACGAGGTGCCTCGAAGGAATGGCCAGATGTTGCCTCCACTGTTCAGTTAGGAAATAAATGAAAAATATAGTAGAGGGCTGGTATTTCCTCATTGAGTGTCCGCAGAAGACGCATGTGGGGTATGAGCTAGGTGACATCACCCACACTCAGTGTTGCGTTTTTGGAAATTAATATACTTTGAAACTAGTGTTGGTTCCCATTTGTGTGTGTGTGCGCGTGCGTGTGTGTGCGCGCGCGCGCGTGTGCACGCATTCGTGAGCATGCACACGCTTGCCTCTTCGCACATGTATGTAAGTAAAAGCAGAGGGTAAAAGAAGTTAAACTTTCTTTTTCACATGTAAACTTTTATCTAATCTCTCTATTTCACCAGTTAATTTCTCTTTTTATGAGTCTAATGCACTTACTACAAATGGTGAAACTTTGAAACAAGAGTCTTATATTTGACTGCTATTAAAGGATACTAGCAAATTTCAAGTAAATCATATAATTATAGCTGAATTGGTATACTGTATCTGTAACTCTTTGTCTTATATTTTTGTAGCTCCACAGTCCTCTTTAGCCACAAAACCACTCAGAACTTAGAAGAGAAAAAACTACTTGCACTTTTCAATGACATTTTCTGTGTGCCTTAAGCCATTATTTAAAAACAAAACAAAATCTTGTGAGTCTTTCAAACATTTAAATGAAAAATAAGAAAAATCAATTGCACTACAACAAAGTTATTAAATATATGTTTTAAATGAACTTTAAAGTTTTTATAGGCTTGCTATAAAAACAAAAGTAATTTTTTTAGAGGTAAAATGGAAGAGATTGTTTTCATTGCATAGTTTTAATGTATCAGTAAAACAACACTTGATACTATTCAGTTCTTTATACTATCACTCATCAGATGATCTTTATTGCAGAGAGAATCTTGGACACATATTACCTAGGATGTTACATATTTGACATGGATCTCTCAAGAGTCACACCAATATTCAAATGTAACTAGTTGTTAGGGTCTCCTAACTCATGATGAGTCAAAAAAGTAAGAAGCATATTGGTGGTCCAACAAAGAACTAAACAGAAATAGGAAGCTAAAAGTGATCCTTTGAATGGGATTAACTGAACAAGTAAAGAAACTTGAACCAATAAGAACCACAGTGTTTTTTAAAAATTAGATCACAAAGAGGCAAGGCAATTTAGGTTGTGTGAAGTGAGAAGAGAGACTAGTACCTGAAAAAATATAATAATGCAAATAAAATTCTTTTTTTGCCCTGGATTTTGTTTGTGTAGACACCTTATAACCTACCCTTTTTGGGTGATGGGACTGTTTCTTATTCGTTTGCACTCATGGAAACTACAGACTTAACTACAGAGTTAGGCTGTGGTGGGACTCCATTAAAAGCCTGAATTAGAATCCTTCTGAACAGTTCTATCTGTATCACCTGGTTGGGAGTGAGAGGAAACAGGGTGAGGAAGCCGCATACCCTGTCAATTAGAATGAAAACCCAAGGCAGAGAGGATGAAATAAATTATAAGTCAATAGCAGAGTGTAAACAAACATCCCTTTATGTTAATTATTGTAAATAGGATCTTTTTTTGTCTGTACATATTATGGGTATTAAAAGCAGTCTTTCCTGATAATATCTCTTAAAAAAAAAAATCCAGGCATGGTTTTCTGTCGAAATGGTTGCTGTCCCTAAGTGGTTTAAACCTCCCAGTGGAAACAACAACAGTTCTGTCAGAGGCAGAGTGGCCTCTGCCTGTGAGAAATATTCACCCACTGATGTGCTTTTCTTGCTAGCTTTTATAACTGGCTTTGCAACTTGGAGATGTAACGTAGCTTGAAATCAACTGTGTGCTTAGTCCTTTGTCAGCCCACACAGAAACAGATCAGGTTATTCTGTCACACGGCTGTTTTCCCAGGTCAAATAACGCAATAGCATGAAGGAGAACTGGGTCCTATTTAATCAAACTCTTTTGATTATACAAAGCTCCAAACCTCATTCCAACAGGGAAGCCTCTTCTGGGACAAGGAAAGAAAAGGTTCAATCTTCAGCAGACACACACTGGTGTAAAGCTGCATGGAGAGAGATTAATTCACCCAAATTTGTCTGGCAGAAGCAGCAGCAGGTCACCACAGCTCCAGATGCTTGACATTGGGAGTGGTGAGGAATGGGTGAAAGGAGTCTAGTTTCAGTTCAGGGAATTCATAGATACTTGTTTGGTTTGTAGTTTCATTTTGTGCTCTTTACCATAAAGAATGCTGCTAGAAATAGTTTGCTATATATAGGAACTTTCTGTCATTGACCTTCTTGGGATATATGCCAAGGATGAATAGGTCAAAGGGTATAAACAGTTTAATGACTTTACTTGTATAATTTAAAATTGATTTCCAGTGCCAATGGACTACATTGGAGCTCTATTAACAGTGTATTAGAAGACAGTATATTCTTTTTTCTCATGACCTCTCTAATGCTATTTACCATTTTAAAAAATCATAGTGCCACCTGGATAGGTCTGAGGTAGAACCTGAGTTGTTTAGTTTATATTTTTCTGGTCCAGGAGTGGAGAACCTGCAGCCTTGAGGCCACTTGTGGCCTTCTAAGTCCTCAAGTGCCATCTTTGGATGGAATCCAAACATCACAGAACTAAGAGCCACACTTGAGAAACTAGAGGGCCACATGTAGCCTTGAGGCTGCAGGTTCCTCATCCCTGGCTGTTCATAAGGAAGCTAAAGTGTTTTAAGCATAAATATGCAGACTTTAGATCCCTTTCTTGCTTGCTCATTGATGATTTTATAGATGATGAATTTGGGTTTGAACTTGTGAGGAAAAAAGACTGTAGCATGTGAATAAGCATCATCATAAACTCTTAAGGCCTTTGATTTACCCTCTCATCTTTTTCTTTTGAGTTCATGAAGACTTACAATATTTACATACAGCTTTCACATTTCTCTTTGAGCAGAAATGGGTTTTGGCAAAAAACAGTTGGTTTCCCTGCGTTCACATGACAGAATATTTTATGTGTTTTATGGTTATGGGTCACAGTCTAAAGCAACATGACCAGCTAATCAGCGTTAAGTTGTGCAAGTAGCCACAGTACACATAGTGTACCATTGGAAATTTGCTTTGAAACAGAGTGTTGTGCACCATCTAAACTCCCATTTAATTCCTCCTCGGTTGCCCCATTGTGGCATATCAGTGACCTCAAGCACTTGCAGGCTTTGACAATGCAACACAGACTAGCTCCTGCGTAGCTGGATAGGCTCCATATGTGGGCTAGATCGATCACTAACTGTAGGGATTTTTGGTCACAGTGACTCATGACTACTAAGATAAAACTGGTGATCCCAGCTCCTTAAAGCACAAATAACCATCAAACATGATCTTTAAATGTCTCTTTTCAAAAGTTTTCATTCCAAATTCAAATTTATTTCTCAAATCAAGAGTTCCTTTACCAGCATTCACAACAACATTAAGGGCAGAAAATAAAAGTACCTTGCATATTTCAATATCCATGACCAGGGTTAAATAGACTTAGAGGCAAAAATCTAGTCTTTTGTCTTTGCTTTATAGTATCTCTGTACATTCTAATATGTATAAACGTTTGAAAAATGGATAGCAATAATGATCAAAGCAGGAAAAAAATAAGCATGCCCCTCTCAAATCAACTAGATACCAGGTTTTAAGACTATGATCACACAACATGGATGAATGAATTGGGAGGCAGCATATTACAGTGGGAAGAGTTCTGTCAGAGAACCTGGGTTCAAATCCCATCTCTGCTACTGGGCAAGTCACTTAAACTAGCTGGGTCTTAATTTCCTCCTTTGGAAAATGAGGGAGCTCAACTAGATAATCTTTGAGTTTCTTGTAGCTCTAGATTTGTGGTCCTATGGTTTGTCCTGTCCTGGATACAATACAGCATTTCACCAAAATTGTACGGTTAGATATTTTGTCAAACATTTTAAAAATAGAAAATATTATAGTATTCAAAGAAAATGACAAAAACTAGTCTCCATGAATTATAAAACTGTTGAGGTCAGTTTAAAATTTGCGTATTTATGATGAAACAGCTAAATTGTCTCCATCTTTTATTGGATGATAAGTTCCATGAGGGGAGAGACAGTGATTTATTATTCTTTGTATCCTCCACATACCCAACACAGTGCCTTTTATATGGTAGGCATTTGATATATATTTGTTGAATAATTGAGGAAAATTATGTATTTATAAACCAGACTTTCTTCCTTAAAGGGACAGTGTTTTGCAGAGACTGACTATATGTGCCTGTTCTTTGTTCTTCTAATTTATTTTGGATGAATAATACAGCAACCACTTTAAAACTAGATACATAAAGCAAGAAACACTAGTCTTCCTGTATGCAGGCTCCAACATTAAGGAAACATAAGAGTTAACAAATATTGTGAAAACAAAGTCTTAGACCCGATTAAATACTTACATACATCTTTTTGAATTGCCTATGTGAAAGAGAAGCAGATTGATAAAGGACGAGAGAAATGCTAAATATGCATCATGACAAACAGTGAAAAATTAAAGATTGTAACTAACATTAATTACGCTCTAGTAAGATGAATAGGCTGCTCATCATTAATGAGAACATACACCTTTGTCTAAGTTTCACATCCACCTGTGATGAATGTGCTAATGGCGATAAAATACATCATAGTAACATTTGAATTAACAGCACACTAATAGATTGACATATGAGTATGAATAAAGCATTTAATCATATAAACTGTACCACACCCAACAGCAAATTTTTCTGTATTGCAAATGTTGTACAAAAGTGAATTAAAAAAACACCAGAGATCTATTTTAAATCGCACTTTTGGTATCCTGTAATAGTGCACTACAATTCAGAAAAAGGAGATTATTAAGAAAATTCCAGAGACTTTCACTAGAGTGGAATGGATGGCTATGTCTGAATAAAAAGATTGGGGCTTGGCTTCCCTATGAAAGATGAGGCCTTGCTTGGGAGATGAAGAAAATTCAAGTGCTGCTCATAATTTGAAGACGGAGTGGTGCTGAGTCTGATCAATGCCTAGATGTTTTCAGCTACGTTCCTGAGTATACAATTTAACTTGATGTGAAAGAGAACAAATTTAATATTGAAAATTGCACATATAAAGGAGTCAAGAAAAATCTTCTGTCTTTGTGTGAATTTTTTTGTGGAGATGTTTGAATGCCTTATTTAGAAGAGCTCTTATGTATGATTTCCATTGCAATTGAAATTCATATATAAGGTAAAAGGGCGGAGGAGGGAGGAAACTTTTAATGGACATGAAACAATATTTAAAATCACAAATTGGGACTGAAAGTCTAGGATAAGGAGAGTTTTGTATATTCCAGTAACTAATCAGCATGCAGTCTGCACTGACCACCGCAGAGGAAGCTTCTGTATTATGAAACATTTTTGTACACTTCCAAGATTATGTTTATTACTATCCAGTCCTTAATCTCCAGTTATTTCTTACAAAGTGATTGTTTGTACTGTAAAAACTGTTACTCATGGCACTCATTTGCAGTAGATCCTATTATGTTGCAATGTTTAAAATGCAGTTTTTACTGAAATTGCAAATGAGAAACAAACCGATTATCAGCAAAGAAAGGGAAACTGAAATTTCTGACTAAATATGCAATTTAACGTCCTGGTTAAAAGTTGCTAAAATTGAACCATTATGCTTACTTGTTTTGAAAAAAAATGGACTTAAATGGAATATCATTTATTTGCTTATAATTTTGTAGTTTAAAATAAAACTGTTATTTTTGATAATACAAAAAGAGCCTCATAATTCTGAGATTCATGAAAAACCACTTCATGTGTTTAAAAATGAATTCCTTTTGTATTCTGATAATGGACAGAATTCATGTTAGCCTATATCTGCAAGAAGGAATTTTAGGGAGCAATAGATCAAATTGGTTTGTTTAGCTATGGTGTTTACAGGTTTTTAATAGTGAAATTGAGCTATCCTAGAAAGTCAAGTCAACAAGCATTTATTACTTGCTTGCTATGTGACTGGCTTTGTGCTAAGTACTGCAGCTACAAATACAAGCAAAACGAAACATAGTCCCTGCCTTGTAGATGCTTACATTCAAATGAGGAAAGACAACGCATAAAAAGATGCTGAAAAGCTGAGGTGAGAAGATGGGGATAGTAGAAAAAGAAGTCCAGAGAGACAGGATCAGAGAGAGGAGAGAAATGAAGTACTGAACACGGCTGGCCAGTGCATTTACCTAAAAACTGGAGATTGGCAAGGAATTGATTAATCAGAGGAAGCAGTTGCCCAGATGGCATGGTCTTCCAGGGTGAGAAGTCTTCTGGTGAGGAGTGATATTTTAGTGAGAGCTACTTTTTGAAGAGAAGTGAATAATTTTTGAAAAGAGTAAGACTGATATTTCAGTGAGATCTGCTTCTTGAATCAACTAACAACCTTAGGGGAGAGGACCTCAGGCCACCCCCAGAGACTTTAAGTTCCCATCAACAAGTGAGTTCTGCATCGATGTACCACGTTTCTCAACATTAAGTAAAAAGTCTAAATGTCCCTACCCACTAAATGTACAGAGAGCTGTGTTAGGGTTAAGGACATGAGGGGGTTTTTTTGTTTTGTTTTGTTTTAATGGCATAATGCCTGCCCTCAGGGAATTTGGAGTCTAATGAACGTTATTATTATTTAATTACATACAAGGATATGTGTGTGTAAGTCGGCTGGTCAGTCAAAAACATTTATTAAGCAATTACTGTGTGCCAGGCATGAAGATACAGGCATTGTTGATACAAAGAAAGATTTAAAAACAGACTCACAATCTAATGAGAAATAATATTCACACAACCCGGCAGCTACTTCCTCTGATTAATCCTCCATTTTCCGGAAAATTCCTCAGCCAGCCATGTTTACTACTTCATTTCTCTCCCCTCTCTGGTCCTGTCTGTCTGGGCTTCTTTCGCTACTATCTCCAACTTCCCACTCCAGCTTTTCAGCATCCTTTTATGCCGTTATCTTACCCCATTAGAATGTAAGCATCTTCAGGACAGGGACTATATTTCTTTTGGCTTGTATTTGTATTTCCAACATGCAAATAAATAGCTATGTATGTACAATATATGTACAGTGAAAATGGAAGGTGATCACAGAGGGAAGTCACTAGTAGCCAGCCGGTAGGACCAGGAAAGATTGCCTTCAGAGGGAGGGATTTGAACTGAGCCTTGAAGTAAAGAGGCAGTGATGTAGGTCAGAGGCTGAGCATGGCAAGCCTGGAGGAGAGCCAGGGCCACTGCACAGAGGGGCGGGACGGAATCTGTGTTCTAGGACTTGGGAGCAGGTCAGTGGAGCTGGGATGGAGCACGTTTGGAGAGGAATAAGAGGCGAGAGGGCTAGAATGTCAGAAAAAGTCAAGGTATGAAGAGCTTTAAATAACAAAAAGGTGACAAAGTAATAAGGAGCCAACTGGAATTCATTGTGGGGATTAGGGGAGAAGGGAGAGAATATGATGTGGTCAGATGTGCACTTTAGGAAAATCACCTTGGTAGCTGAGAACGAATTGGAATGGGGAGATACTTGAGGCATGGAGACCAAGTAGAAAGCTGCTGACGTAGTCCAGATGAGAGCTGAAGAGGTCTGAGCCAGGGTTGTGGCTCTAGGAGCTGAGAAAAGTGGTGCACACATGCACATTACTTGTCCTTTCCTTGGATGGTGTTTCTGAAATGATGATAATGTGGAATATTAATAACAGCTATTGGGATAAAAGAGGGGTGCACCTTGTAAAACCTACAGAAGAGGAATTCAACATCTTATTATCTACCTTATGAGATTAAATGATACTAAAAATCCTAGCACAAAGTCCAGGAGATGCTAATGTTTCTGTGGCCAGAAGTTCTGGGTTAAACTCTGGGACAGTCACGTGTGATACACTTTGACAGCCTTGACAATGACCTCAGGCATGCCTTCCTTATTAAAAACAAAACAAAACAAAACAAAATAATGACAAAGCAATGAGCCTTTGGCGGATATCATCCACCTAGAAAAAGAGAAAGACAGGAATGGATTCAGTATGGTCCTGAGCATCTTGAAAAGTTCTTGGACTTTTAGTTGACTGTGTGATTGGGCCAATATCTACCAGAGACATCTGCCTCTCCTCTCCTCTCCCCCTCCCCACCCCCACCCCTCCACTGCAACAAAGAGATTAGGCTAGTTCTTTCCCTAAAAAGCAAGGAAACTCTATCCAAGACAGTGCAGGGAACTGTCTTAAGTTAATTTCAGACTCTGATGATGTGAATCTGGCTGTATTGCTGGGATTTCCTTGTCACATACAGACATGAAAAAGCCCACCCATGTCGAGTAGGGGCCTTTCAAACTTAGCAGATGTCCCAAAGCTGCGCAAGTCACCACAACTTGCTTCACTGACCAGATATTGCTTACATATGGAGACTTGGAGAGGTCACACCAGTTGCTATAATCTTTCTTGTTGAGTATGCTTTCTATATTATGGCTAAATAAATCTCTTTTTGTTGACTGTTGAATGAACTACAAATGTCTCATTGTGTTCCAGTATCTCAACCTAGAATGCCAGGAGATAGACTTGAGGTAGACTTATTCAATACAACCTGCCCTGATGAGTGTGCCTGCTTCTTTGGCAGCTGCATTCCACTATAGTGCTCTTCCCAGAGACTGTATTGGGCTCTCTGAAGGACATCATATTCTTTCAGACAAGCATCTAAGCTAACAGAGATAAATGGCAAAAATTACACACAAAAACCTCCATGAAGGGGCTTAATGGGAACCCCTTATTCACCAACCTGTCTACGGATCCACATGGTGAAGAAGGATAACAGATGGCTTGAGCGTGTTTTCATCAATCATTCTGTGTATTACCTCAGATAAAGATTTCTTGCTCAGCTTGTGGCTCTATTGGTTTCTTTAACTTTGCTTTGGAGAAGGTTCATTGGAAACACACAAGAGTTTCCTTCATGTGACCAACATTCTTCCATAAAAGAGGGGGCCACAATTTGACCTATTTATCATCACTTTAGATGCTTCTTTAAAAAAAATTAAGAACATATGGAGAAAAGAAAAAAACTTTTATTGAACAGTGTAAGTCCTTTGGCAGGAACTTTGATTAAAGAGATGTGCTCTCAAAAATACCCCAGAGAAAAAGGAACATTTAATATTTGTTTCTTTTCTGCATTTGGAAGGGGAAAACTGATGCAGAAACAGATGTAGCCTTACATAATGGGCACCCCTAGCTGAAGATGTGTAGAGAACCCTAAATGATTAGGGAGAAAACAAGAAGGAAAGGCCATAGAAGTAAACTGCTATTCCTGATAGCATCACATATGGATATATGTGGGTATTTTCACCTTTTGGGTTGGAAGAGAGTGGTATAGTGGAGAAAGTCTTGGGTTGGGAGATAGGACATCTGAGTTCTAATCCTAGAACTGACACATTAAGACATTGGGCTAGTCATTTGATTTCTGAAGCACAGGGGTTGGGTTAGATGATGTCTAAAAGTTATTTCTAGTTTTCTTCCTATGATCTCAAGTCGCCTACCCTCTCCGGGACTCATTCTATTTACCTGGAAATTATAGGTAATAATGTTCCCATTATGACTTTCCAAGAGTATTGTGGGGAAAGTCCCTTATAAACCTTACAACACTAGAGAAATGTGAGTTATCATTATTTGTGGTCTTCGCCTTGGAAGTCTCACCTGGAAGGGGTGAGACTATGTAGCTTCTGAGAATGTATATGGTGTCTTCTCCCTGTAGAATGTAAGGTAATTGAGGCCAGGAGTAGGAGTTAGGAAACCTGAATTCAAGTCCCACTTCTGATACTTATTACCTGTATGGTTTTGGGCAGATCGCCTCCAAGCCTCAGTTTTCTCATCTGTAAAATGAGACAGTTCTGTGCATCCTCAGTATTTAGCACAGCACAGGTTCATAGCAGGTTTGTAATAAATGTTTGCTGATTGATAGAATGAGAGGGCATTCAACTGTAGGACACAGGAGAGATGTAGAGTCTGTCACATGGAGATCTCCTGTAGTTGTAGGGAAGGGGAAAGGGAATAATCATGTATTAATCACCCACTATGTGCCAAACACTATAGTCAACACTTTACAAATATTATCTAATTTGATCCTTACAATAAAATCAACTACTATCCTCACTTTACAGTTGAAGAAACTGAGGAAAGTAGTGATTAAATGACTCATTTAGGGTCACACAGCTAATAAGGGTTTGAAGGCCATACTCTAACTAAGGTTTTCCAGGTCTAGTGTTCTATCCGTTATGCCACGTAGTTTCCTAAACTATGCAATTCTAAAAGTCTGATGGGGGGCATTATTACTCATCTGAAACACCTTTAGGAGTTTGGTGGCATTTTTTCTGTGCAGGGAATACAGAAGCTACTGAAAGCAATGCTGTTGAGTAAGTTAGAGTTAATCGGGCTGCTAAGTGGTACCAGGGGAGAGCTCCAGCCCTGGAATCAGGAACGCTTATTTTCCTCAGTTCAAATCTGGTCTCTGATACTTACTAACTATAGGGCCCTGGGCAAGTCACTTAACTTTCCTTGCCTCCATTTCCTCGTCCGTAAAATGAGCTAGAGAAGGAAATGGCCTCCAGTTTCTTTGCCAGGAAAACCCCAAATGAGGTTATAAAGAGTCAGCCATGACCAAAACTACAGAACAACCAAAGCGTAAAATTAGGCTCTCTCAAAGGTTTCCCATGTGCTCCTGTTACTATATGCTATCTTCTTTGCGGGCAGGTTGCCAAGTATCCTGGGTATTAGTTGGTGAATTTACATGTGAACTTGTCCTTTAATCTCAAGGTATTCTAAGAAGAAAAGTTATTTTGAAGTGGTACAAGGAAGTCTTGGTGAACAAGTCATACAAATGCTCATCTCTCAATTTTAAGTTCACAATCACATATTTCAGTAGCAGTGTCGTGGGAGATGACCTAATTGTTTTAAGACAGACTGTATTCCTGCCAAAGGAAATCATCTCTAGAGGGAGATATTATTAAATCAGTGCAGAGTCTGAAGCCAGCCCCAACGAAAGGGATAACTTCCATTTTTCTGACCATTTTAACTATCCATTGGTATTCAATAACCAGAGTAGCATGACTCATCAAGGCCATGATTGTACACCTCTACCTCTAAGAAGGCCATATTAAAATCATTTATGGGTAACATGCTGAATGTTCTACAATAATAATTTTCTATGACCCTATTAATTTCCCTAATTGTTACATGACTTGTTGGTCAAATGTGCTAGATATTTTTTAGTATTACACAAAACAAAGCAGAGAATTCAAGCTGCTATGGACAAAGATTATGGATTAATATTTGAGAGCAGAGTAAATGTCTGAATGTAAACTCATTATAATAATGCTGGAAAGCTTATCAGTAACTTGGGGAAGGACTGGCAGTTACTACTTATTCAAACCTACAGGTTGTCTCTGCCATAAAGGGTTGATCACCTTTGTTGCTGAGAAGAAACAAAATTCAAGAAAAGTTCAGGATTGAAAGAGGAAACATCTTTATCCCTGGGACTCTTGAATTTAAAGAACTAGATGTCCTCATTTCCCTACTTTGAATAAATATCTGGCCTAGCTGGAACTAGTAGCTTTGCATTTCTGTACCATATCCTATTTCTGTATGAGAGAGGAGAGATTGGTGGTTTGTGGGAAGTGAATTTATAAGGGAAAACCTATTCAAAATGTTGTCTACAGGAGGTGAAACCATCTGTCTAGCCAATTCTTAATGTGTTTCCTCTGTATCATAGCTAAGTTCTATAGCCCTCCAGGAAGACTTCTAGGTGGCACAGTAGATAGAGCACTTGGCTTAGAATCAGAAAGACGTCTTCCTGAGTTCAAATCTTACCTCAGGCACTTATTAGCTGTGTGACCTTAGACAAGTCTCTTAATCCTGTTTGCTTCAGTTTCCTCATGAGCTGGAGAAGGAAATGGCAAACCATTCCAATATCTTTGCCAAGAAAACTCCAAATGGGTCACAGAGAGTCAGACATGAATCAGCAACAACAAAAGTCTCTCCTTTAGGGCATTGATGGTAACCTATGTATCTAACCTGGAGATCTGTGGAAAGATGTCATTCATAAAGTAACTGAATGTTATGAATAGGATTTTCACTTACTGCAGGGTCTTTGTTACATCTAGGAAACAGTCTAGTGGATTCTGAAGGCCACCCAGCATGAATATTGATTATAATGCCAAATTTATATGATCCCAGTTAAGGTACTGGTAAGTTCTTACTAGCACAAAGCAATTGGAAGCACAGGGAAGGGAAGTGTTATCAATTCCTTGAGAATCATGAGAAAATATTGTCAAAAACTTTAAATAACTCTGGAATATGTTTAGAATGATGTTTTGCCATTGGAATGTAAACTCCTTGAGGAAAAGGACTGCTTCTCATTTTTTTTTTTTTGGTCTTTGTATCCTTATTGGTTTGCACATAGTACGTATTTAATAAATATTTGTTGAATTGAATTGTGTTGAATGAAAATGAATCCTATAAGGGGAGATCTAAACCTACCCTGAATGCTACCAAGAGTTAAGCAATGTTTATGAATTCTACTGACAGGTTTCATTCAATTATCTAATTAATTAGTTGGAATTAATTAAAAGGAATATTGAAGTAGAAACTAGAAGACTAGAGTTATTTTAGCCCTGTCTCTACCAGTAATTTTGAGACTGCAGGCAAGTCACCTTAGTTCATATGATGAAACTTTCTGTGAAATGGCTATGGTAATGTTTGCTTTTATTGTGATCTAGCACTGATGAGATTTTGAAAAAAATGAAAAGTGCCACACCTATGTAAGGTGTTGTTTTTTATTGCTGATGCCTATAAACTAGAATGAAAACTTAAAAATGGAATGTGGAGTAGAATCACCTTACTAGACTGTAAGCTCCATGAGGGCAGGGGCATTTTTCTATGTAAATTTTTTTAGCTTTCCCAACACCAAGCAGAGTATTCTACACAGTTACAATAAGTATTCTTTGAATGAATTTGTTGAATGGAGTGAATATCAAGAAATAAAAGATGGAGTGAATATGAAGAAAAAAAGGTGGAGCGAATATGAAGAAATAAAAGATGAAGTGATAGAAGAGACAACAAAAGGGTGACTGGTGAGGAGGGATACAGTGGCATCCATGTAATCCCAATTAATCTACTGAGCACAAGGTAAGTATTAAATGCTCATTATGTTAAATCAATATTCACTTATTAAGGGTTAGCCCTGTATTGGGTACCATAGGGCAGAAAAAAGGTTTCTCAGCACAAGACCCTGCTTTCAAAGAAGTTGAATTTTGGCAAAGGGTGTTGGAAATGAGAGAGGAAACAATAATTAGGTAAACTTTCTTCTGTATGGTATTAACTGAAAACATCATAGGGGCTTCAGAGAAAGGGTTGGAGGAAATTGAAATTTTAAAGAAGAAACACAGCCAGAAAAGTACAATCTTGCCATCCCTTCCAAGCTGCCAATATATGATCACACTCAGGCAACCAGTCATTTAGGTATTTATGACAAGACTACAAAACTTCAGAGCTTGGCACAAGCTTTGGAGATTGCATAGAACAACAATTTTATTTCTGTCTATGAGACAACAGAGGACTGAAGATGGTAAGCGACTTGCCCCAGGGTCACACAACCTGCAATTAGAAGTCGGGTTTCCAGGCTCTGATGTTTTCCTATCACAGACAAGTAGCTTTAAAGGAAGGAAATTGCACATTTTTCATCCTTGTGAATTTCTTTTGGATAAGATTACTTTTAGGCAAATCTGTTAGAAAAGTGTCAGGACATTCTTTTAAAATGCCTATGCTCTTTGATATTTTAAATTTTCTTAGTATAAAAATGTGTTGCCATAGAACCTGTTTGACTTGAGATAAGTCTAGAAGACCATTTGTGAAACATTCTCCCCCTTACAATACTTAAGTCACATAAATATTTGATTTCTTTCTTCCTTTCTTTTTTGTTCTCTCTCACCCCCGTTTGATTCTTTTCTCTCTCTTTTTTTCACTCTCGCCTCCCTTTCTCCCTCTTTCTCCTTTTCTCTCCTTTCTTCTTTTTCCTTTTTCTCTCCTCTTTTTCTTCTCCCTTTTTATTTCTTTCTCCTTTTCTCTCTCTTTTTTCTTCTTTCTTTTCTCTCTCCCTCTTTCTCTTTTCCCTTTCTTCTCTCTGTCTCTCTCTCTGTCTCTGTCTCTGTCTCTCTCTGTCTCTCTGTCTCTCTCTCTCTGTCTCTCTCTCTCTGTCTCTCTGTCTCTCTCTCTCTCTCTCTCTGTCTCTCTCTCTCTGTCTCTCTCTGTCTCTCTCTCTCTGTCTCTCTCTGTCTCTCTCTCTCTGTCTCTGTCTCTGTCTCTCTCTCTGTCTCTCTCTCTGTCTCTCTCTCTCTCTCTCTCTCTGTCTCTCTCTCTCTGTCTCTGTCTCTGTCTCTGTCTCTGTCTCTCTCTCTCTCTCTCCCTCAACCTTTGGGAACTTTTCTCAGGAGACCGAAAGAACAGAAGTCACATGACGGTCCCAGTGGTAGAGTGAGCAGGAAAAGCCCTCAGCCTCAAAGTTGAGCTGAAATGACACAGGGAGGTCACAGGGAGTGACCTGTCTTAATGGGGAGCAATAGAATAATCCAGTAAAGGGAAAGCATTTATTCACACTTCCTTCAGGGTTTGGACAAAATAACAACGCGTCCCCTATTTAGAAGGTTTAGGCATCCTTTGCAGCATTCAGGGCAGGCTTCGCTTTGGCAGGGTCATCCTCAGATTCTCGCTGCCCCTTTGTCACTTGGGCTTGAATAAGAGCAACCCAGAGGACATCACACTTAGCCATCTTTATCCTCTATTATCATGTCACCACAGGGTAAACCATGTCATCCCAAACATTGTGTTTCAGGTTCCAGATTTCATGCCCCTAATCACTTCTTTAGATCGAGACCTTCACAAAGAAAAGCAGCCCTCTTCCAGCTATGTGTTGTCAATGTACATAGATCTGATAAGATCTACCCTCCATCATCGCTCTGGAAGCTTTTTAGAGAAGGAAATAAAGATCACTGTATTGGATTTATATATGTTGTTTACAGAAATCATGGCTGTTAGGTTAAGCCCAGGCTGGTACATATATGTTTGTGTAAAGTCCCCATGTTACCTTCCTCTTTAACATCAAAACCCTTTCATTCCCATCAACACCTAACGGGTTGGGGGATGGGGGATGGTATGGAAGCACAGAAAGGGCTGTGATGATGGCTGTCACTAGCATCAATAATTCTAACAAGTGCCTGGCATATCAATCAAAAGAAACACAAGCGTTTTGATAGCATTAATCAGAACTGGTCTCCTCCTGCAAACCATGCCAAATGACTTGGATCTATGCCCGATGCCAATTGTTCTCTCTCTGGCAGTTTGCATGCATATCCTTTTAGGTTTTTTCCCCCCTTGACATGGTCATGTCAGAGTGAAAATGGTGAATTAAATCATAGCAAAGTTGCTCTAGTCTGGTTGTGACCATAAATGCAATGGATAAAGTTCAAATGGGAAAGAAGAACAAATAACACTTGTTGCTAAACATGGGCTGGCAAATGCAGCAGGCAGATCTCATGGCTATACTGGCCAGGGGACTATTTCCCATCCTGACCAAAAGGCTGGAAGAACAAAGAACACCTTAAAAACAGAGTGAGTTTCCCTTTTTCCTGAAGACAAAAACTTGGTGCCACTGTCCTATTTTCCAGCGGCACAGGGAAACGGCATTTCTGTGGCTTGCCCATATTTTGAAAATGACACCTCTCCTTTATGACTGTGCACTGGGGACTTTTCATCTTACTTCACTGTAACACATGGAACTTTACTTATTGGAATATAAATGATTATGTGAGGTGGAGAAGATGAAATTTCTGGCATTAAAGATTTGCATTTAGGACAAGTGTCCCTCCTTATCTCTAGCTGTCTATACATAGCAATTCCACTTACAGCTAGCCCCAACTCTGTCCTTTATGGAGTGTCTCTGACCCTTAGAACTTGAACCATGCTTTGAAAATGTTGACACAGTGTGTGATAGGTCTGTCTAGTGACTTCTTGGGTCACACTCCATACTAGTCTTTGGGGCATCAGGCCCAAGTAAAACTTAGAAACTTTGTGGGGTCTAAGTAATCCTGACTACGATGGACAAACAAATCAATCAGAGAATCTGACTTGTTTCACTTCATTTTATGCTTTCCAACTTTCACTTCATTTTATCTCAGTATAGACTTTATCTAAGACCCATTTCCTATTGGGGAATCTGGTTGTTTTCACCTGACCTGTATGAAAGTATCTCACTGAGGTTCAATCTTCTTATCTTTTTTTTTTTTTTGTAACAATCTCCTCATTAATGCAAGAATGATATCCCCCTCACTCAAGATTAATGAATTGGTTTTAAAATATGGTTTAGAATTTAAGGTTTCTTTAGAATCACCAGTAACATATCCCTCTTTTTTTGGCTAAAGAAGAAATGGGAAAAATTATTAAAGCATCCTGATTTCTTGGAGTCCTTCATTCAAACCTTCTCTGCCCTATGGCTACTTTTCAGAGAGCCATTTAAAACAGTGGCAGAAAGAGTAGTTATAGAGAATAAAGAAACAATATGGGAGGAGTTATGTGTGTGTGTATGTACATACTATATATATACACATACATATGTAGATGCACACATGTAAAAATACACATATAAACATATTTGTGTATTCTTGTATTGATATACATTCAATCCATATCTATTATCTATCTCTCTGTCTCTGTATTTACCTGTTTTTTGCCTAAAGAGATTAAGTTTTTGAGTTCTTAACATCCTCCAGTCTTATATGCCCACTCACAGGAATAAAGTTACTGGAAAGGAACTATTCCGTAGACTATGACACATACTTATGTTTGCATTGTGCATATGTTATCAAAACAACTGAATGAAAAAATGAGAAATTCAATCAACCGACTGTTTCCTCTACAAAATGTCAAATGTTAAAACATAATAGTAAAATGAACAGTTGATTCATTTTTCCTCCCATTGAATCGACTTTTTAAAACTGAAATTCAGCATTGTGTAGACATATTCTACGTGTACTTAATAGTTAAAGACTCTTGCAAATTAATTAATTCGTGTTCTCTTTTGTAAGGGAGGATCATTTGTTTGAATGAGAAATCTACTTTCATTAAAGCTATTGTTAGCTATCAGTAAGTGAAAATGTGAATTTCACAAGTATGTTTGAATTTCAAATGCCTCGCATTTCGCCATGGGTGCCAGGACTAGTGAGTCAATATAGAGTATTGATTTTGCTTCACAAAAGGAGTGTAAATGGGCCCCAACTCAGGCATTTCCTCATTATTCAATTCAATTCAACTTTAGGCACAGAGATTGGTACTAGATAGATCTGTGATTTAGGTGAATATAGGCACCTTACGGGTGAAGAAACACCCATCAATGTACTTTCTCTGCAACTTATTGTATTAGAATATCGAGTAGAGCACCAATGGGTTGAGTAACTTATCTAGGGTTATACAGAGGCAGGACTTGAACTCAGTCTTCCTAGCTCCTAGGCCACCTCTCTATCCATCTTGCCATGTTGTCGCAGTTAGATTCCATTCAAGAACCATTTGTTAAGGGTATACTAGCTGCAAGGCACTGTGGTAGATGCTGAGATTATAAAGGAAAAAATTAACTCCTGGTCTCAGCTTTCTGCTGATGGGATACAACAGGTGCACAGGCAAGTAGTCATAGCGTATGCATAAGGGCAGCTAGGTGGGGCAGTGGATAGCACACTAGTACTGGAGTAAGAAGGATGTGAGTTCAAATCTGGCCTCAGACACTTACTAGTAGTGTGACCCTGGGCAAGTCACTTAACCACAATTGTCTACAAATATAAAAATAAAATAAAGTATACATAAAACAACATGGCATAATTTCAAATGTCAAAGGGGAGAGAGCACTTACAATACGGGAAATCCCAGAGACGATGCTTGTTTGGAGACAGTACCTGAGTTTCACCTTGAAGGAAGCATGGGGGAGGGGGGGTGAAGTGGCACTATAAGAGGCAGAGATGGAAAGGGAGTCTATTCCAACCTTGTGTTTGGGATCAGGAAATGGAATGTGATTATGTACTATGAATGAATAGATAAATAAAAAGGCTTACTATGTTCGAAGTTCTGTACTGAGCTCTGGGAATGCAAATGCAAAAATGAGATTGTCCCTGCCTTCAGGATCTTACAGTCTAATGGGGGAGAGACAACACCTATAGGGTAGTGGGGAGTTTAGGTTTAGGGAATCACAAGAGTGCTGAGTTGATCCATAGAATAACTAACTGACTTAGCCTTTCCAGAAGCAACATCAATATTGATCTTGGGTAACTACAGGGTATGAATTCCACACCTATATGGGTGAACTCCCTCTGGGAGCATAACTTTTGGAGTTCTTGTCTAAAGGCTATGGCTCCAGGTGAGATGAAGTAAGGTCGAACCAAGGCAGAAGGGATGATTACCTTAAAGGTAGACAACTGGATGACATGTGAAGTAGGAGAAGAATTGAAATGAGTCAAAGGACCTGAGTTTAAGTCCATGCTCTGTCATTGACCATATGGGTGACTTTAAATAAGTCACAGTCTCACAGGGTCTCAGTTTCTACATGTGAAAAATGATGGGGTTGAACTGGATGGCTTCTGTGTTCTCTTCCAGCTCCAATGCTATAATCCTATTTTGGTAATCAGTATTTCCGTGTCTTTGTTCCCCTGATGAAGTTCTATTTCCTGAATGGCAAGTTTAGACTTTGAATCTTCCACCTGAATTATTACAAGAGAGATTTGGTAATTAAGTTCTAACAAGATTTAAATGATATTAAAAACAGCCGGTTAAAAGGAAACATTGCCTTGGGCTTTGTTGTAAATTTGTATAATTATTTTTAGTCCTCTAGAGGATGCATAATTATGTTTCTGTATTTATAAAAATACTGCCTATGAGGCACCAAAATGAATTTTACCGTATGTTAATTTGCATATTAATGTTGCTTTTTTGGATGTCAAAATTTCCATGGCTAGGGGGAAAAAAATCTTCTAGGAAAATTTCAAAGTAACCAAAATGAGTTGTAGATATCTTGGAGAGTGGCTTTGTGCTGCCTGGGAAAAAAATCACTGTCTAGGGAGAAAAAAAAATTAATTAAAGAAAAAAGAACTTAACAGTGATACAATGTAATAAAATCCAAAACTATTTTTTTTAGTTTCCACTCTCCAGATCCAAGCAATTTCTAAGCCCTTTCAGTTATAGATCTTGCATATTTCTTGAATTTGTCTCTTGTCCATTTACATGATCCCTACTCTATCACCGTTCTCTTGAACTACTGTGAGAGCCTCTTCACTGGTGTTCATGCTTCCAGTTTCTCCTCTTTCCAATTTATCCTCTATATCAGTGGTGTTAAATTCAAATAGAAAGAGGTCACTAAACCACATGTAATGATACCTATAGACCACAAAGTGACCTAGGAAACCACATTTTAATATTGTCTTATGTTCTATTGTAGTTTAATTTTGTTAAATATTTTCCAATTACACCTCTTGGATATGCTTTGACATTGAAGGTCAGGCTTTCATCACCTTGTGCCTGGACTAGGACCTACTGCTAGTGGGTCTGCCTATCTCAAGTCTCTCCCCACTCCAAACCATTCTCCATTCAGCCACTAAAGGGATTTTCCTAAAGCATGGGTCTGATCACAATATCTCTACTCAACAAACTCCAGTGGCTTCCCATTAACTCCTAGAGCAAATACAAAATGCTCTGCTTGGCATTCAAAACTCCCTTCATAACCTATCCCCCTTCCATAATTCCAATCTTCTTACACCTTAGTCCCCTACGTGTACCCTTCAATTCGGTGACACTGGCCTCCTGGCTGTTTCACAAACCCCTCCATCTATCTGCCCCTGGCATTCTCTTTGAATATCCTTGGAATGCTCTGCCCCATTCAGTCTACCTGCTGACCTCTCCGGCTTCCTTTAAATTCCAGGTATAATCTCACCTTTTAGAGGAAACTTTCCTCAACACCTTTTAATTCCAATGCCTTCCCTCTGTTAATTATTTCCAATTTAACCTGTCTATAGCTTGCTTTGTATATACATGTTTGCACAGTGTCTCCCCAATTAGATCGCAAGCTCTTGAGGGTAGGAACTGTCTTTTACCATTTTTTTATGTTCCCAGAATTTAGCACAGTGCCTGGAACATAGTAGGTACTTAATCAATATTTACTGATTGATTGACCATGGAAGTTGAAGAGACATCCCAGCCAAACTGGAAAAAGAACAAAAATGTTGACCAGTATGTTACCAGATTCCAAGAAGTATATTGCTACTGGAGAACCAAGGAAAGTTACTGATACACTGGATTCAACAGGCAAAATTATAGAAGAAAAACCTTATGTTCAGATAAAGCAAGATTTCGAAGGTGTTCTCCAGAAATCTACTGCAAATATAATGCAAATACCGCCTCTCTGTTGTGCTTTGAAGATGGGCAGAGACTTTCAACTTTCCTCTTCCCCATGCACACCATTCTATTTTCTGCCTCTGTGCATTTTATACAGTGTTTGGAAAGCCGTCTACCTCCATGTCTGCCTCTTTCAATTCCTAGGTTTTTTTCAGGGCTCAATTGAAATGCCACCTCCATTAGGAGACCTTTCTTAGGTTTCACATCTTTCATTATGTAAATTTTTTCCTGCATTATTTTCTGATCTGATTTTTAAATATGCCTCCTACCCTTCTCCTCCCCCCCGCCATTAGTTTGTGTTTATTTTGTATATATTATGTTTCATTGTCTGGCTATATGTAGGTTGTGCCTCTCAATTGAACATAAGCTCCTTAAGGGCAGGTACTGCTTTGTTTTTGTCTTTGTATCTCCAGCACCTAGTACAGTATATGTCATATAGTAGGAGCTTAATAAATAGCTGCTGAATTGAACTGACTTGAATTTCATTTTAGTCTGGAAAGCGGTAGGAAGGAGATGGAAAAATTCATCTAGCAAAACACCCTCATTTTACAGATGAGGAAGCTGAGACTTTGAGAGGTGTATTTTTTTGACTTAATTTTCTTCTCTAAGAGGGAATTTTAATATTTTTGCTAATGTGATCTGCTAATGATTTCTGGAACGCTAATGATCCACTTATGTTCTGATTGAGAAACAGTTTTTCTCTGAAGCATACATAGCGTCCCTTAACTTCTTCAGAGCTAGAAATGTTTTGATGGCTTATTATATTTTATCCTTTAGTTCCATCCTTTCCCCCAACCAGTCCTTTACCAGAATTGCTAACTACTAGAAAAACTGAAATAGTGGGAATTTCATATCTAATTTTTTCATGCCCAAGCTCTCTCTGCTAGAGATTCTCCATAGCAGAAAGGTTATAGAACTGGAGATAGGGGGGACAGGTCATATTTGGGTGGGTGGGAGGGAAGAAAAAAAACATATCCAACTACAGGGTGGTATTTGTTAAGAAGAATATTATGATAGGGAAAGTTTGTGAGCATTTAGAAAAGAAAGATTTTTAAATAAGATCAACATGGCTTTATTAAAAGCAGGTCATGCCAAGCTAAGCTCATTTCTTCTTTTCTCCCTTCCAATTATCAACTTTTTTTTCTTCCTTTCCGCCTATGCTACCAAGAGAAAGAAGTGGGGAGGGCAGTGAAAGAGAGGGGAGGGAAGGGCAGACCCTTGTATCCGATAAGCATAATAAAATAAAGCACATTCCCTCATTGGGCACATCCAAAACTGCATTTCTTGTTTTGTGTAATAAATAGTCCATCATCTCTCTGTAATGAGATAGGCAGTGCTCTTCCTCAGTCCTTTGGAGTTATGGTTGATTGTTTGTTTTTCAAAGGGGTTACCAGACTGGCAGATCACAGCATTGCTAGCAAGTATCTGTATGTCAACAAGGAATTTGACAAAGCTTATCATGATATTTTGTGAATAAAATGGAGAGATGTGGATTAGTACAGTTAGGTGACTTCATACCTAGATGAATGACTGATCCCAAAGGATAATCATAAGTGAATTAATTTCTTCCTAGTAGTGATTATCAGCCTGATTTCCAAAAATCCCTGGGGTTGAAGGGAGGCAGTTTACAAAGTTATCACAAGGGATCCACAAATCAATAATTATAGCAATCACAGATATTTTTAACTTTCATTGAACAAAACGTGTGATATACAGTATGATAAATAAGCAAATATTATTATTATAATTATCTCATAATCCATATTATTAGTTATATATGGTGATGCTTATGATGTTGCTTTTGCAAGTATGCTCACCTAAGGTGCTTGCCAAATCAACCTGTTAACAGCCTCATTAAGTGCCTTCTATGTGCCAGAAATAGTGCTAAATATTGGGGTTAGAAAGAAAGGTAAAAGACCATCTCCTACTATTGAGTAGCTCATAGTTTAATGGGGGAGACAGGATGCAACCAATATATATCAGAACAAGATATATAAAGCTAAATTGAAGATGATCTCAGAGGCAAGGCACTAGTATTAAGGAGAAAAGGCTTATGTAGAAAGGGGGTACTATAGCTGTGTTAAAATTGTGTTCGTTCTGGTCCACCTGATAACTTTCTAGTTAGTAAAGTTTTTAAGTAGCCAGTATAAAGTGGCAATAGCAGGAAATTAAATTGCAAATACGAGCCTGGAAGTCACAAATAAACTGTTCCAAAGATCAAAGGTGCACAATCTACAGTTGTTTCATATTAACCTATATTCACATCATGGTAATATGTGCTGAATCAGGAGAAGTCTCCAAAGCGCAGCTTATCAAAATTTCTGGTCCTGGAATATGTAAATTCCAGACAAAATCCAGACCTTCAAATTTCCAGACCAGTAGAACATCAAAAAGGTGCCAATAACTTTGAGGTGATGGATTTGATGTTATATCAATAACTTTGAGATGATTTGAATATGTTAATGAACCAGCCCCAAGGTGGCACAGATAGGAGTTCCTCTGCTTCCTAAAAACAAACAAAAACCCCCTATAAAAGTAAGACTTCAAACTTCTGCCTCCCAGCACTCTTCCCTCTCCATTGGGTCCATGTTGCCTAGTGCTCCCAACTCTAATCCATGATTAGAAGAATGATGGTCTCTGCTCCTCCCTCCCCCATCCTCTTCCCCATGCTGCCTCCCTAACTTCACCATTTCATTCCCTGTTTCCATGCCACTATATTCCTGCACCCCTGTATCACTTGTCTCTTCCTTGATGGGCTATTTGCCCTTCCCCTACTCTCCCTCCCCACACATTCTCTGTGTTTAATTAAAGAGTGGTTACTGGATTGTTGCCCCATTTCCTGTTGCCAGTCGTGGACTTTCCCAATGAGTATCCAAACAACTAGGCATGCCTACCCCCATTTCATTATTTCATAAATTAATTATCAATTCAAAGTAGAACTTGGAAGGACCCAAGGGACAGAGATGAGGAGGAAGAGAATTCTGGGCATGGAGGACAGCAGTGAAAATTGTTAGAACCTGGAGGTGGAGCATCTCTTTCAAGCAACAGCAAGGAGGTCAGTGTCATAGGATGACAGAGAACATGGTGGGAGACCGGAGACTGAGAAGACTGGAATAGTAGAAAGGGGTCAGGTTAGGAAGGGCTTTAAAAGTCAAACAGGATTTTCTATTTGGTCATGGAGGGGATCCTCCTTGGAGGATTCAAAAAGAAAGGAAATTTTAGAGCTCTGATATTCCTGTTTGAAGATAATAGTGGGTTGATATCATGAAGTCTCAGAATATCTGACAGTATAGTAATATTCTATTACATTCATGTACCACAATTTGTTTAGCTCTTCTCCAAATGATGGACATCTACTTTGCTTCTAATTCTTAGCTATCAGTAGAAGTACTGTTTTAAGTATTTTGGCGTATGTGGTGACTTTTACGGATTAATGATTTCCTTGGGTCTATGACTAGTAATAAAGTCTCTGGTTCAAAGGGGATGGGTATTTTAGTCACTTTATTTGCATAAGTCCAATTGTTTTCCAAAATGGACATACCATTTCACAGCTCTATCAATAATGCATGAGTGTTCCTATTTTTCAATGTTTCCATTTTTTCATCATTTTTGCAAATTGGCAGGGCGTGAGGTGAAAGCTCAAGATTGTTTTGATTTGCATTTCTGTTACTATTCGTAACTTGGAAAATTTTTGTAGGACAGCTAGATGGCTCAGTGGATAGAACACGGGTCTGGAGTCAGGAAGACCCGAGTTCAAATTTGGCCTCAGATACTTACCAACTATGTGACCCTGGCCAAGTCACTTAACCCTGAGTGTCTCAGTTTCCTCATCTGTAAAATGAGCTGGAGAAAGAAATGGCAAAACACTCTAATATCTTTGCCCAGAAAACCCCAAATGAGGTCACAGTGAATTGGACGTGACTGAAAAGTCACAAAAAAACAATAATTGGAGGATGTTTGCGTGTAGCTGTGAATACTTTGCAGTTCTTTTGATAACTGTTTGTTCATATCTTTTGACCACTTATCTATTGGAGAATGGCTATTATTTTATATATGCCTACTGATTGTTCATTTATTTTGGATAGGAGATTCTTAGCAGAGAAAATATATACAAAGACTTTTTTTTCTCATTTGACTATTTCCTCTCTTATCCTAGATACATTAATTTTGTCTGTGCAGAGGCCTTTCAGTTTCAAAGTTACTTACTTTATTTTTTGCAATTGCTGCTATTGATGAAGAATATACATTTTACCCATGGCTATGAGAGGTATATGATCTGTTTTTCTTCTAATTTTTTTTAGTGTGCTCTTTAATATTAAGATCATATATCCATTTAGAATGTGGTATAAGATCTTGGTCTAAGCCAAATTTCTGCCAGTTGTTTTCCCAGCAGTTTTTATCAAATAGGAAATATTTCCATAGGTAATTAATATTTTCTATTTTATCAAACACTGGGTTATCGAGTTCTTTTGTTTCTGAATCTCCCTTGTCTAGTCTCTTCCCACCTCTCCTCTCTATTCTTTAACCAACATTAAATGGCTTTGATGACTGCTGCTTCATGATATAGTTTGAGGTGTGGAAGTGCTATTCCCCTCTCATCCTTATTTCTTTTCATTATTTCCCTTAATATTCTAGATTTTTTTATTTCTCCAAATAAAATTTACTATTTTATTCAGTTCTGTAAAGTATTTCCATAATAATTTGATTGGTATGGCCTTAAAATGTTCGGGAGTATTGCAATTTTTATTATAGTGGCACAGCCTACTCATGAGCATCAAATTTTCCTCCACATGTTTAGTTTGTCCTTTATTTCTTTAACAGGAGCTTTGTAATGAAATCTATAAAATTCTTTTCTCTGCTTTGAGAGATTAATTCCCAGATATTTTATGCATTTGATAATTAGTTGAAATGGGATTTGCCTATCATTGCTTCTTATATTTTCTTATTATTATATATGAATATTATTGATTCTTGAAGATTTATTTTGTAGTCTTCAACTTTGCTGATGCTATTAATTTTCTCAATATCTTTTCTGATCAACAAACAAGGATGGTTTTATGTCCTCTTTATCTTTATTCCTCTAATTCTTTTGTCTTGTTTTATTGTTATTAGTATTATTTCTAAAACTATATTAAATAATAGTAGGGAGGGTGGGCATCCTTGCTCCACTTGGGTATTTTTTGTAGAATGCTCTGTTGTATTCCTACTGCATATGATGCTGCCTTCTGATTTTAGATAAGATGCTAAATTTGTAGGGCTTTTAGCATAGCTTTTTACTGCAAAGAAAAAGCTTCTGTTGAGAAGATCACATGACTTTGGATGTTTTGATTTTTAATATGATTAATTATGTTTATTCCTTTCCTAATGTTGAATTATCCTTGCATCCCTGGTGTAAACCTCACTTGATCATAATGAATGATTTCTTGGATAAATCACTCTATTTGATAGGATCTTGTTTTAAAATGTTGAATCAACATTAGTTAATGATATTGATTTATGGCTTTCATTCCATGTTTTATCTTTCTTTGGTTTAGGTAAAAGGATTATATTTGTCTCATTAAAGGATTCTGGTAGAATTCTGTTTTCAAGAATAATTTGTGAAATATGGGCACTAACTATCTGGTCTTATGATAGTTTGAGTATTTCAATATTTTTGAAAATAGTCTATCACTTTGGTGTTCTCAGTTTTGTTAGCATGTAACTGTGTATACTATGTTCTAATTATTCTTTTTATTTCTTTTGGTTTTTCTGTAATTTCACCTTGCACATTTGCTATTTTATTGATTTGACTTTCTGTTCTTTTTAATAAGATTAGCTAAGGTTTTTTCAATTTTATTATTTTTTTTCAAAGAAACAATTTTCAGTTTTATTTATTATTTCTATGTTTTTTTGTTTCTAATTTCTATTTCCCCTCTAATTTTAATATCCTCTCTTTTTGTTATTTTATGTTTACTTATTTACTGCTTTTTTACTTTTAAAAAACCCATATTCAGTTCATTATTCCTCTATTTTGTGAATGTATGATTTAAGGATATTGTTTTCCCCTTGAGGACTCCTTTAGCTGTATCCTTAGAAATTTTGCTGTGTTGTTTCATCGTTATCATTTTCTTTTACATAGTTACTAATAGTTTCTACTATTTGTTCTTTGACCCAGTCATTATTTAATATTCATTGTTGAAGGGCAGAATTTTTGACTAAAGAAGAGATAGAAAGCATTATGAAGTGCAAGATGGATAATTTTGATTACATTAAGCTGAAAAGTTTTTGCACAACCAAACCCAATGCAACCAAAATTTGAGGGATGTAGTATATTGGGAAACAATTTTTACAGCTAATGTCGGTGATAAAGGTCTCATTTCTAGAATATATAGAGAACTGAGTCAAATGTACAACAATACAAGTCATTTCCCCAATTAATATATGGTCAAAGGATATGAACAGGCAATTTTCAGAGGAAGAAATTAAAGGTATCTGTAATCATATGAGAAAATACTTTAAATCACTTTTGATTAGAGAGATATAAATCAAAAAACTCTGAGGTACCACATCACACCTATCACATTGGCAAACATGACAGAACAGGAAAATGATAAATATTGGAGAAGATGTGGGAGAGTTGGAACACTAATTCATTGTTGGTGGAGCTGTGAGCTCATTTGAAGAGCAATTTGGAACTATGCCCAAAGGGCCAAGAAAATATGCATACCCTTTGACCCAGCAACAGTGCTTCTAGGATTGTATCCCCAAGAGATCATAAAAATGGGAAAGGGTCCCACATGTACAAAAATATTTATAGCAGCTCTCTTTGTAATGGCCAAAAACTGGAAATCAAGGGGATACCCATCAATTGGGGAATGGCTGAATAAACTGTGGTATATGAATGTAATGGAATACTATTACACTATAAGAAATGATGAACAGGAAGGCTTCAGAGTGGCCTGGAAAGACTTATATGATCTGATGCTGAGTGAAAGGAGCAGAACCAGGAGAATGTGCACAGCAGCGACTACAGTGTGCAAGAGTTTATTCTGGTAGACTTGGACCTTCATAGCAAGGCAAGGACTTGAAAAAATTCCCAATGGTCTTCTAAGGCAAAATCCCCTCCTCATCCAGAGAAAGAACTATGGAATTCAATCACAGAATGTAGCAGATAATTTTGTGTATGTGTGTGTGTGTGTGTGTGTGTGTGTGTGTGTGTGTGTATTATGTTTTGGTTTGTTATATGATTTCTCCCATTCATTTTACTTCTTCTACACAGCATGATCATAATGAAAATGTATTTAATAAGAATGTATGTATAGAACCTATACAGAATTGTATGCCATCTCGGGGAGGAAGGGGGAAGGTATGAGGTAGGTAAGGGGAAAAAAACTAAGTTATATGGTAGTGATTGTAGAACACTAAAAATAAATAAAATTAATATAAAAATTTAAAAAAAGGTTCATTGTTAAGTCTCCATTTGAGTCTATATCTTTTGTTTGTGGCTCCTAAACTAATTTCTATTCTTATTTCATTATGGTCTATAAAGGATATATTAACTATTTCTGTCTTTGGGCCCAAGGTCTCCCAGTGTATCCTGGGTCATCTCCAGTCATCCTGATGAATATCTGGTCACTGGATTCAGATGGCTCTGGAGGAGAAGTAAGGTTGGTGACCTGCACAGCCCTCCCTCACCCAAAACAAAGTCAAGTGCAAGTCATGTCATTATTTCTCTGATGGCATGGTCTTCTTCGGCAATGGATGAACACAATTTATTTACACTATATCTGCACCTTAGTCCATGGTAAATTTTTATAAAAATTCTTTGTGGTACAGAGAAATATGTATATTCTTTTTCTGTACCATTTAGAGGGCCCCATAAGTCTTTTAACTCTTATTTCTCCAGAAATTTGTTCCATTCCATATTTTTCTCTTTTCTTTATCTATATAGATATATAGAAATATATAGATATATCTATATCTATATATTTCTTCCTTCCCCTTTTCCTTTCTCGGTTAGTTAAGTGGTTTCCTTTTGCCTTTTCTCCCCTCCACCTAATCCTATTCATTAGTTTTTTTTAAATTTCAGCTTTTGTGTCCCTTTCCAGTAAGATGTTCATTATATATCTTTTCTCTCCATTTAGACTCTTATTCTTTGATTCATGACCTCTATAATCGTCTGGTTTCTCTTTTTGCTCTATATTCCTTATTAAAACTTCCAAGATATCCATTCTAGGCTTTTTCCTCTAGCACTTTTGCCTACTGCCTTGTAAGGTTTACCCCATGGATTCCCATTTTCCATTGTGCTCCATTTTCAGAACAGCGCCAATTATTGCAGGGGTCAGACAAGGCACTGCTCCATGATAGTGCCCTCCCCCACCATTGATCTATACCCTCTCTTGTTGACCTTTACTTTTTACTACATTTGCCTAAAAGTCTCCTCCCTGTGTCCATGCTCTCCCATTCTTTCAGGTGCCAGTTGCTCCCAGGGGTTTCAATTCCCCTCTTCTCAGAAGACTTTTCAAGCACTCACTCCTCCAACACTCATCCAGTGTAAAGTCTTCATGTCTCTTTACCCATAGAAGCATTCATCTGTAGAACCCCCTCCCACCTCCAAAGTAAGACCACTTTCTCCCCTTTGCATTCTTTCCCTTTCCTTCTCACTTACTCCCATGTAGGCTCTTTTCTTTCTGAGACCACAGAGGTCAGCTTCTGCTTATTTCTAGCTCTTAATTTGACTGAAAGGCATCACTGACTTCTTTCTATTCTCCTTCTTTTGTCATCCCCCTTCCCCCATTTCATGTACTCTCTGATATCGTGATGTGGTCCCACAAAAGAAGCACTCAAATACAGGCAGAGTGTTATCATTGTTTGTCCATACTGTCCCCTGAATACCTCTTCACTCTTACCTCTATCAGATTTTCACTTTCTCTCTTGCTTCCTTGCATACTTTTAGGAGGAATTATGTTACTAGTCTTTCTGTTGTCATTCTGTTGCTCAGTTTTTCTTGCCAGCTGTATTTATTTATTCCTCCTACATTTCTGTTGTTTAGTGTATTTGAGAAGCAAATAATGTCTTCAGCTCAGATTTTGCTTTGGAAAAAGTTTCAAATTTGTCTTTATGATTGAACATCCATTTTTGTCTTTCATGGTTAAGCTCAGATTTGTGGGACAGGTCACCCTGGGCTGTATCCTGAGCTCCATTGTTCTTAGGAATATATTATTCCATTCCTTCCTCCTTTCTGTAGTGTGTGCAAAGTAGTCTTGCATCATTCAAATGTCCTTTCCTTTGTATTTTGAGACCTTTCTGCTGTTGTTTGTAGAACTTGTCTCTGAATTGAATTGTAAAATCTAACCACTATGTCTCTTGGAGTTTGCAGCTTTGAGTTGTTTTTCATTTGATTGGTTTTGTTTTTCTGGAGGTGATCTTTGAATTTCTTCATTTGCAATTTTATTTTCTATGCTTAGAAGCTCTGGACAGTTCTCCCCTCTTATTTCCTTTATTATGACATTTTTTTTTGTCCTGATGTGTTCTTCTGTATGATGTTTAGGTTATCTCTACACATCATGTCTTGAGATCTTAATGTTTTGCTTGAATAGTGAGTATATTTTCTTTTACCGTGTTTTTTCTTTTTCTTTTCTTGTTTCAGTTGTTTCTTTTCTTTGGTAAGACTTGCCATTTCAGATTCTAATTTTTTGATCCTGCTTATTATTTTTGCTGTTCAGGACATCAATTCTGCTTTCATAATTATAATTTCTCTTTTAAATCACTCAGGAACAGCATCTTGTCATTCCATGTTTAACTCAAATTCCACAGGGTCCTGTGTCTTATCAATTATTGAATCATTTTCTTTTGTTTTTCAGTATTGATTCTTGGATGCCTGAACTCATTTACCAGGTTTCAAGGCTATATTTCCTGCTACTTTTTTCTGTGCATTTATATGTGTGTGTTCAAGGTCTTTGAGAGTTATCCTACCTGAAATCTTTGGTATTTTCAGTCTTTTCCACCTTATTTTCCTTATCAATCACTTCCTGACTCCCTCCTCTCTAGTGGTGGTTTCCTTAGGGATTGGATCTCAAAGTATCTCAGACTCCCACACTTCAAAGCCTATTTGCCTCAACACCAATAGTTCAATGCTTTGTAGAGTTAGATTCTGGGTTGCAGGCCCAGGTAGGCTTTTGCTCCTGAGGGCTGTGGTCAAGCTGGCTGTCAAAGGCCAAGCAAACTGCCACAGCCTGGAGCCAGGGTCTCCAAGGCACTGGAAAGAGGGAGGAGGGGACCAAGAACAGAGGCAGGTTTTGATCTGAGCCTGTTTCATGTCCTTTGGTTTGCTAGTGTAGTCTCTTGCTGCTGGTAGCATGAGAGGTAGAGTTGGGGTGCTGAGTGAGCTCAGAATTAGTGAGCATAACTTCCTGAGATTTAAAAAAAATCTTCTTTTGAATTCTGAGTGTCTTATACCATGGAAACAGCTGAAGTTGCTTTATCTTTGGCATGTAATTTCTGTTTTGGAGAGATTTGAGAATTCGTGAGGATCAGAGAAAATATCTAGTGGGCCATCTTGTTCACATGACCCAGAAACTCCTTTGTATATCAGTTAATTCAGTTTCAATCCACTTAATTCAATCTACATTTTTTTTAATTAGGCTTCTCCATCTTGTCCACACTGGAAATCCAAGGGCTACTCACAGGCCCACTCCAACTATTGATTTTCATGGGAGTTTTCACCTACTCTGTCTCCAATTTGGGTCAGTGTATCACTCCACAAACAATCTGGTAACATCTCCTACCAGATAATAATCTGCTGCTCATTTTAATGCCAAACTTAGTGTGAACTTCAGATTAGTATAGTCCACTGCAGCTCAGAACTCAAAATATCTATCAGTCTCAGTCTCCCTGGTAGTTGGAATTATGGGCATGGGCCATCATACCTTGAAATTCAATTAAAAAATATTTAATAAAGTACATACTAGGTAAGAGGTGTTGTAATTGTCAACAGTGACACAGGGCCAAAAAAATGCTTATATTTCCTTAGATTGGTGATAAGAGGGGCATTGAGTCCAGAAAAAGGGAGGTGACAGGGCCAAAGTTCTCTGGCTTGTCAGGTCACACTTGGAATACTGTTAATTTCTTCCTTCCTCCCTTCTCCTTTCCTTTCCTTTCCTTGCCTTGCCTTGCTTTGCCTTGACTTGCCTTTCTCCCTCCCTCCCTCCCTTTCTCCCTCCCTCCTTCCCTTCCTCCCTCCCTTCTTTCCTTCCTTCCTTCCTTCCTTCCTTCCTTCCTTCCTTCCTTCCTTCCTTCCTTCCTTCCTTCCTTCCTTCCTTCCTTCCTCATATTAGCTGAGTAAATATGAACATGTCTCTCAGTCTCACTAAAAAGCTCCCAAGATTATAAGCTGCTAACTAGTTGTAGAGGGGGGTTTTCATACCAACAGTTCCCTCACACTGATAAGATAAAAAGTTTGAACTACTTCCTTTAACCGGTTACTTCAGGTCATAGTTATGAGAAGAGAGTGATAGAGCTAAAGTCAGGAGAGCCCTTAGGGAAAATGGGGCAACTAGGTGGTGCCATAGTGGATTGAGTGCTGAGCCTGAAGTAAGGAAAACTCCTTCTAAGTTCAAATTCAGCCTCAGACATTTACTTGCTGTGTGACCCTAGGCCAGTCACTTGGCCCTGTTTGCCTCAATTTCTTTATCTGTAAAATGAGCTGGAGAAGGAAATGGCAAACCATTCCAGTATCTTTGCCAAGGAAACCTCAATTGGAGTCAAGAAGAGTTGGGCAGGACTAAAAAAATGACTGAACAAGAATAGGTGAGTCCTGAGTTTTGAATCCCACTTCTGACACCGTGGAGTGGTCTGACCTTATCTGAGCCTTGGTTTCCTCATTATGCCTTAAAGTACTTTGTCAATATATACTGTCCCTATTACGTTCTCATTTGATTATTAATTTATCCCTACTAAAATATTAGCTGCTTAGTTAAGTTGTTAGCTCATAATAGCATAAGTTGATTGTTTGTAATAGCTCAGGGAATTATCTTTTCCAAGGTATTTGCATCTTAATATGTGTTTCTCAATGAGTCTCAACTCAAATACTCAAGTGGAAAGAGAAGTCATGATCATTATCCCTCAACCCACCCCTACTTCCACACTTCCCTGATTCTGTGAGGGTACCACCACCCTTCCAGTCAGCCCAGTGATGATCACTCCTCACATGATATATCCAATCACTTGTCAAATCTTGCCATTTCTATCTCCCCATCATCTCTTACATGTAGTTCAGGCAGTAGAGTAGAGGCTGCCAGATGGCTCTGTAGAGGGTTAACTAGACCTGGCGTCAGGAAGATACAAGTCACCCTTAGACACTTACTAGCTATGTGATGCTGGATAAGTCATTTTACCTTTGTCTACATTAGTTTCCTCAACAGTAAAATAGGTGTGATTAGAGTACTTACTATCAATCAAATCAAATGAGGTTAAATGACATAATAATTATAAAGCACTTAGCACAGTCCCTGGTACAAGGTAAATGCTATAGAAATGTTAGGTATTTATTATTTTAGGTTATTTTACTATTGCTGGGTATTTTATTATTATCATTAATATTATTATTAAATGTTAGGCATTATATTATTATCATAACAAGATTATTGTAAAGATTGAGCAAGATGATATTTGTAAAGAGTTTAACACAGAGTCTGACATAGAATAAATGTCTATAAATAAAGACATCTTCATTCCCCTTTCTTTCCCTTCCTTAGGGCTGGCTCCTCAGCATACTCATCTCCCCCTGTTATTGGCATAATTTATGATGGATCCTCTGATAGCTCTTCCAACCTTTCAGAGCTCATAGGTCATAACCTGGCCTGTTCTGTTCTGATGCTCATTCATCTAGATGAGGAAAGAATAAACACACAATAGAACCATGCATTTATAGCCACATGGTGAAACAGGAGGGAGTTAAATGTGTCAGTAACACCTGCTACTGCACCTATTTCTACCTATAGATAGAGATGCCTATGTCATTTCTTCTTTTTCACTCTAAAGCCTCCAGAGAGAGGAAGTTTTGTTAGTTTAAGCCTTTTGTATGCATAATTTCCTTTGACTCAATAGCCATTTAAAAGGCTTTTCCTTACCTTGCAATAAGTTGAAAAAATTTAAATGCATAAAATAAAGTATATAAGATTTGAAAAGAAGCCAATTGTATTGAAATAAAGGTGTAATTTTTTTCCACCCATAGGCCCACTGAAATCTCTCGAGTCTTTAGACCATAAATTAATAAACTCTGTTCTAAAGACTGGACCCTGATTGACCAGTCCCCTATTGGCATACATATCTAGTACACACACACACACACACACACATACACACACGTGTGTGTGTATATATCTATATATCTATCTATCTATCTATCTATCTATCTATCTATCTATCTATCTATCTATCTCTCTATCCACATGTGTTTTCTTGCCTAAGAGAATGGAGGCTCTTTGAAGGCAGAGTGTCTCATTTTTTTTTTGGTCTTTTTATTCCCTAGTATCTAGCACAGGGTTTGGAATACAATAGATCTTAATGCATGTCTGTTGATTGATTGAAAGCAGATTGGGTTGCATTTTAGGAAATCCCAAAACTCCTTTAATGATCTCAAAATTCTCCCACAAACAAAGACTAGTTCTCAAACTCCCTAAGACTGCAAAAAACCATAAGATCTCAAGGAGCTAATCACAAATGTTGAAATGAATCTCTAATAATTGCTTTCTAATCAGACTATAAATGACACAAAGTTAGATAGGATCGTTAACTCATTGGATGATATTCATCTTCCAAAAGAATGTTGAGGAGTTTGACCATTGGGGATAATCTAGTAGGATAAAAAATAACAGTTATAAGTTTAAAGACTTACAATTTCTTTCAAAACTAAGGAAATCTAATCAGTCTACAAGTCATCTGATAGAGATCTGGGATTCTTGTTGTATTCAACAAATTGAATTTCAGTTGCATCCAACCCCATTTGAGGTTTTCGTGGCAAAGGTACTGTAGTCATTTGCCATTTCCTTCTCCAGCTCATTTTACAGATGAGGAAACTTTCCCAGATCACCCAGCTTGTAAATGTCTGAGGCCAGATTTGAACTCATGAAGATGAGTCTTCCTTACTCCAGGTTCTATCCACTGTTCTACCTAACTACTCTCTGAGGGTGTTAGTGGGCTGCAAACTCAATCTGTGTGTGATTGATGTTAGTCAAAAAGCTAACACAATCTTAGGCTGGTGAAGAGACAGAGTGTGTCCTGAAATAATAGTTTTGTTGCACTTTGCCTTTGTCAGTCTATATCTGCAATACTTTGTTTCTTTCTGGGTACTGTATTTTAGGAATGATGCAGGAAGACCACAGCAAGGTGACCTGGATGGTGAGGTAGCTAAAAGCTATGAAATAGGAATAATGATGAATGGAAGTTTTAGAGGAACATAATGAGTACCTTCAAGTGCTTGAGGGTTTATTTTATGGAAAAATTATTAGATTTGTTCTGTTTGGTCTCAAAAGACAAAAACATGATGATTGGGTAAATGTTACAAAGACAGAGACCTTGTCTTGATAGACTTCCTAACAGATATGTCCAAAAGGGGAATGGGTGGCCAAACAAAGAATGGATGACCACTTGGCAGAGCACATTTTTATTCAGGAGTGGGTTAGACTGAACGGACTCTGAGGTCCTTCCAATTGTGTTTCTGTGACTCTGAATGATATTCAATGGGGAGATATTGGGGATCTTAACCCTTTCCTTAAATCACACATATAAGTTCTATCCTGTCTATGTCTAATCCAGGCCCCATCTTTGACAATCAGTTGCCTTATTTACTTTGATGACATCCATACAACATAGCATTTTGTTCTACCTTTGCATATGAAGGGAAGAATCATGATAATGGTAAAGCAAAGATTGAAACTCAAAACCTTTAGTCCTTTGAATCTAAATAATTGTATCCATTATGAGCACAATAAAAGAATGGTCCTAATACTTCAACAGATATTTATAAGTCCCTGTCTTTTTTTTCACAGATATTAAAAAAAAGACCACTAAAAATTATCTTTTGCCAAAACAGACAAGGGAGGCCCGACTTACTTTATTAAAAATGAGCGTGACATAGGAACTCATTTAAAATGCCCATGGAAGAGTTGATTGCATTATTATTTTAATAGTGTCTTATTCCTGAAAGTATTAATAGTCATTATCTCTCAACCAAACAATGAGACCACAAAAAAAAATGTCAAACAGTGGTTGCCTTGGTCTATCTTGATTGAGCAATTTTTAAAAATTGCTTGACTTATTTTTTTTCTTTTAAGAGGGAATTAAAAAAAATCTTTACAACTTAAATGAAGAGTCAGCCGTGGTGGCACACATCTTTAATCCCAGCTAATGGGGACTCTCAGGCTGGTGAATCTCTTGAATTTGGTCATTCTGAGCTGTAGTGGTCTACATAGAATGATGTCTACACTAAGTTCAACATCACTATGTTGAGCTCTTATGTAGGGTTGGGAAGGGGAGGCAAAAGAATCCCTACAAAAGGAACCAACTGGCCTATGTCAATAAAATGGATCCTAGGTAGTAAGACAGGTCCTATGAATAGCACTTCCCCAACCCCCCCAATTTTCAGCCTGGGCAAGATAGGGAGATCTAGTCTTACAAAATAAAACAAAGTAACACACAGACACAGACACAGATATGCTCACCTATTTAAATGTAAGGAATAAAATGATGCTGACAAAATTACATTTTAAGAAATCAAAAGGCTCCTCTGAATTGATTGCATTGTGTTTTCTCTCTAGCAGAAACAGTAGCCTAACACTTTGATGTGACGCTAGCAGTACATGAATTTTCCTGAGAATGGAGAGTTGTTCATAGATTCTTTGTATTGTTCATCTGCCCTCAAATAGTGGAAATCCATCTGCTCGCATTCTGGATAGGACTTTTGAAGACCAATTTTGTAGACTTTACCTTTCTACAAGGGGAATATAGAGTCTACTTATCTGACACACCAACTCACTACTAAGTACTCTCATAAAACTTGACAAAGCCAGTCCTCTGCTGGAGGAAAACCACAACCAACAGAGGTCAATATTCAATTTCCTAAAAACTGCCCAAGAATCAGTGGTTTGGTTTTTTTTGCAGTTGACTTTCAAGTTCTTTCATTTTCTAAGAACCAACTCCTTCCTCTTCTTGACAAGTTGGTTCAGAATAGAGTTTGATAAATTCAAGAAAGTGGTATTTTTGTAATGTTGTCCCTTGCAGTGACTTAGGTTTTTACATTTCTTTTCCTGATTCCCATGTGCACAAAAGCAGGTAGGAGCCTGAAGGGAGAAATCACATAAAGTTGAAAAGAAAACTGAAAGCAGGCATTTTTTTTTTACAATTTCACCATTCTCAACAAATTTAAACACTTTTTATTCATTCAGATTAATAATATGTGAATGACATTGGGCTAATAGAATGGATTACTTGCTGATTTAAAAGATTTATTATAAGATAATTCCAAATATTCATGAAAAGACTAAATATGTAAAAGTATTTTAGGGAAACCTTTGGTTTTGCAGAAACATTGCCATGCTGCTGCCTTTCTGAGTTACAGAAATGAAAACAATGCCTCTTCACTACCTCATTAAAGCTGTTAAATTGGATTCTGAGAAAGCTGGTTTAATTCAAACCACTCCGCGCCAAGAGAGCAGTTATAAAGCCGGCACAGGTCTCTATTGGCCTCCCATCATGCTATATCTGTGCCCTTTCTTTTTTTCTGGACACTGTCTTCGTGGAGTAGAATACTATATCACTAGCATCCCACACCTGGGTGATACATGACTCTCCGGCCCCAGAACAACAGCTGGCTCAGTTTCTCAATCCTGGGAGTCCAGCAACAGCTGAATGCTAAGATGGATTACAGGAAGGCTCAGTCTATCAGTGTAATATATCAAGACAAGGCACTAATCTGAAGGTGTATTAGTCAAAAGATGGAGTCTCTGCAACTCCAAATCTGAAAAGAAGCGGTTTAATTAGAGAATAAAAAATGAGAATGCCAATGACACAGGGCTTCTTAATTTTTAAGAACAGGGATAGGGGTGTAATTTCCATTCATAAGCATAACACTACCAGATAAGATTTTACAGTATTTTCTCAAGGTATAAGTCATACCATCAAGGCTACTGCCATCCTCAGGGGAATGACTGTTTCAGCTATTTTTTTTTTACACTTTTCCCCTTGTCTTATACATAGGGCTTCTTAAAACTTTCTTATTCCATAGTTCCCGAGGACTGCAGATAAACCACACAACCCACCTCCTGACAGAGGAGAATTTAAAATGCAGAGTAAAACATACATTTTTGGACACGGTTAATGAGGGAATAGGCCATGCTTGAATGTGCATATTTCTTACAAGGGTTTTATTTTTCTTGTTCAATTGAGAAGGAAGGAAATGGGAGGAAGAGAAAGTGAATGATTATTAATTGATAAAAAGTACATAAAATAAAATTTAAGAAAATAAAGCCTCTCACCACTTGGTCAAAAAGAAAAACAAACCGAACACCCTGCCCTAGGCATTAAAACTCTAGCACAGCTTCAGCCACTCTGTCTTTCTTTTTTTTTTTAATAAAAATTGATTTATTTAACTTTTTACATTCATTTTCACAAAATTTTGGGTTCCAAATTTTCTCCCCTTTTCTCCCCTCCCTCCACCCCAATGAACCGAGCAATCTAATTTTCCCTATCACCAATCTGCCCTCTCTTCTCTCATCCCTCCCTTCTCTTATCCCCATCTTCTCTTTTGTCCTGTAGGGCCAGATGACTTTCATTCCCCATTGACTGTATTTCTTATTTCCCAGTAGCAAGAACAATACTAAACAGTTGTTCCTAAAACTTTGAGTTCCAAATTCTCCCCATCCCTTCCTCCCCACCCATTCCCTTTGGGAAGGCAGGCAATTCAATATAGGCCATATCTGTGTAGTTTTGCAAATGACTTCGATAACAGTTGTGTTGTGTAAGACTAACTCTATTTCCCTCCATCCTATCCTGCCCCCCACATTGTTTCTATTCTGTCTTTTGATCCTGTCCCTCCCTGTGTGTTGACTTCAAATTGCTCCCTCCTCCCATTGCCCTCCCTTCCATCATCCCCTACCCTTGCTTATCTCCTTCTCCCCCACTTTCCTGTATTGTAAGATAGGTTTTCATACCAAAATGAGTGTGCATTTTATTCCTTCCTTTAGTTGAATGTGATGAGGGTAAACTTCTTGGTTTTTTTTCTCAGCCCTCCTCTTTTTCCCTCCACTAAAAAGTCTCCTGCTTGCCTCTTGAATGCTATATAATTTACCCCATTCCATTTCACCCTCTTTCCTCCCACTGCATTTCTCTCTCACCATTTATCTTAATTTCTTTTAAGATATGGTCCCATCCTATTCAATTCACTCTGTGCTCTCTGTCTGTACGTGCATGCATGTGTGTATGTGTGTGTGCGTGCACGCGTATACTTGTGTGTGTGTATGTGTGTGTGTATAATCTCACCAACTACCCAGTTGAAATGTTTTAAGAGTTACAAATATTGTCTTTCCATGTAGGAATGTAAACAGTTCACTTATGGTAAGTCCCTTATGACTTCCCTTTGCTGTTTACTATTTCATGCTTCTTCTCATTCTTGTGTTTGAAAGTCAAATTTTCTTTTCAGCTCTGGTCTTTTCATCAAGAATGCTTGAAAGTCCTCTGTTTCATTGAAAGACCATATTTTCCCCTGAAGTATTATACTCAGTTTTGCTGGGTAGGTGATTCTTCATTTTAGTCCTAGTTCCTTTGACTTCTGGAATATCCTATTCCACACCCTTCAATTCCTTAATGTAGAAGCTGCTAGATCTTGAGTTATCCTGATTGTATTTCCACAATACTGGAATTGTTTCTTTCTAGCTGCTTGCAATAGTTTCTCCTTGACCTGGGAATTCTGGAATTTGGCCACAATGTTCCTAGGAGTTTCTCTTTTTGGATCTCTTTCAGGTGGTGATCGATGGATTCTTTCAATACTTATTTTGCCCTCTGGTTGTAGAATGTCAGGGCAGTTTTCCTTGATAATTTCATGGAAGATGATATCTAGGCTCTTTTTTTGATCATGACTTTCAGGTAGTCCCATAATTTTTAAATTGTCTCTCCTGGATCTATTTTCCAGGTCAGTTGTTTTTCCCATGAGATAGTTCATATTCTCTTCCATTTTTTCATTCTTTTGGTTTTGTTTGGTGATTTCTTGGTTTCTCAGAAAGTCATTAGACTCCATCTGTTTCATTCTAATTTTGAGAGAACTATTCTCTTCAGTGAGCTTTTGAACCTCTTTTTCCATTTGGCTAATTCTGCTTTTGAAAGCATTCTTCTCCTCATTGGCTTTTTGCACTTCTTTTGCCAATTGAGTGAGCCTATTTTTCAAGGTGTTATTTTCTTCAGCATTTTTTTGGGTCTCCTTTAGCAAGGTATTGACCCGTTTTTCATGCTTTTCTTGCGTCTCTCTCATTTCTCTTCCCAGTTTTCCCTCCACCTGTCTAACTTGTTTTTCAAAATCCTTTTTGAGCTCTTCCATGGCCTGAGTCCACCGCACATCCACCTGGGATGTCTGGGATACAGAGGCCCTGACCTCCACATCTTTCCCTGATGGTAAGAATATTTCCTCGTCATCAGAATTGAAAGGTGGGAACATCTGCAACCCATCAAAGTAGCTCTCTATGGTCTTATTTTGCTTCCTTTTTCTGGGCATTTTCCCAGCCAGTTACTTGACTTCTGAGATTCCTCTGCTCCCCCACCTAGATCTGCCCAGCTAGTGCTTGGGGTCTGAGATTCAAATGGGCTTTCCAGCGCAGGTGGGGCTGCTATTCAATGTGAGCTTAAGTTCTGGTGATTGGGTGGGGGCTGGGTTGCCTCCCAGGCTCAGTTCCCTTAGGGTCTTTATGCAGAGACCCTCAGTAATGGGGCAGGTGGGGGCAGGGCCGTCTCCCTGGCTCAGTTACCTCAGGGGCTTTATGCAGAGACCTTCAGTAATGGGAGCTTCTGCCTGCTTGGGGAGTCCCGGGCCGCCGCCACTGCCTCTGCCGCTCCCTCTGCTGCTGCCTCCCAAGGGAGCCCGAGTCACAGAGACCCCCTGTTCCCCTCTTGGCCAGCCTAGACATCTCTCTCACTGACCTGTAGTGTCTGTGGGCGGAGGGACCTTCCGGCCGCCGGAGATTCCGTCCCTGAAGCCTGCTCGGATCTGCTCCTCTCGGCCATGCCGCCAGGGCAGCACAGGGGTGGACTCTGCTTTTCGGAGCTTGACGGACCCTGGGGATGGCTCTCCAGGGTTCTCTGGAATGGAAATCTTTTCCACTGTGTTTCTGTGTGCCTTGCAGTGCTTCAGAATTTGTGGGGAGTTCTTCTTGCAGGAAATATATGGGCTGTGGGTTCGGAGCTAGTATATGTGAGTCTTTCTACTCCGCCATCTTGGCTCCACTCCCCAGCCACTCTTTCAGAAGCAGTTTTTGTACTGCTTTTTCTCTTAAGAAGTACATATGATATAGACAACATACAGATAGATGTATACATGATATAAACTTGAAAAGTATATAGGAGATGTTAGTTGTGAAGCACTTAGTACAGTATTGTTACAATTATTACAAATATCACTATATTCTACTATGTGTGGCGTGTTCATAGATAAATACAAAAAAAGGTAGGTAGTAGAGGGGGGGAAAGGAAGGTAAGCTACCTGAGGCAAGGATTCTTCTTCTAGTATTCTGATGCCAAGAGAGGTAGTGCTGCCATAGAATGAGTACTGGCCTTGGGGTCAGGAAGACCTGGGGTTATGTCTCTGACAATACTGACTGTGTTACTCTGGGTAAGTCATTTAATTTGTAAAAGCCTCAGACAAATTTCCAAGACTATAAATTGCAGAGAATTTACCTACCTTCATTGGTAGAGGAATTTTTACCGCCAAGGAGTTCCCTACACCAAGGAAACCAGAGAGAACCATTTCTTATCCCTATTGTTGTTATCTGTGTGACAATGATTGAAAGCCACTGTATACAAGAATCAAAATTATGGATGACCCAAAGAGCCAGGGAGACATCAGTGGTAGCTATAAATAGTCTGTAGTGTATTGCTAACAATAACTTGTATCCAAGAAGTGGTATTTTTTTTAAAAAATCATTCAAGAAATGTATGATCAGAAAATGGGATGGTGGGGGGACCAGGTAGCCAGAGTGAAGGACCACAGATGAATACCCAGAGTTCTTTTAACTGTTAACCATTAAATGTTAAGACCTGGCTCAGTAGTTCTTAACCAGACCCCAGTCTGGTGAAATCTATTGATCCCTTCTCTTAATAAAGCTTTTAAATTCATAAAATAAGACATATGGAATTAAAAAGTAAAAACATTCTATTGAAATAGTTATCAAAATTAAATTAAAAGGTTCACAAATTTCACGTTAAGAACCTCTGACCTAGAGGTTTTGGTTTTTGTTGCTGTTGTTTTGTTTTGTTTGTTTAGCAATGGATAGAACATTCTCTATGGAAGACTCAAGGAAAAAATGAATAGGAGATCACTTGGATTGTTTGGTGTCTACAGCAATAGGAGTGGCCGCAGAGATGAAGTTGTGTGTCTGTAGAAACTGATGCTCTTACGGGATGCCAGTCAGTCAACTGGAATATTAAACATCTATTTTTCAGGCACTATGCTAAGTATTGGGGATACAAAGAAAGGCAAAAAATAAGTCCCTGTTCTTAAGGAGCTTGGAGCCATTATAAGGGAGGAGACAACATGCAAACAAGCTATAGATAGAAAAATTGAGTCTAATCACATGGGAAAGGATTTCTGTGTGATTCCTTGCCTTCACTGTGTGGTTGGTTTTCTGACTATATATTTCTTTGATAATTTATTTTATGCCACTTCTTTCATGCAAGTTATTATTGGCAATATGGTTCAGCACAGTGCCCTGCACTTAGTGTGTGCCATAGGGAGAAATAAAAGGGTTCTAAGAAAATTTTGAGAAGTGAAAGAGTGTATTTACAACCAGAAGGGAAAAGGGATGAGGATATGGCATTTAACAATCAATAAACATTAAGTGCCTACTATGTGCCTGGCATTATGGGAAATACTGGGGATATAAATAATAGAAAAGAAAGATGGTCTCTGCTTTCTAGGAGTTTATAATCTAATGGGGAAGACAACACACAAAAGGAAGCTGAAAAGGGTGGGACTTAGGGAGGGTACCTCATCTAGAGGCATGGGACAGCTCATGTTATACAAGAAAGAGCATTAGCTTTGGAGTCTGAGGACCTGCATTCAAATTCCATTTCTGCTACCTACTAGTCATGTGACTTTGGTCAGGTTGTGTCTCCAATTTCCTTATCTTTAAAATGAACATGTTAGACTGGATTTCTCTAAATCCTGTGATTCAATGAGCTTAATACCTTTTGGGCCATCCTGGAGTAATGAGAAAAATCTAAACAAGATCTGAATTATATTTAATCTCGAACTTCCCAAGAAACTAGGCTCTTAAGTAGTCCCAGACCAAACCAGTGCATGGGCCCTCCAGTGTGGGGGAGTTATATAGAAAAGGGAAATAAGACCATTGAGGCTGAAGTTTGCCTATAAACCCTGGGCTGGGAATTATATGATCTTAGAGCTGGAATTAACCTTAAAAGTTATCTAGTCCTCACCATCATCTCCCCCATCCCCCCTTACATATGAGGAAGGCTTAGAGACCCAAATTCATAATATGGTGGGTGGTAAGCTGAGCCTCAAATCTTGGTCTTTCATGGGATAAAGCCTGGTGCTACCAATACCAGGCTGAACAGATGATAAGCAGGAATTACAGTCGCTGGGACAAATGTCAACAACCTCAGATATACAGATGATACCACTTTAATGGCAGAAAGTGAAGAAGAATTAAGAAGTCTCTTGATGACAGTGAAAGAGGAAAGTGTAAAAGCTGGTTTGAAACTTAACACTAAATGAAAACAAAGATCATGATAACTGGTCCCATCACTTCCAGGCAAACTGAGGGAGAAGAAATGGAAGCAGTGTCAGATCTCATATTCTTGGGCTCAAAGATCACTTGGGCTTCAAAGATGATATTTGCTCCTTGGAAAGAAAGCTATAGCAAATCTGAATGGCATACTAAAAAGCAGAGACATCCCCTTGCCAACAAAGGTTCATATAGTCAAAGCTATGGTTTTTCTAGTAGTAATGTATGACTATGAGAGTTGGATTTAAAAAAAAGCTGACTGCCACAGAATTGATGGTTTTGAATTGTGGAGACAATTTTAGAGAGTCCTTTGGACAACAAGGAGATCAAATCAGGCAATACTTAAAGAAATTAATTCAGACTATTCACTGGAAGGTCAAATACTGAGGCTGAAACCTATATATGTTGGCTGCATGAGAAGATGGTACTCATTGGAAAATACCCTGTTTCTGGGAAAGAATGAAGGCAAAAGGAAAAGGCAATGGCAGAGGATTCAATGGATAGATAGTGTCATGAAAACAATGAACATAATTTGGACAGACTATGAGAGACAGTTAGCACTTAAAGGAATTAACTCTGACTATTCGTTGTAAGGACAAATACTGAAGCTGAACATACAGTTTGGCCTTATAATGAGAATAGAAGACTCACTGGAAAAAACCCTGATGTTTGGAAAGATTGAAGGCAAAAGGAAAGGGAACAGTAGAAGATTGGATGGAGAGATAATGTCATGGAAGCACAAAGAGGACCTTGGACAGACTTTGGGAGATGGTGGAAGAAAGAAGAACTGACATGCTGTGGTCCATGGGGCACACTGAAAAGGGTGGGACTTAGGGAGGGCAGCTCATCTAGAGGCATGGTGGAGAAGTCAGAGATATTCTGAAGACTGAACAACAGCCAGAACAAGCCTGATGCTATGGAAAGAGTATAAGAACTGTAGTTAGGACCTAGGTTCAGATCCCATCTCTTGTACTTAATAACTAAGTAACCTTGAGCAAGTCATTTTACCCTTTAAAAATATATAAAGTAGAATTGCTAATAATTAGCACTATCTACCACTGGGTTATTGTAAGAACTTTATGGGATGATTTATGTGAAAATACTTAGAAACCATGTAATTCTTTAACACCGTCATTATCATCTTCCTTGTTATTGTCACCATGACTGAGAAACTTTAAAGAAGAACAAGAATGAAAGGTGTCATCAGAGAAATATGTAATAGGAAGAGAAGATGAGGGGTTCATGTGGGGGGACAAGTAATAACGAATGAACACTCCACATGATCCACTGACATCCTCATGATGCTAGGCCAAAGGGAGAAAGTTCTCCATCATGTTGAGTGTCCTCCATCCCCTCTCTGACAGGAGGACATGGGAAGAAACAGATGAGTTTTCTACATCATTGAAGGGAACATCCAAATAAATGAGATCACAGATCCATTTGAATGTTATTCTTATTTAGTATTTTGCCTAGAGACAGCAAATGGAAGTTTCCACTCACTAGTTAAGCCCAGGGACGCTTGCATTCACCTTTTGGCAAGGGAAGGAGTCCACTGTCAGTTTGATGCCAGAGATATGAGATTTATGCTGAAGGAAGCTTACTCTCAGTGCCAAGCATTGATTTGCACTTTTGTTCAGGGAAGGTCTTCAGTCTCTCTGGCACTAGAAACAGGTAAAATGCTGCTATAACAGTTTTCAAGGGAAAGTAAACAGTCAAGGGCAAAATTTTTTTTAACCATTAGAAGCAGAACAATCCCATCCCTACCAACTGCTCAGACTAACAAATGCTAGCTACAGGAATTATACCATGGTCCCACAAAATATCCATTACTCAGAATGAGGGAGGAGGCAGTCACTTGAGTGAAAAAACCTGCAGTTCATGGTGATGGCATTTAACACATGCCAGAGGGAGGCAGGAGCTCAGGTAAGGACATAGAGGGATTGTGCAGCAACTTCACTTACCAATAGCAAGTCACAAAACAAAAGATCCATGGGGAAGACTATACTCACAAGGACTGAACATTTTGGGTTGGCTAAAGAGCCAGGATGCTCTGGGTTCTTTGGAAGGGCCTCCACATGTATACATTTTTGGACCTACTGTTCTCCCTGAGACAATGGGATGGTTTAGTTATTTATGGGCTCTCTAGTTAGAGTAACATGGTCCCTTGATCATTAAGGGCAAGGAACAAGAACAGGCCTGTAGCTGTTGCTACCTCCTCCTTATACAAGTGACAGACTAATTCTGTTGAACATATTTAGCACAATATTAAATGGGAGTGAGTGGCTCATCAGTTCTATACTGATGAATACTTCACATCAAGTGACAGTGTAGCTCTAAATTATCCTTCTACAACAGTGGACACTGAAGCAAGGCATCTCTACTGAAAGCATACCAGTGCTCGAGTCAGAAAGGGGCTGGGTTCAAGACCTACCCAAGGCATCTTAATGATGTGGTCTGTGGCAAGTCCCTCAACTTCTTAGAACCCCATTTAAGATTATAAATTGCAAAAGAGTTCCTGATATATTGTGATGGAAGGACTTTCATATTTAGTTATCCACACTGATGAAAAGACAGATTTGGATAAAAAGTAAACAAACATTAAAAGTCATCAGCATTAGCATTGGATATGTTCTTGTCAAATGCTAATTAATGTGACCACATGAAAAAGCAATGAGGATAGATCTTCTTAATATTTTTTGTACCATGGCCCCCTCTGGAAGTCTGGGAAGGCTTGTGGATCTCTTCTCTGAATAATGTTTTTAAATGCATAAAATAAAATACACAAAACTACAAAGGCAAACAATTATATTGAAATGCATTGGGCGCAGTTGGAGGCACAGTACAAGAACTTGAATTCCAATGTGACCTCAGACACTTACTAGCTCTGTGATCCTGAGCAAGTCACTTAACCCTGAGTGCCTCCCAAAATAAATAAATGAAATACATTTATCAGGTTACTTGGAAAAAAAACTGTTCACAGACCCTAGATTAAAGAAGGTAAGGGACAAGTTAGAGAATAATATGCCACAAAGGGAGAAATATATATTTCTATAAGAGTTTAAGAGCCTCACAAGGTAAGACAAATTACTTTTGTAACTGAATTTTTAAGAGATAATGGTGGTTGGGAATATGGGAAAAACATTCCAACTGATGTCTATTTCTTTCCTAAGAGAATAAAATAGAAAAATAATTATTCCTCTGAAATAATTTACTCACAATAAATTTGATAAGACTTCTACTACAGTGGCGGTTCATGGAAGCCCAGCTTGTGTTGTGTCTAGCTCATTGGCTTAATAGTATGAATTTAGTCGTTTTTCAGTCATGTTCAATTCTTCATGATTCCGTTTGGGGTTTTCTGGAGTGGTTTGCCATTTCTTTCTCCAGCTCATTACAGATGAGAAAACAGAGGCAAACAGGACTAATTACTTGCCCAGGGTCACACAGTTAGATTTGAACTCAGAAAGATGAGTCTTTCTGACTCCAGGCCCAGCACTTTGTCCATTGCACCATATTGGTGCTCCAATAGTATGAGACTTTATAGGAAGAGACTTTGAGGGGGAGGTTGGCATTTGTCATTTGGCAAATGGTTTTTGTTGTCATTTTTGGTCTAGACATGTGACTTCATCTGTGAGGAAACTCTCAGAGATGCAAGAAATTCTACCAGTGCAGACCTAGAACTATTCTGCAGCTTGTAACCTTACTTAGAGAATTGCCTGGAGATCTTAAGGTTAAGGGACTTACTTACCTAAGATCGCACAGTCAGTATGGGTCAGACATAGGATTTGAACACAGCTCTTGTGGACTCAGAAGCTGTCTCTGCCACCATACGTCCTGTTAGTCAGCAGTACGAGAATGAGAATTTGGGTAATTACAGTCAGTGCTCTCTTTAAGGCAGAAGCCACTCAGACTACTCTGCAGGGTAGAGAGAGGGCACAAAACAATCCGATTAATAAACAATGATTCTGAATCACTAAGAGCCCTTCCACATATTTCCACGAAGATAAACAAAAGCTTTCTGTGCAAGCAATGCAGATTGAGACATGGATATTTTTTGATATGTTCCTAGCTGTGAGGACACGTTGCTTCATTGTTGGCCTTTCTGTGGGAATGCTGAGGCCTAGGGGGGGGAAAACAAAGGAGTTACAGAGTCATGTATATGAATACAAGGGGCCTTCTGTTTTGATTGGAAAGAGACAATGAAAATGGAGGAAATAAGTAAGAAGGTAAAGTAAGGCTCAAGAATTAGGGTGATCTGCAGAAAGTTAGGGATAGTAATTGTCTTAGGGAATCCTAACAATTTTACTTCTTTTTTTTTTAGGATATCAAAATGTGTACTGAAAGAATTTCTGCACACTTTTTTATATCTCCTTTATTTGTTAGTACAAGTAAAGTAGGATCCTGGAGCAGGAGCTGGGAACTTCTTTTTCCTTGGGGGTCAATATAGCTAGGGTGCTTAAGTGGCAGGATGCAAAAAGACATCCCAATGGCCCCAGAATTATTAAACTGAATATAACTTTTGACACAGTGATACCACTATTAGGTCTCCACCTCAAAGAAAGAGAAAAGGATCCACGTGTACCAAAATATTTCTAGTAGCTGTTTGTTTTTGGTGTGGTAGTAAATAACTGGAAAATAAGAAGTATCTATCAATTAAGAAAAGGCTGAACAAATTTAGGGTATATGAGTGTGATGGAGGATTATTGTGCAGCAAGAAATGATGAAAGTGAAGACGATTTCAGAGAAACTTAAGAACATTTCCATAAACTGATACATAGTGAAGTGAGAAGAACCAGGAGAATAATTTATACAGTGTCAACAGCGTTGCAAAATTATTGTGAAGGACTTAAGAACTCTGATCAATGCAAGGATAAACCTTGATTTCAAAGGACCAGACATGAAGAATGCTGCCCCTTTCCTGACTGAGAGATGACTGATGCAATGTGCAAAGTGAGACATACAGACGTATTGAACAGGCTAGTATGGGAACTGGAAGGGAGAAAGAGACAGAAAGAGAGAGACAGAGAGAGAGGGATAGAGAGAGACAGAGACAGAGAGAGAGGGATAGAGAGAGACAGAGACAGAGAGAGACAGAGACAGATGCAGCTAGGTTAGTGGATAACTCAGTGGATAGAGTTCTGGGCTTGGAGTCAGGAAGACCTATGTTCAAATTGAGCCTTAAACACTCACTACCTGTGTGACTGTGGGCAGGTCACTTAACCTCTATTTGCCTTAATCCACTAGGGAAGGACATGGCAAACCACTCCAGTATCTTTGCCAAGAAAACCCCATGGCCAGTAGTGGCATGCAATGGTCCGTGGATATAGCGAACAACTGAACAACAACTTATTTTATGTATATGTGTATGCGTATGTATATGCATATACATATGTCAATGTATATGTATCTATGCATATATACACACATACATGCATATGTATATATATATATATATATATGTGTGTGTGTGTGTGTGTGTGTGTGTGTGTGTGTGTGTGTGTACATACACATATATTCAGTCCTAAACTGGAGGCCATTCACCATCCTGGTTGTCTCCTCTATAGCTGCCTACTTATAATTTTGATTTTCCTCAGAACATAGTGATGTTTATAGCTATGTAACGTCACTAGAAGGACACTAGTTCACAAAAGATGGACTTTGGAATGTTGGAAACCATTATACAGTTGCTTTTACAAAAGCTATCTGTCCCATTTTCCTGTACCTTTTCAGTTCCGGATCCAATTTACTCTCCATCTGCATTGTCTGTCCCAGACACATGTATTATAATTTAATGAGTCTAACCTTATGCTTTAATCTGAGAATTCTTCATCCAATTTTCCCCTGGGTGGATGACTAGGACAATTTCTTTTGAGTCATTGTAAATGTCCCTTAGTTAAATTAGGTTTCATACTAGTCTTTCTGTAGACTCCTTTCCCCTTGAACTTTTCACTAAACAACTCTTAACCAAGCACCTTATTTACAAGTGAAACTATCCTATAAACCGATTTTATGTTGACTGTCTATGTCTCTCCATTTGATAAGATCATGTGCTCACCGATTAAGGTCAGCTCAGGGTTCTTTTGGCCTCCTCATTGAGGTGATTGCTTTATATAAACTTTCCTAGAAAATGGTAATAATCAGAGTCAAAGATTTTACTTTTATTTATTTTTCCATTTTCCAATCAATAGCCTGATTAAGTAAGTTGAATTGTAATTAATAGAGTATTCAGTATCTTTGTCATTTCTTCTAGGTCAACATCAGTTTAGACTTTTCCTCTAACTAGTATCTAAGTGTCCAGTGGAATACAGATAACTGATTCTAAAATGACTCCCATGATGGTAATTAATCATTTTCTGTCTTTTAAGATATAGTGGAGTTCTTTCTTTATGATTATATTTGATGCTCATCATTCCCAGTCAATGCCTCCTAACCCTCTTCTTAAAGAACTCGTGATGAACAGTGGCAAAGTTTCGAAATCATCCACATTCCATCCTCTTCCATATCTTGATCTTGAACAATATTTTTCCCATCCTTTTCTGCGCCCATCTTTACATTAGAGTGGCTCAACATCTAGGTATCTGTTGACTTGATTCGGAGGATCTTGTCAGCTTTCCACAGAATTTTTTTCTTTTTTTCTACAGCACACAGTGCATCTTCACAGTGGTTCTCTTTTTGACATTCATAAGCACTGCAGCATGAGAAGACTAGATATGCCATGAAAACCTGTTTCTTGTTGCTTGTGATGAAACCAGCCTCATCACTTTTATTTTCCTGGTTGAGAAGAACTTTTGAGATATCTTTCTATTTGGTTTCAGCTTGTTGATACTTTCTGGTTTCATTTAGAAAAAGAATGTTAATGTAAGTGGGGTTCAGGTGATCAAATGACATAATACTTGTGAAGAGTTTAATGCTGCACCTGGCACACAATGGACACTCAATATATTCTTGTTTCCCTCTGTCCCCTTCCCGTAAGTACATCAGCTAATTGGTAACCAGAAAAAAATCTCACATTTAGAATCTGTTGTTGTTCAGTTGCTTTCAGTTGCATCCAATTCTTCATGACCCCATTTGGGATTTTCTTGCCATTTCCTTCTCTAGCTCATTTTTACAGATGAGAAAACTGAGGGAAACAGGCTTAAGTGACTTGCCTGGGGTCACACAGCTAGTAAGTGTCTGAGGTCAGGCAGGAATTCAGATGAATCTTCCTGACTTCAGGATCAGAAGTTTATCCACTGTGACACCTAATTGATTCATGCATATGGTCTAAAAATAACATGACTCTTAGCACCCTCAGTCAGCTCCACTGTCCTCCATTCTTCAGAAATAGAAGAAGGTAGAACAAGGCTAGGGTTATTTTGTATTTTTAGCTCTTTCAGGGTTTCCATCACTAAAGAATTTATTCCCTATAAGTTAATGGCCTAACAGTTGGTGATGCCCCACTTCTTAGCCAAACTTGCCCTTGGAAAACCATTGCCAGGACCTCACTTGAAACTGTTGTACCTTGATGGAACCTGACAGAATTTGCCCTACACTAACATAGTCTTGGAGAATCAAGAATTACTTCTACACCAGAGTCAGGCCCTGGAATAAGAATTCTCTTATTACTTAAAGATAATCATTGAGGCACAGAGTGGCCCTTCAACATAAAGTGGTGGACAGGCACACTGAGCTATCAGTTACTAGAGGTCAGGTCACGGTCTTTGCTGTAATTGGCTCCACTCCTGTTTCTACTTTCTAGATGTGCCTTAACAGACATGGCCCCCTGCTCCAACCCCAGAGACATTGTCAGCCCTGACGTGTCCTCTGGAAAGCTTCCAGCTCCACTTGGTTGGATGGCCTCCAATTTGGCCTGTGGCACTATGGCAACAGCCAATTTGCAACAATAATAAACTGGCAATCCTTTAAAAATATTCAACAAGTCATACTTTTCATAAATTCAGAGTGGGCTTCTAATTAGTATAAATTAGTGAAATCTTAATTAAGCATGGGTTGCACATGAGGACAATTTCCTGATTAACCTTGACCTATCTCTTGTATCTCTAGAGACAGAATAAAACCTTATATGTTATACAAGTTTAAGGATTGAATCCCAAGGAAACAAGAAGACTGGGTTAATTTTATAAATTTATATTATACTCTTCCCCCTCCCCCAACAGCCTTACTGTACTGTCTGCCTTTTGTGAATCCTCATTAACTGTAGAGACTGCCTTGAATGGTGGTCTTAAGCTTCAGTTCACTTTCCCTTACATGAAGCATGACAGGGTTTCAGAGGAACAAAAATCCCAAGCTGTCCACTGGGGTAATCCTCAGGGAAGGAGTATAGTACAGACCTGACTTGTCCAAATCCACATGCCAGTATCTGATAAATTCAGAAAATGGGCCTTGAAGAAATCATGTACCAGTTCTAAAAAGATATTTAGTAAGTTTTATCTCCTATGATTCCTTTTTATCCACAAGACTTTGTGCTCAATCTCATTGAGTCATGAGATTTCCTGACATATTTTGGGAGAACTGCTCACTACTATTTGGTAAAAAAATGTGGCTGGTGAAAAAGGTGAAAAAGTCTTCAGGTCTGGGAATTTCTTCAAAGCCTGAATAAATACTGAATAGAATACATGGCCATCGCTCTGATATTTTTATTTTAACTCCCAATCTCTATTTCCTCTACCTCCACACATGACATGGGAATAGCGTCTGGGCTGTTATTTGATTGGTATAGTTTTGGAAGGTTACCTGTTTAGTTGTTTCAGTCATGTATACTTCATGACCCCATTTTGGGTTTTCTTAGCCAAGATACCAGAGCAGTTTGTCATTTCCTTCTCTGGCTCATTTCACAGGTGAAGAAACTAAGGTAAAGAGGGTTAAGTGACTTTCCCAGAATCACACCTTAGTGAGTGTCTGAAGTCAGATTTGAACACAGGTCTCCCTGACTCCAAGCCTGGTGCTCTATCTACTGCGCCACTCAGCTGCTTCTCTTGCCTACAGTACAACTGTACTGTTCAGCCTACAGTCTACAGCCAATTTCCCACTATGTCAGAGGCAGGAATTGAACTCAAATCTTGCATCCTAGGTCTGTGTTCTCTTCATTGTGCCAAGCTTAGTGACTCTTCTATTTTTTAATTAGCTTTAGTGTTATAAGATCACAGGATCTAGAGTTAGAAAGAACCTAGAGACCATCTATTACAATCTTCTTGTTTAATAAATAAAGAAACTGAAGTCCAGGAGTACACAAGTAACAAGGAGCAGAGCTGGGATTAGAACCTAGGATACCTGATTCCCAGTGTTTGCACAGTACCATACCCTCTCTAGTCTTTTGCTAATTGATATCAAAAAAAACCAATGACTCTTCTGCAGCCCAGACAGTGGGCCCATTACTCTGTATTACTCTGCCATCATGTTCCCCTTTAAGTCAGTCTAGACAGCCGCATTCACTTTGGGAGAACTGTATTGTTTCCGTGAAAAATCACTTCTTGTGTTGACTCAACTTATTCTCTCCCTCCTTCACTTCTATGGTATAAATCAACCCAAGCTCATCAGCAATATTTTTAGTAACTTCTTGCTACCTTCCTCAGTGCACTTCGGAGGAAGGAGTAGGATCTCTCAGAAACACGAGCTGGAATGTTAAGTGCTGCTCAGACATTTGAACATAATATGCCCTGCTCCCAAGGCTTCTGTCGCATTATTGGTATGGTAATTATTACAGCAAATGATAAAATACTGCAAAATTGTTTCTCCCCCCCTTCTTAATGACATAAATAAAAGAAGCAATTAATTTTATACAATAAAAACAAGCAATACAATAACTTACAAATTTGGAGTTTCTTCATTATTACATCAAATTGCAAAATGGAAACATGTAATTTCAAAAGACTCCGAAGTAAAAATGGAAACACAGCTGACGCTGCGTCAGCATGGAGGCTGCACCATCAACGTGGGGCTTACACATAGCTGAGCTGCCAACTCTCTCTCTCTCTCTCTCTCTCTCTCTCTCTCTCTCTCTCTCTCTGCCAGGCCAACTATAATTGGGCAATGAGAAATTCAGATCAGAGACATCGCTAAGATCTCAGCCATCTGGATGCAAGATTGAACAATAGTCTTGTCTCCCCTTACCCTTTAGCTTAGCATTCTAGGCGCTGCTGTTCCCAGACTCTAACTCTGCTTGTTTGAGCTTTCAGGAGTGGAAAGGCAATGACTGGTCTTCTCCTTTCACTACCTAGGAAGATAAGTAGGGAAATAAATCTCCCATGAGCAATGACCATAGGTTTGTTTATTTTTCCAATGCAGTGTGTGAACTCCAGTTCCATGTACAGTTTGGTATGGCTTGCCATCATTGTCAGTTAGCCTTGGAAATCCGCAGGTTCAGGGCTGACATTAGGGTTTGTTTGTTTTTGTCACTGAAAAAATGCTAACACATTTTCCTTGACATCTTGTACCATTTTTTACAAGTATTCAGGGCACATGCCCTGCTTTGCATGGAAAATGTATTTCCACAGTTGTCAGAATGATGGACAGGGAGAGAATGATAGGACAGAGCAGTGATCTCAGCTTGTTATTACATACAATAGCCTGGTAAGAATCATGATGTGTTGGTGAGACAAACTGTGTCCCATTCTGGAACATATTAGGTTTGTCTCCAGGACACACATGACTTCACTAGGGTGTCTAACCTCATTCATAATAGATGCTAATCTTTTCAGGGCTGACTGATGACAGCACTTCCTGCCCTTCACGGAATTAGAGCCGGGTTTTATCAAAGGACTCAAACTGCCTGCTAATTAGACTAATTCCCTCCATCATGAATTATTTATTTCCATTGGTAACCGATCACTGTGACATTAACGGGTTCTGCTCAACTTAGTTTTCTACTAATACACACTATGAGTTAAATGTTGAAAAACTCCTGATATTTCACCCCAGGTCAAATGTATTTTTGTCTATCATTTGACAGATTTGATGAAGTTTTTGATGATTAAAGTTCAAATAGAACAGAAACCAAGTTTTCTCCACCCCAACGTTAACCCTCATTTAACTAAGTTCAGATTCTTTAAACTAAGTCTTAGTTAAGACTTAGTTAAAACTGACCTCTGCACTGAGGAATATTGTCTGTGCTGTTTTTCTGTCAGGAGTATATATGTGCCAGCCATGCTAAATAGCATCTAATGATGGGGATGAGGAAGATGATTTTGATAATGATAGACTCTTTTCCTAAATAAGAGAAGCAGTATGGAATGGTGACTCCAGGAAACTCACTCTCAGTACCTTAGGCATCCTCTGAAAATAGCATTGCTTATTTTTCTTGACCTCTGTGTAGCATATGACAGTGGTGACTACTTTCTTCTCTTGGATACTCCTCTCTGCTTTGTGGTGATAACTTTCTTTCTACCTGCTTACTTCTTCTCAGTCTCCTTTGTTAAATTATCATCCATATTGTGTTCTCTCTCTGTGGTTCTGTCCCAGACACACTTCTGTCTTAGATGATCATCTCTATGCAGTTTTCATGGTTTTATTTACTATCTCTATATAGATGACTTTCATTAAGATGTACAGATCCAACATTCATCTCTTTCCCATATCACCTAGTACACAGAATGGGATGTCCCATTTAAATCTCAGATTCAGCATTCATTATCTCAGAATTCATTATCTTTCCCACAAAACTCCCTCCCTTACGAACTTCTCTATTTCTGTCAAGTGGTCTATTCCCCTTGTTTTTCTCTACTCTGATCCGTAATCCATACAGCTGTTAGGTGTGACCATGTCACTCCCTTGCTTAGTAAACTTCAGGGGCTTCTTGTTACCTCTAAGGTCAATACAAAGTACTCTACATGACATTCAAAATAGCTCTTCACATCCTAGCTCAAACATATCTTTCCAACCTTACTAAGCATTCTTCCCCTTTATGCAGTTTATAATCCTATGAAATAGTCTATGAATAACTGTTTATCACACACAGTATTCTGTCTATTGTCTCTGAGACTTTTAATAGGTTTACTCCCATGCCTGGAATTCACTTCCTCCTCATCTCTACCAATCACTGTGAATCCTAAGATTCATTCATAGCTTACCTCAAACACCATCTTCTAAACTACTTCTCATCTGTTAATGTTCCTTCTTATATAGTATAAAATATGAGTATGTACTGTATTTCACCACATAATCATCATAGGTTTTAAGGACATTTTTGTTTTGCAAAAAAGTGGGGTGTGACCATTATATGAAGCATTTTTTTTAAAATAGTGCTAATATTACTTAAAAATCATATATTTCTAAACTGTCTTTGATACAAGATTAGGATACATGGAATACTCATGAATATACATTAAAATTGAATATTGGCAATGTGTGAGAAATAAATGCATATCCATATGCCACTGGTGAATACATTGCTACTCTGTTTACCTTTTAAGTGGCATGATGAACAGAATTGTAGCATGTAATGATTACACAATGAAAGGTTACAAACAAATTTTTGGACTGAAAAAAAAACAGGGTGTGATGATTATGCGATGAAATATGGTAGTTTAATATTATACATAACATATAAGCTATTATGCAAATTATATATATTTACATATGTAACATTTATTTTCTATATAGTTTACATATACTTGTATATGTGTATGTGGTCTCCTCCAACAGACAATAAGCTCTTTTAAGGCACTGATTTTTTTCTTTAAAAATAAAAGTCGGGGCGGAGCCAAGATGGCGGAGTAGAAGGACGCACATTCACGAGCTCCGAGCCCACAACCCATGGAATTGAGGTAAAAGGAGAGCCCCATAAATTCTGAATCTCTGCAGGGGGTGCACAAACATAGGGGAAGAGATTTCCGTTCCACTGAACCCTGGAGAGCCGTCCCAGGGGTCCATCGCAGCCAGGAAAGCGGACCCCACCCCACCCCTGGCCGCGACCCAGAGAAGCTGACCTGAGCAGACTTCAAAGAGGAAAGCTCCGGGAGAATCTCCGGCAGCCAGGAAAGTCCCCTCTGCCCACAGAAGCTAAAGGTCAGTTAAAAAGAAGCCTGCGCTAGGGGAGGGGAGCGGGCCCCCTCGGGAGGAAGCGGCGGCGGCAGAGACGGGGGCAGGAAGCGGCGGAGGCAGAGGCGTGGGCGGGCGGCTGAGGCGGCAACGGCCCGGGGGCTCAGGAATCCCCCAGCAGCAGGTAGGATCTTCAATACTGAAGGTCTTTCCAACCTGAGGGAGCCGAGCAGGGGAGACGGCCCTGCCCCCACCCTGCTCTACTGCTGAACGCCTCTGAATAAAACCCTCAAGGGAGCTGAGCACAGCAGGCGGGGTCCCCCACCCCGCCCCCATCGGCTCTGTTCCTGAAAGTCTCTTCAGAAAGCCCCTGAGGGCCCAAGCTAGGAAGCGGCCCTGCCCCCACCCTGCGCCAGAACTAAAGCTTGCCGCGGGAAAGCGCATTTGAATCTCAGAGGTCAAGTACTAGCTGGGCGGATCCAGGCGGAGGTGGAAAGGAATCTCAGAAGTCAAGTAACTGGCTGGGAAAATGCCTAGAAAGGGAAAGAAAAATAAGACTTTAGAGAGTTTTTTCCAACAAATGCAAATGATCCCGACCTTCGGATCTGATGGGGAGGACGAGGACGTATTTTTCCCATCAGGGAAAGATGTGGAGGGCGGGGCCTCAGTACCCCAGACACCCCAGGGGGGTGGTGGGTGGGCTCAGGCCTTGCAAGAGCTTAAAAAGGATTTTGAAAAGCAAGTTAGACAGGTGGAGGAAAGACTGGGAAGAGAAATGACAAAGATGCAAGAAGAGTATGAAAAAAAGGTCAATATCTTGGTAAAGGAGTCCCAAAAAAATGCTGAGGAAATTAACACCTTGAAAAATAGGCTCACTCAATTGGCAAAAGAGGTTCAAAAAGCCAATGAGGAGAAGAATGCATTCAAAAGCAGAATGAGCCAAATGGAAAAAGAGGCTCAAAAGCTCACTGAATTTAATAGTTCTCTCAAAATTAGAATGGAACAGATGGAGTCTAATGACTTTATGAGAAACCAAGAAATCACCAAACAAAACCAAAAGAACGATAAAATGGAAGAGAATGTGAAATATCTCATGGGAAAAACAACTGACCTGGAAAATAGATCAAGGAGAGACAACTTAAAAATTATGGGACTACCTGAAAGCCATGATCAAAAAAAGAGCCTAGACATCGTCTTGCATGAAATTATCAAGGAAAACTGCCCTGACATTCTAGGACCAGAGGGCAAAATAAGTATTGAAAGAATCCATCGATCACCACCTGAAAGAGATCCAAAAAGAGAAACTCCTAGGAACATTGTGGCCAAATTCCAGAACTCCCAGCTCAAGGAAAAAATCTTGCAAGCAGCCAGAAACAAACAATTCCAGTACTGTGGAAATACAATCAGGATAACCCAAGATCTAGCAGCTTCTACATTAAGGGATCGAAGGGCGTGGAATAGGATATTCCAGAAGGCAAAGGAACTAGGACTCAAACCAAGAATCACCTACCCAGCTAAACTGAGTATAATACTGCAAGGGAAAATATGGTCTTTCAATGAAACAGAGGACTTTCAATCATTCTTAATGAAAAGACCAGAGCTGAAAAGAAAATTTGACTTTCAAACACAAGAATGAGAGGAAGCATGCAAAAGTAAACAGCAAGGAGAAGTATTAAGGGACTTACCAGAAATGAACTGTTTGCATTCATACAGGGAAGGACAATATTTCTAACTCTTAAAACTTTTCAGTATCTGGGTGGTTGGTGGGATCACACATACACATGTACACGCATGCACACACATACACACATGCATTCACATGCAGAGACAGAGAGCACAGATTGAACTGAATAGGATGGGACCATACCTTAAAAGAAATTAAGGTAAATGGTGAGAGAGAAATGTAGTGAGAGGAAAGAGGGGGAAATGGAAGGGCGTAACTATATGTCATTTAAGAGGCAAGTAGGAGATGTTTTTAGTGGAGGGAAAAAGAGGAGAGCTGAGGGAAAAAAAAAAAAAAACAAACAAACAAACAAAAGTTTACCCTCATCACATTTGACTAAACGAAGGAGTGAAATGCACACTCATTTTGGTATGAAAACCTATCTTACAGTATAAGAAAGCGGGGGAGAAGGAGATATTGGGGGGGGGGGGGATGATGGAAGGGAGGGCAAAGGGAGGAGGGAGTAATTGAAAGTCAACACTTGGGGAGGGACAGGATCAAAGGACAGAAGAGAAACAATGAGGGGCAGGTTAAGAGGGATGGCAATTCAGTTAGTCTTACACAACACGACTATCAGGAAGGTCACTTGCAAAGCTACATAGATATGGCCTATAATGAATTGCCTGCCGTACCAAAGGGAATGGATGGGGAGGGAGGGATGGGGAGAATTTGGAACTCAAAGTTTCAGGAACAATTGTTTAGTATTGTTGTTGCAACTAGGAAAGAAGACATACAGTTAATGAGGAATAGAAAGTCATCTGGCCCTACAGGAGAAAAGAGAAGATAGAGACAAGGGAAGGGAGGGATGACAGAAGAGAGGACAGATTGAAGATAGGGAAAATTAGATTGCTTGGGGTATTGGGGTGGGGGGAGGGGGAGAAAAGGGGAGAAAATTTGGAACCCAAAAATTTGTGAAAATGAAAGTAAAAAGCTAAATAAATAAATTAATAAAAAAAAAAAGAAAAGAAAAAAAAAATAAAATAAAAGTCCATAGTGCCTGGTACATAGTGGGTGCAATGTATTCTGTCAATAACACAATGTAGCATTTATTTTTAAAATGCACTTCCTCTGATTTCATAAAAGTCAAACATTTGTGGTTTAATATTACACTCACTTAGAGTCTGAGATTCTGTAAAACTTCTGAAACAGATTTTCAGTGGAAATTCACCATTGAAAGATCTCCTAAAAAATATAGGAAGTCTTAAAATATATAGAGAATTGAGGCAAATTTATAAGAATACAAGTCATTCCCCAATTGATAAATGGTCAAAGGATATGACCAGGAAGTTTTCAGTGAGAGAAATTAAAGCTATCTATAGTCATATGAAAAAAATGCTCTAAATCACTATTGATTACAGAAATGCAAATTAAAACAACTCTGAGGTACCACATCACATCTATCAGATTGGCTAACATGACAAGACAGGAAGATGATAAATACTGGAGAAGTTATGGCAGAGTTGGAACACTAATTCATTGCTGGTGGAATTGTGAGCTGCTCCAACCATTCTGGAAAGCAATTTGGAACAATGCCCAAAGGGCTATGAAAATGTGCATACCTTTAACCCAGCAATATTGCTTCCAGAACTATATACTAAAGAGATTATAAAAGTGGAAAAAGGACACACATACACAAAAATATTTATAGCAGCTCTTTTTGTGGTGACCAAGAATTGGAAATTGAGAGGATACCCATCAATCGGGGAATGGTTGAATAAATTGTGGCATATGAATGTAATAGAATACTACTGTACTATAAAAAATGATGAACAGGAGGACTTCAGAGAGGCCTGGAAGGGCTTATATGAACTGATGCTGAGGGAAATGAGGAGAACCAGGAGAACACTGTATATGGTAACAGCCATTGTGTATGAGAACTGTTTCCAATAGATTTAGCCCTTCACAGCAATGCAAGGACCTAAAATATTCAAAAGGGCCCCTGAGGTAAAATGCCATTCACCTCCAGAGAAAGAACTATGGAATCAGAATGCAAATGAAGCAGACTATTTTCTCTTGTGCTACATTTTGTTTTATTTTGTTTTTTCTCATGGTTTCTCCCATTCATTTTAATTCTTCTATGCAACATGAAAATATGTTTAATACGAATGTATGTGTAGAACCCATATAAGATTGCATACCATATTGGGGAGGGAGGGGGAGAAAATTTAAGACTTATGGAAGTAATTGTTGGAAATTGAAAGCAAAGAAATTAATTTAAAAAAAAAAGAAATTCACCATTGAAACTTGTCATTAAGTTCTGCTTAGGGGATCAAACACGATGGATGACCGTGGAGGAGCCCAATATGGGGGAAGACTTCCTACCTACTGTAGTTTTTGAGAGACAAAATGAACTAGTGAATAAAGCATTGGCCATGGAGTAAGGAAGACCTAGGTGCAAATCCTCAGATACTTAGATAACCAAAGACAATGCACTCAATCTTTCTCTGCCTCAGTTTCTTCATCAGTAAAATGAAGGGGCTGAACTCAGTGCTCCCCATATCCATTCTAGATCTGAATCTATGATCCTGTGGCTAGAGGTAAGATAAACCAATTACAGAAAGATGTAAATCATGTGTACTTTCAGTCCTACCTAAAAGTCAAGAGGATCATAAATTTAAGGTTGGGAGGAAGCGTTCTGATAATCTAGCCTACTCCCCCATTTTACAGATAAGGAAACCGAAGTTATGTTACTTGCCCAAGGTCATATAACTAAGCATTGATAGATCTGGGATTTGAACATCGAACCTTTGTCTTTCAACACAGACATCTTTCCACTGTACTGAACAGATAAACCAGGCCAACTTATATTCACGACTTTGAGACTTGCACATGTAACAGACCTTACGTTGGACCTCCTAAAGAGTTTGATTACTATACATGAGATGCATTTAAGTTAAAATAATAAAATGTCACTTGCAATTCTAGGCATACAGGAAGTTCACTGACACAGAAACAAATGAAGCAGATCTGTGCTGAGTAGAACACACATGAACGATACATGGTGCTGTACTTGTCCAAGGACCTAAGCAGTGCTCTGTGGTGAATGAAAGAGGAGCGGATGACCCCTGGCAACACGGGGAAAAGGAGGCTTTAATGACACACTTAAGAGCATCAAGTTATTCAGCATAGCTGAGGCATGCTGAGGAACAGTAACAGGAGAAAGACCAGCATGACAAGCAGTAATGAGAGATGGGGCATCTACTCCTGAACAAAGACATCGCACACCATAATGCAATGAGGCGGAACCACAAGCAGCAACAGGTTCTTCTGAAAGCAGCTACAATTCTAAACCAAAGGTCAGTCTTCTCCCTCTTTCTCCTCCTCATTGCTCTTTCTCTTCTCTCGCCCTCTTCCTTTCTCTTCCTTCCCCCTCTTGTTCTCCCTCTTTTTTCGGTCTCCTTCCTTCCCTCCCTCCTGTTCTCCTTTTCTCCTCTTCCCTCTCTCTGTGTCTCCCCCGCTCTCCCTCTCCCTCTTTCTGTCTCTTTCTCTCTGTCTCAGCCATCCCATCAACCTTTCCCTCTCTTTCCTTGTCCCTCTTTTTATCCTCCCTTTCCTTCTAAACCCTGTTCCCTTCTCCTCTCTTCCTTTTTTTCTCCCTCTCTCTGTCCTCTTTTTTCCTATTCTCTTTCCTCCATCTCCTTGTCCTTATCCCTCTTTCTCCCTTTCCTACCACTCTTCACCTCCTTTTCTCTCTCCTCCCTCTTTTTCTCAACCCTGCTTCTCCCCTTCTTTCTTTTTCCTTCCCTCTCCTCTCTCTCTTTTCTCTCACCTCCTTCTTCCTTTTCTCTTCTTTTCCCTTCCCTATTCTCCCTCTCTATGTGTAAAAATGATTGCCATTCACAAATCAGTTCTCCCCCAAGTATGCCCATACACACCTTCAGACATCCTTTTAACGTAGAGAACAAAACAGATTGTATATACTTATAATCACTATTAACTACTTATTAAATATGACCCTATTTTTCTCATGGAACATATATAATTTTTTTATAACCTTCTTGAAGTTGTTTTTTTTTTTAGCATTTTATACTAGAAAGTTTGCCACCCAAATTACATCAGATCTACAACCTAGAAAATGAGGATGCTTTTGGAATACATGCCTGCATGTATCATGCCACTTTTGTCAGGAAAAGGGAAGCCCTTCTTCACTTGTGACAAATCCTGTGCTGAGGGCCAGGTGAGACTGTACCATGATGGGATAGACACGAGGATTTTTGAGCATCATAAGGCACAAAAGAAATTAGAAAATCTATGACAGGCAAAATTACACAAGAATTTCCATAAGAGAGTCCACATAATTAACATGTTAATTAATAGCACAGACGGTTCTTTGTTTATAGTCAGATATTTTCTGAACATATCTATTTATCTATATATCTGTAATACCACATATTTTAAATGAATATTCAATCAAACCACTACTACTCAACTCTTCTGGCTGAAATCACAGGTATTATTTTTCCACTTTAGACATAATTAAGGATAAGTAAGAGAAAATTGTGAGTTATAAGGTCATCTTCTCAGTGGAGAGTTTGAGTCTATTGGGGTGGGGGGAGTTTATTGTCATTGTTCTTTTTTATTTATTTTCTAGCTCTCAGATGAATTGAACTGTTAGTAGAAATTTCCCCAAAAACATTTGGAAGGAAAAAAGTCTTTATTAAGCATCTTATGTATGCTAGGCACTGTGAAAAGCACTTTACAAATATTTTCTCATTTGATTTTTTCAAAACCCTAGTAGAAAGGTGCTATTATTATTTTCATTTTACATTTGAGGAAAACAAGGCAGATAGTTTAAATGACTTGCCCAGGGTCACATAACTAGTAAGTAAGTCTGAGGCTATATTTCAACACAAATCTTCCTGACTCTAAGCCCGGTACTCCAGTTGCTGACCACTCTCTTTATCTCTCTCTGTCTCTCTCTCTCTACATACATACATACATGTATATCTATATCTATATATACATAGACATACTCACACATACATACTTGTTCAGGAAGTTCAGGTTGTTGTTGCCATTTTTTAAAAATCATAATCTTGTTCATAATTTCAAATATTATTTAATGACCCACTGAGATAGCAGTAAAATCTCAAACAGTAGTAAGAGTGGTTTAACTTTCTATGAAATAGTCTTAGCATTTAAGAATCACTGACAAATTCCAGATATCAGAGCTTTCTTTACATTAAAATTTTATCTTATTACTTGTCATGCTAATATTTAAAATTTTTTAATTATATTTAGTACTTTAAAAGAAGTCATCACCTTTTAAGACACTTTAAAGCTAATTTTGGTTGATTTATACTGATTGTAAATTCTAGTATGAGATCAGAAAAAAATGACCAAGTAATCATTCCAATAGATTTTTAGCCTTTGACCCCAAGCAGCCCAAATCTCACTTAACTTCCATTAATTTCTTAACAGAACATACATATGCACACATACACACACACACACACAACTTACCAGTATATTAGACTTTCCCTCCTTTCCAATTCATACTCCACACAGCTGCCTAATTGACATTCCATGACTTCTCCTGTTCAAGAAATTTTAGTGGTTTCCCAGTGTTTCTTAGATAAAATAAAAACTCCTCTGTTTAGTTATGTATGAACTTTTACTAAATGGTCTAACTGTGCATGCCCTAATGTACTCTAGAGGCAGCTAGGTGGTATGGTAGAACATTTAATAATCCATCAATAAGTATTTATTAAGCACCTACTCTGTGTAGGCACTAAGCACTTGAGAGACAAAAAAGACAGTGTTTTCCCTCAAGGAGCTTATAATCTAATGGTGGAATGCTGAGCCAAGAATTAGAAAGATCTGAATTTAAAATTTGGCTTCAGAAAATTCACTAGCTGTGAGTCATTGAACTTCTGTCTGCCTCAGTTTGCTCAACTGTAAAATGGGGATAATAATAGTACTACCTCCCAGGGTTGTTGTGAGGATCACATGAGATCTTTGCCAACTACTTAGTACACTGCCTGACCCATAATAAATCCTCCCTTCTTTTGTTCCTTCCTTCCTTTCTCCCTTTTCCTTCTCAATTTCCACCCTCCCCTCCTTCCTTTCTCCCTCCCTCCCCCTATTTCCTTTCTTTCTCCTTTTTTTTCCTTCCAGTCAAACTATACTTGCTCTTGCTCACAAATGACATTCCATCTACACCTTAATGCTTTTCTGTAAGTCACCCCGAATTCCTGGAGTGCTGTAACCTACTTAGCTCCTTTCCAAATTCAGTTCTAGTACCACTACCTTTAGAACTACCCACCCCACAAATGACTATACTTACTGACCAGTGAGCATGTTATACTCCTTCTAGTAAAAACTGAGCTCCTTGAGAGCAGGAGTTGTCTCACTTTTGCATTTATGTCAGTAAAACTTAGCCTTAGGCTTTTCACGTAACAATAGGTTATATGAAATATAATATGGCTTAATAAATGTTTGTTAAATTAAATATATTCATTTCTAAAGAAACCATGTGAGTTCTGGTATGGTAAGGAAAACTGCTTAAATAATATGTAACAAGTTAAATACAATTAGCAATAAATTAAGTATACTTCTCCAAACCACAGTAACCAATGGAGACTTTAAGCAAATCTGCTATAGATGACTTATATGGAGAAAAATTATTTCAAGAATTTTGTGCTTTTCCATTCCTTCTTCTAGGCAATAGGACAAATGGAACTCCTGGAAGAAATTTTAAAACACTCCAAGTAGATTAATATGTTATATTTCTTTACTAGATGGAATATCCCAGGACATGCTCAAAAGTAAGTCTGTATTGACTTTTTCATCAACTGCATTGAGTTAAAGATGCTTGGGTAGGAGACATTCCATAAATAGGGCCATGTATGCCCAACAGCCATCTTACCTTCTATAAGGCAATTCTATAAAAAGCAGTGACAGTCATATTCTGATGTTGATCTGACCTGGTTATTCACTCGCCCATGACAAAAAACATTCAAAATAGTTGGGCTCCACAAGTGAAATTCTTAAAGAGACATGGTCCTCTTTCTCTGAAGTGCTGAGCATATCTTTATTACATACTCATATTAATCAATATCTCTCTCTTGGAATACCTATAATCTGTTGTCTTTGTCTATCTGTAAAAAGTTAGATTGGGGGAAGGATTCAACAGTAAGAAAACCTGACCTCAGATGAGGCTAATTCAAACCCTGAGAAAAGTGCTTAGACTAGCTTTGTTCTGGGGAAGCTAGATGGCACAGTGGATAGAGCCCTGGTCTGGAGTCAGGAAGACCTGAGTTCAAATTTGGCCTCTGCCAGTAGCTGTATGACCCTGGGCAAGTCACTCAATCCTTTTTGCCTCAGTTTCCTCATCTGTAAAATGAGCCAGAGAAGGAAATGGCAAACTACTCCAGTATCTTCAGCAAGAAAACCCCAAGTGGGGTCACAAAGAGTTGGACACAACTGAACACCACCAGCAACAATTCTTTGTTCCCTTGATATTGTACTAAAAAAGGAAGCACACTTGTACCACTGTCTAATAGGATGATAGATTTAAAACTTCAGGGGTCCTTAAAGATCATCTTAGTCCAGCCACTTTATTTTACTGAGGACCAGAGAATTCAAATGACTTGACCAAGGTCACACAAGATGTCAAAGAAGGTTCAGGATTTGAATCTAGGTTGTTGGATTAAAAATCTGGTATTCTTTCTACCATTCCTTGATGCTTCCTTAGAACCAGTCAAGATAGGCTTATTAGAACTATCACCTTCTTAACAAGTAGGAGTAACAATATCATACACTATCCCACAGTTTCTTTTTCACTTTAACCTGTCATTAATAGTTTTGACAGTTGTTAATAGTACTGAAAGTTATTGCTGTCCATTAATTCTAGCACTTGGCATCCCTGACACCCCTTCCCTATCTCCCCCACAGAATTTATTAGCTGGAATACAGTTTGGGGGAGAGAATACTTTCCATCCAATTAAACTCAATTAGACTCCTCCGTCACCAAGAGTTTAGACAGTAGGAGCTTTAGGTTGCTCCATCAAGAAGCCATTGGCATAGGTATCTTAAACACCGATTCATCACACAGCACCTTGGATCTCTGTTAGTCAATAATAAACAAATGATTTAAGTATAGTGATTTTTAAAAGATGTTTTGCCAAAGAATATAATCATCAGCAAAAAATGAGGAACCGCACATGATTTATTGTTCATGTTATTAATTCATTAAATCAACATCTATTTGTTGAGTACCTATTATGTGCTAAACACTAGGGATGCAAAGACGTATAAGATATAGGTTCTGTCATGAAGGAGCTTAATTAAGGCAATTATTACCCAAATAATGACGATATAAGCTAAGAGCTGACAAACATGGCAGAATAAAAGTTCTATAAGAGTTTAGTGGAGGGATAGTTTTGATGTGGTATAAATGGGATCTTAAATTCAGCATTTGAGTAAGTATAGAGGGGTGTAGAGGGAATTATAGGTGGACAAAATGGTAAAGAGATGAGGAAACAATAAGGAATATTTGGGGAATCGTGAGTAATTGACCTTGGCTAAAATATAGGGAAGTATGAAAGATAAGATTGTCAGTATTAGACTTTGTGAATCAGCTCAGACATTTAGCTGTATGACCCTGGGAAAGTCACTTAACCTTGTTTGCCTCAGTTTTCTCATTATAAAATAAGCTGGAAAAGAAAATGTTGAACCCCTCTAGTATCTTTGCCAAGAAAACCTCAAATGGAGTCATGAAGAGTCAGACACAGCGGAAATGACTGAGCAACAACCCCAAAAGACTCTGAGGAGGCTCTTGAAGCCTTGAGGAGGCTTGGGAGTGAAGAATTTATCCTCTTGTATTGTATCATCACTGAAAAATTTTAAGCAAGGAAGTAATGATCAAAACTCTCCTATAAGAAAATTGGTTGAGTAGAAGTATATAAGATGACCTGGAAGAAGGGGGACATGATAGGAGGCTATTTATTCAGGCATAAAGCAATGAGAGTCTGAACCAGAGTCTTTGCAGTGTAAATAAAATGAAATGACAGGAGACGAAGCCAAGAAAAAAATGGACATATTGATTATTTAAAAAGAGAAGGAATTTTTAAAATGACTTTAAGGCATTATCTCTGGGTGAGTGAGAGAATGGTCATGTCATTAAGAGAAAATGATGACAGAAAGCATGGGCAGAAAAAGAGAAGTCAAAATAAGAAGTTAGTCTTGGAGCGTTATACACTCACACATCTATATGCAATATGTATGGTATATTCACATATATTATATATGTGTGTGTGTATATATGGAGGAGAGAGAGAAGAGATAGATAGATCGATAGAAGAGGGGGAGAGAGAGAGAGAGAAGGGTGTGGAATTTTAGGTGCTATACAGTAGTATAGATATTTTGTCAATAAATTAATATATGCATGAAAATACCATTGCCCTACAATGAAAGGATTAATTTGATGGGGAGGTATATGTGTAGATTAAACAGAAGAGAAGACTGGAAACATGGAAACTGCGGGAGATTCTTGCAGTAGTCTTGGCAGTGATGGAAAAAATAATAGCCTGATTTTTATATTGGGAAAAAAAATCAAAGAAAACCCACTGGTTCTATGCTTGGTGAACATAAACTACCTGAATCTACATGGTGGTGTCATTAATAGAAGTGGGGACTAAGGAAAAAGAAGTTTTGAAAAAGAAATGATGAGTACAGTTTAGGCTATGTTGAGTGTTAGGTATTAATGGGACATACAAATGGAAATGTAGGATTGGAACTGGAAGAAAAGTCAAACTGAAGATCAAGGTTTTATCATCACTATCATATTAAAATCTATAGAAGGGATAAAATCTTCAAAAGTATGAGTATCAGAAGAGATGATGGAATAATTGGTATGACAACTTTTCCTCTGTGAGTCCTGCTTACCATCAGTAAGCATCTCTTTCTTGATGCAAATCACCTTGAAAGGATATGGTAACTACAGAAGAAGAATTCTATAAGAGTTGGTGACAATATTGGCCACTTTCACCCATTCATCTTAATAGTACAGAAGTTTTTTTCTGATAGATAGAAATGGAGTATTGTCTTCAGCTTGGTTTGGTGGGAAGGAATCTTGACCCTGATTTGAATTCCAGTTTTATCTATTATTAGTTGTGTGACACTAGATCATTTCACCTGAGTCTCAGTTTCCATGTGTAAAATGGGGATATTATTTAAACTACTCCCTTTATGGAGTTATTGTAAAAATCAAATGAGATAAACTTTGTAATGCCATTCATAACCATTAGTACATAATATTTGCCAAATTTAATAAATAATTTTGTATGTCTATAATTTTTGGAAAAGGCCAATACAGAAATTTGTTTCTCTAACAATGCATATTTTTACAAGGATTTTGTTTTTCTTGTTTTTTAAGAGAGAAAGAAGACAGATTTTTGTTAATTGAAAAGTTTTTGTTTCAATTTGACTATGCATTTTTTAATAAATGCCTTCTTTTTCTTAAAGATGGAGGTGAGATGGAGAGAAAATAGATTTCTTTTTACTGAAAAGAATGAAATTAAATTATTTTGTATGTCGAAAAAACAGAGAAGAAACCGGATCTATGCAATTTCCATACGTCCCTTGAAAATAGTCTTCAAATTATATGTATCACTTAATGTATTTAAGATGCTAATCCTAGGGTCAGGAATATCTGTGTTCAAATCCAGCCTCAGACACTTACTGGCCACAAGACCCTGGTCGCTTAATCTCTATTTGCCTCTGTTTCCTCGTCTGTAAAATGAATGATAATAGCACTCCCCAAGGTTGTTATAAGGATAAATGACATAATATTTGCAAAGAGTTTTACAGACTTCAATATACCGTATAGATGCTAGCTATTATATGGCAATGTGTCCATTGAGGAAGCTAGAAAATGGGAAAGTACAACAATATTATTCCCCCCCAAACAACCAGGTTTCAAAAACCATTTTCAAAATCAACAACTAATGGCTATGCATATGGAATGCCAGCCTCAGAACTAGAGATAATAATAGCTGGCATTTATATTGTACCTTGAAGTCTGTGAAGTACTTTATATCCATTATCTCATTTTGATCTTCAGGACAACCCTGCATGGGTACGATTATTATCCTCATATTATAGATAAAACTGAGGCTGAAAAGAGGATTAAGTGATTTGCCAAAGGTCACAGCTAGTACATATCTGAGGCTGGATTTGAACTCAAATTTTCCTGATTCAAAATCCAACCTTCTATCTGTCAAACCATGTAGCTCTGCCACCTAGAACTTGGGTTTAAGTCCTGTCTTGAACAGGCACTGCCTGTTACTCAGTTTCTCAGGGTGACATATAATGATCAGTTGAAAGAACTGGGCATGTTTAACCTGAAGAAAAGAAGATATGCAGGAAACAAGGTAGTTGTGTTCATGTAGATGAAGAACTGTCTTGTGAAAGACAATTAGTTTGGCTCTGTTTGGTCCCACTAAATTTTTATTTTGGGATCTCTTTTCTGAATTGATTGGTGGATTCTTTCAATGTCCATTTTGTCCTCTGGTTCCAGGATGTCAGGGCTGTTTTTCTTGATAATTTCTTGAAAGATGCTGTCCAGAGGGGGGTGGAGCCAAGATGGCAGACTAGAAAGACACACTTACTGCAGCGTCCTCCCCACAGCCCATAAAATACCTGTAGAGAGGTACTCTCAACAAATTTTGGAGGAGCAGAGGTGGAGAACAACAGAGTGGAGGAGATTTCCAGCCCACGGTGACCTGAAAGGCCCACGGAAACGTTGGTTGTACCAGATGCGGAGCCAAGAGCAGAGCCCAGCCAAACACTGGCCGAGTTGCTTGGTGTCACGAGACTCTGGGAGGATGACGCCTCAGGGGCAGAATCTCCAGTCGCAGTACTAAATCCTCAGATCCCTCAGCCCACAGGCACCAAAGGTCAGGGACAGGGTTTTATCAGGGGGCCAGGAAGGGAGAAGGACCTTCCCATAGCTCCTGCAGCAGGCAGTGGCCACAGAGGCAGCACAGCAGCCTGTATGAAAGCTCCATTGTTGGAGCATAAAAACCTCTGGGGCATTGAGGAGCTGAGTCTTACCTCTGCCCTGGGTGGAGGCCCTGAGAGAGCTGGTCTTTGTCTCACACTGAATGGCAGCCCTGCCCATCCAGCTTATCTGAAAATAAGCCCCAAGTGCTGACTTTGTGAAACTGGAGGCCAAGTGGCTGTGGAGAGGTATCTGCTAAGATTCTGGGCACAAAAAATCCCTCTCTCTGCACCAGAGCAGTACACACTTGATTGTGCTACCTTGGAGGAACTGAGATCTCACAGATTCCCAGAGTATACCCTACTCTTGACAAAGGACCCAAAAGTCAAGTAACTGGTTGGGAAAATGCCCAAAAAAGGGAAAAAAAATAACACTATAGAAGGTTACATTCTTGGAGAACAGATATCTCCTCCCACCCTTTCAGAAGAGGAAGAACAATGCTTACCATCAGGGAAAGACATAGAAATCAAGGCTTCTGTATCCCAAACATACAAAATAAATATTCAATGGGCTCAGGCCATGGAAGACCTCAAAAAGGATTTTGAAAATCAAGTTAGAGAGGTGGAGGAAAAACTCGGAAGAGAAATGAGAGAGATGCAAGAAAAGCATGAAAAACGGGTCAATACCTTGCTAAAGGAGACCCAAAAAAATGCTGAAGAAAATAACACCTTGAAAAATAGGCTCACTCAATTGGCAAAAGAAGTGCAAAAAGCCAATGAGGAGAAGAATGCTTTCAAAAGCAGAATTAGCCAAATGGAAAAAGAGGTTCAAAAGCTCACTGAAGAGAATAGTTCTCTCAAAATTAGAATGAAACAGATGGAGTCTAATGACTTTCTGAGAAACCAAGAAATCACCAAACAAAACCAAAAGAATGAAAAAATGGAAGAGAATGTGAAATATCTCATGGGAAAAACAACTGACCTGGAAAACAGATCCAAGAGAGACAATTTGAAAATAATAGAAATACCTGAAAGTCATGATCAAAAAAAAGAGCCTAGACATCATCTTCCATGAAATTATCGAGGAAAACTGCCCTGATATTCTACAACCAGAGGGCAAAATAAGTATTGAAAGAATCCATCGATCACCACCTGAAAGAGATGCAAAAAGAGAAACTCCTAGGAACATTGTGCCAAATTCCAGAACTCCCACATCAAGGAGAAAATCTTGCAAGCAGCTAGAAAGAAACAATTCCAGTATTGTGGAAATGCAATGAGGATAACACAAGATCTAGCAGCTTCTACATTAAGGGATCGAAGGGCATGGAATAGGATATTCCAGAAGTCAAAGGAACTAGGAATCAAACCAAGAATCACCTACCCAGCAAAATTGACTATAATACTTCAGGGGAAAAAAATGGTCTTTCAATGAAATAGAAGGCTTTCAAGGCTTTCTTCGTGAAAAGACCAGAGCTGAAAAGAAAATTTGACCTTCAAACACAAGAATGAAGAGAAGCATGGAAAGGTAAGCAGCAATGAGAAGTCATAAGGGACTTACTAAAGTTGAACTGTTTACATTCCTATATGGAAAGACAGTACTTGTAACTCTTGAAACTTTTCAGTATCTGGGTAGTTGGTGGGATTATACACACACACACACACACAGCATAGAGTGAATTGAATAGGATGGGATCATATCTTAAAAAAATGAAATTAAGTGGTGAGAGAGAAATATATTGGGAGGAGAAAGGGAGGAATGGAATGGGGCAAATTATCTCTCATAAAAGAGGCAAGGAAAAGAGTTTTCAGCGGAAGGAAATAGAGGGGAGGTGAGAGAAAAAACATGAAGCTTATTCTCATCACATTCAACTGAAGGAAGGAATAAAATGCACACTCATTTTGGTATGAAAACCTATCTTACAATACAGGAAAGTGGAGGAGAAGGGGATAAATGGGGTGGGGGGGATGATGGAAGGGATGGCAGTGGGAGGAGGGAGCAATTAGAAGTCAACACTCTTGGGGAGGGACAGGATCAAAAGAGAGAACAGAAGAAATGAGGGGCAGGATAGGATGGAGGGAAATATAGCTAGTCTTACACAACATGACTATTATGGAAGTCATTTGCAAAACTATACAGATGTGGCCTATACTGAATTGCTTGCTTCCCAAAGGGAATGGGTAGGGAGGGAGGGATGAAGAGAAGTTGGAAGTCAAAGTTGTAGGAACAACTGTCGAGTATTGTTCTTACTACTAGGAAATAAGAAATACAGGTAATGGGGTATAGAAAGTTATCTGACCCTACAGACAAAAGAGAAGATGGGGACAAGGGAAGGGAGGGATGATAGAAGAGAGGGCAGATCAGTGATAGGGGCAATTAGAATGCTCAGCATTTTGGGGTGGGGGGAGAAATGGGGAGAAAATTTGGAATCCCAAATTTTTTTTTAATAGAAATTTATTTATTTAACTTTTTACATTCATTTTCACAGAATTTTGGGTTCCAAATTTTCTCCCCTTTTCTCCCCTCCTCCCACCCCAGTACACTGAGCAATCTAATTTTCCCTAACACAAATCTGCCCTCTCTTCTATCATCCCTCCCTTCTCTTGTCCCCATCTTCTCTTGTCCTGTAGGGCCAGATGGCTTTCTATTCCCCATTAACTGTATTTCTTATTTCCTAGTAGCAACAACAATACTAAACAGTTGTTCCTAAAGCTTTGAGTTCCAAATTCTCCCCATCCCTCCCTCCCCACCCATTCCCTTTGGGAAGGCAGGCAATTCAATATAGGCCATATCTGTGTAGTTTTGCAAATGACTTCCCTGATAGTCGTGTTGTGTAAGACTAACTGTATTTCCCTCCATCCCATCCTGCCCCCCACATTGTTTCTATTCTGTCTTTTGATCCTGTCCCTCCCTGTGTGTTGACTTCAAATTGCTCCCTTCTCCCCCACTTTCCTGTATTGTAAGATAGGTTTTCATACCACAGTGAGTGTGCATTTTATTCCTTCCTTTAGTCAAATGTGATGAGGGTAAACTTCTTGGTTTTTTTTTTTCAGCTCTCCTCTTTTTCCCTCCACTAAAAAGTCTCCTGCTTGCCTCTTGAATGCTATATAATTTAGCCCATTCCATTTCACCCTCTTTCCTCCCACTACATTTCTCTCACCATTTACCTTAATTTCTTTTAAGATATGGTCCCATCCTATTCAATTCACTCTGTGCTCTCTGTCTCTGTATGTGCATGCATGTGTGCATGTGTGTGTGCACGTGTGTACGTGTGTGTGTGTATGTGTGTGTGTATAATCCCACCAACTACCCAGATACTGAAAAATTTTAAGAGTTACAAATATTGTCTTTCCATGTAGAAATGTAAACAGTTCACTTTTGGTAAGTCCCTTATGACTTCTCTTTGCTGTTTACTTTTTCATGCCTCTTCTCATTCTTGCGTTTGAAAGTCAAATTTTCTTTTCAGCTCTTGTCTTTTTATCAAGAATGCTTGGAAGTCCTCTGTTTCATTGGAAGACCATATTTTCCCCTGAAGTATTATAGTCAATTTTGCTGGGTAGGTGATTCTTGGTTTGAGTCCTAGTTCCTTTGACTTCTGGAATATCCTATTCTACACCCTTTGATCCCTTAATGTAGAAGCTGCTAGATCTTGAGTTATCTTGATTGTATTTCCACAATACTGGAATTGTTTCTTTCTAGCTGCTTGCAAGATTTTCTCCTTGACCTGGGAGTTCTGGAATTTGGCCACAATGTTCCTAGGAGTTTCTCTTTTTGGATCTCTTTCAGGTGGTGATCGATGGATTCTTTCAATACTTATTTTGCCCTCTGGTTGTAGAATATCAGGGCAGTTTTCCTCGATAATTTCATGGAAGATGATGTCTAGGCTCTTTTTTTGATCATGACTTTCAGGTAGTCCCATAATTTTTAAATTGTCTCTCCTGGATCTATTTTCCAGGTCAGTTGTTTTTCCCATGAGATAACATTCTCTTCCATTTTTTCATTCTTTTGGTTTTGTTTGGTGATTTCTTGGTTTCTCAGAAAGTCATTAGACTCCATCTGTTTCATTCTAATTTTGAGAGAACTATTCTCTTCAGTGAGCTTTTGAACCTCTTTTTCCATTTGGCTAATTCTGCTTTTGAAAGCATTCTTCTCCTCATTGGCTTTTTGCATTTCTTTTGCCAATTGAGTTAGCCTATTTTTCAAGGTGTTATTTTCTTCAGCATTTTTTTGGGTCTCCTTTAGCAAGGTATTGACCCGTTTTTCATGCTTTTCTTGCATCTCTCTCATTTCTCTTCCCAGTTTTCCCTCCACCTGTCTAACTTGATTTTGAAAATCCTTTTTAAGGTCTCCCATAGCCGCATATCCACCTGGGATGTCTGGGATACAGGGGCCCCAAAACTCCACGTCTTTCCCTGATGGTAAGAATATTTCCTCGTCATCAGAACTGAAAGACGGGAACATCTGCACCCCATCAAAGTAGCTTTTTATAGTCTTATTTTTCTTCCCTTTTCTGGGCATTTTCCCAGCCAGTTATTTGACTTCTGAGATTCCTCTGCACCCCCGCCTAGATCTGCCCAGCTAGTGCTTGGGGTCTGAGATTCAAATGGGCTTTCCTGGGCAGGCACAGCTGCTATTCAATGTGAGCTTAAGTTCTGGTGCTTGGGTGGGGACAGGGCCGCCTCCCAAGCTCAGTTCCCTCAGGGGCTTTATGCAGAGACCTTCAATAATGGAGCTGCCTGCTTGGGGAGTCCCAGGGACGCTGCCGCTGCCTCTGCTGCTGCCTCTGCCGCTCCCTCCACCGCTGCCTCCCGAGGGGGCCCAAGTCATGGAGACACCCCGCTCCCCTTTCAGCCAGCCCAGACATCTCTCTCACTGACCTATAGTGTCTGTGGGCGGAGGTAGCTTCAAGGCTGCCGGAGATTCCGTCCCTGAAGCCTCTTCGTTTCTGCTCCTCTGGGGCCGTGGTCAGGGCAGCTCAGGGGTGGGCTCCGCTTTCTGGGGCATGATGGACCCTGGGGATGGCTCTCCAGGGCTCGCTGGAATGGAAATCTTTTCCACTGTGTTTCTGTGTGCCTTGCAGTGCTCCAGAATTCGTGGGGAGTTCTTCTTGCAGGACATATATGGGCTGTGGGTTCGGAGCTAGCATACGTGAGTCTTTCTACTCTGCCATCTTGACTCCACCCCCCAGAACCCAAAATTTTGTGAAAATGAATGTTACAAGTGAAGTAAAAAAAAAAAGATGCTGTCCAGATTCTCTTTTTAGTTATAGTTTTCAGGTAGTCCAATTATTCTGACATTGTCTCCCTTGGATCTATTTTCCACGTCAGTTCTTTTTCCTTTGAAGTATTTGATTTTTCTTCTATTTTTCCATTCTTTTGAATTTGTTTAATTGATTCTTGATGTCTCATACAATCATTAGCTTCCGCTTGCCCAATCTGAACTTTTAAGGAGTTGTTTTCTTCAGTTAGCTTCTGTCCTTCCTTTTCTATTTAGCTAATTCTACTTTTTAAGCAGTCATTTTCTTTCTCCACGGTGTTGACTCTTTTTTCATAATTCTCTTGCATCCATCTCATTTCTTTTCCCAATGCTTCCTCTACCTCTCGTATGATTTTTAATCTCCTTTTTGAGCCCTTCCATTAGTTCTTTCTGGGCTTGAGATAACTTTCCATTTTTGTTTGGGGTTTTGCCCATAGGTGTTTTGATGTTGTTGTCCTCTTCTGAGTTTGTGTTTTGATGTTCTGTGTCACCATAAAACCCTTCTATGGTCAGATACTTTTGTGGTTGGTTTTTACTTATTTTTTTTTATCCTTTTCCTTTTTTAAAAAATTTGAGCTCTGCCCCCAGGGTGAAAACGGCACTGTCTCAGGCTTCTTGTTCCAGGGGCTGCAGTCCCTGGCTGTTCACCTGGTGCTGTACTGATGTTGCCCTGAGGCCCACAGGGTGTTTCACTGAAGGGGTGGGAAGGATGGTGGCTGATGCTTTAGGAGGCTGGCAGCTTATTTGGTGTTGAATCAGTTCCTGGTGCTGGTGTCTGGCTTGTGCTAAGGCTGGCAAGGTATTTCTGTGTTTCCCCTAGGGCTACACTAAAGCACTTGGTGGTCTGGCTACTGGAGGCTTGCCTGTTTGCCTGGGGCTATGCTGAAGCATATGGTGGTTCTCAGAGCTGGAGTCTGATCATTTCCCTGCCTATGTTAAGGCATGCGGGGGTCCTAGTGTTAGTGTGTGGCTGCTCTTCCACATAGGCATTCAGGATCACCCACAGGTTCGCTGACATGTGGCTGGCTATTGGCTTGCTGGATCACTTTCTGTTCTGGACTGACCTCACCCTTCACACAGGTGAGACAGATATTTCCTGCCAATCTTCCAAGTTTCTTAGGCTACAAGATTGTTTCAGCCTGTTTTTTTTTGCTGCTTCTGCTGTTCCAGGATTTGTTTTGGGGAGCTATTTTATGGTTTTTTTGGAGGTGAATATGGGAAAGTTACAGCAATTTATCACTTACTCCACTATTTTGGCTCCCAAAAGTTCAACAAAGGATCTTCTAAGAGGGCCTCCTCAAAGCTGGGGTCCCACTCCTGGGTTGTATTCTCAAAATGGACTCAGTAAGTCACACAACCACCTAAATCCCATTTGAATGCTGTAATCTATCAGATAAGCTGCTGCTTTTCTTAATCAGGAAACTCTTCATATAGAAAGAAATATTTTCCCTAGAAAAAAAATCTGGAAACTCAGTGAAAACCTCTTAGTTTTCTTGTGACTGGGGCTGTGGGAGTGAAGGTAAACTAATTGATTTCTAAGGTCCCTTTGCAGGTCTAAAGCTAGGATTCTAAGTTGCTCACAGTATTCTAACGAGTATTTACTTAGACCAATTCCAGAAAAACTGAGTTATTTGTTGGCTAACACAGACATGTGTCAGCTGTTTCAAAAATCAGAGCTGAAGTTATTTTAGATGGTATCATTAAATTGACACAGTGATGTAGTGGTCTGATGATTCCTTTGATAAAATTACTTCTGACTTACTAAATATGTTCATGCTCACTCTCAGTAACTTACTCTGAACATGGCACTAGACTTGTGTAATCAACCAACCAATCAAAAAATATTTGTTGAGTGCCTACTATGTGCCAGACACAGTGCTAGGCACTTTGGGAATACAGAGACAAAAATGAAGCACCCCTTGACCACAAGAAAAGTACATTCTATCTATTTAGTGAAAAATGAATCATTCAGAACTTGAATATTGAGTTCATATGTACTTTGTACATTTTAGTTGTTGTTAGAACTCTGTGGTTTCTCCTTTCTACTTTTAAAAGAAGAATATGAAACTTATATGAAGTCAATGCTGAGGGAAGCAGAAACCAGATGGAATCACATCAACTGCCTAGGGCCCAATCCCAATGCAGGATCACGGAAAGTGCAACCTAATGAGAAGTTCTCAGTTGGGTCAAAAGATGTGACCTTATATTCTGAGAAAGGTTCTTGGAAATATAATTATGATTTGTTTCCTCAAGAAAAACAGAACCTGTATTGTCAAAACTAGAACCTTTATACTTGTCCAGAGTTGGGATCAACCAGTGAGACCTTGCTTCAAGAATGAAAACAAACTGTAGGGATCTTAGTGACCTAACCAGGGACCTAGTCACTGCCTGAGCACCTCTCTCTTCGTCTTGCTCTCAGTATTTCTACCTTGATTTAGAGGGTATTAAAGATGGAAGGAGTCAAGGGTATCATGTAGGCCTGAGGTGTCAAATAAGAGGCTCTAAGGCCATGTTCTTCAACAACTCCAGTGCAGCTAGTGTAACCAAAATCAGATTAAAATCTAATATTTAAAAAAATAAGGAAAAATGCAATAAGACATAGATGGTGTTAACAATATGTGGTTTTTTATGTCAGTATATACCTGTGGGGGTCCTTATGTACAGCGTTTCTATTGGACTTTAATATTACTGACCTAGGCCAACTCTATTATTTTACAAATAAAGAAACTAAAGTCCTTAGAGGTAGGAGAAAGCATCAACATCTTGCTGCATATGACTAGCCAGGAGACTTTGAGTAGGGCTTTAGTCCCTATTCAACACTAGCTTACTATGTGACCTTGGATAGATCATTTTTCCCCTCTTTGGGCCTCAATTTCCTTATCTGTAAAATGAATAAATTAAACTATTTAATCTCTGAACACTAAAATTCTATGATTCTGTTAATATCAGTCCAAGGAAAGAATGATATTACCTTGGAATTAAAAGATAAGCCTTTAATAATAAGACTAGGAAATAAATTTACACCATGATTTTACTTATATTACTTATTTGATGGACATATCAATAATCTTTTCAGGAAATTAAATATTGTAACTGTGTGGAAAGCACATGTAAAGAATCTTCTAAGCCAACTTTAAAAACAGGGGCTTGTTGATAAGCTGTTAGATCTACAGTGATAATGTGGCTCCTTGATATTTTAATTGGTACTTTTGGATTGCTTATAAAATTGTCTTCATGACCTGATAGTTCTGGAATTTAATAAGAATATATCTGGGAGTTTTATTTTGGGATCTTTTTTGGGAGGTGATTGGTAGATTATTTTGATTTTGATTTTATCCCCTGGTCCTTGGATATGGGGGTTGTTTTCCTTAATAATTTCTTGAAATATGATGTCTAGGCTCTTTTTTTAAAATCATAACTTGCAGGTAGTCTACTAATTCTTAAATTATCTCTCCTCAATCTGTTTTTCAGATTTGTTGTTTTTGCTAATGAGTTTTTCACATTTTCTTCAATTGTTCTTTATTATTTTGACTTTGTTTTATTGTTTTTTTGAAGTCTCATGGAATTATTAGTTTCCATTTCTCCATTTTTAAAAAACATTTTTAAAAAAACTATTTTCATCAGTGAAATTTGTACCTCTTTTACCATTCGGCCAATTCTATTTTAAAAAATGTTTTCTTCAGCATTTTAGTGCCTTTTACCAAGCTATTAATTGCATTTTCATAATTTTCTTTCATAATTCTGACTTCTTTTCCCAATTTTTTCTACTACTCTCATTTGTTTTAAAAATAATTTTTAGCTTTTCCAGGAATCCTTCCTGGGCTTTTGCCCAATTAATATTTTTCTTTGAGACTGCTTGTAACTGTTTCAATATTGTCTTCTGAGTTTTTTCTTGATCTTCCCTAACATTAGAGTAACTTTTTATAGTTAGATTTGGTTTTTTGTTGCTTACTAAATTTTCCAGACTATTTCTTGACTTTGAACTTTATGTTAAAGCTGAGCTTTATTATTGAGGTAGGGGTGAGGGTGGAGGTATCCCAGCCTTCAGGATTTTTCACGCTGCTGTTGAGCGAGTTCTGGGGACTGGTGAGTTTTTGGTGCTCCCAAGTGTTCCTGTGAAAAGACCAGAGAAAGAAAATTTGATATTCGAATACGAGACTCAGAAGAAGTACAAAAAAGTAAATATGAAAGAGAAATCACAATAAGGTTAAACTGTTTACATTCCTATATGGTAAGATGATACATAAAATTCCTAAGAACTTTTATCTTTATTAGGGCAATTAGAAGGACTCTGTATAGACAGAGGATACAGCTGGGAGTTGGCTATGTTGGGATGATCTTTAGAGAATGGATAAGTGAGAAAATGGGATGGATGCATTGGGAGAAAGGGGAAGACAGAAAAAAATGAGGAAAATTATCTCACATAAAAGAAGTGTGCAAAGAAGAACTTTTACAGTGTAGGGGAAGAATATATATAAACACTCAATTGGGTATAGAAATCTGTGTTACCCAACAGGCAAGTAGGAATGAAAGGGAATAAGAAAAAGGGGAAGGCAGATTATAGGAGGGTAGTGGCTGGGAACAAACCAGATTTTAAAGGAGGCACAGAGTAAAAAGAGAGGAATGAAAGAAAAAAATAACACAGCTAGTAATCACAACTGTAAACATGAATGACATGAATCTACCCATAAAAAAGATGTGGATAGTAGAATGGATTAGAAACTAGAATCCAACAATATGTTGTTTATAAGAAACACACTTGAAATATATATATATATATATATATATATATATATACACATATATGTGTATATGTATATATGTGTGATATATATATATATATATATATATATATATATATATATATATATATATACAAAGCTAAAATATATATATACACAAAGCTAAAATAAGGGGCTGAAGCAGAATCTATTATGCTTCAGCAGAAGTAAAAAAAAAAAAGCAGGGATAGCAATCATAATCTTAGGCAATCAAAAGCAAAAATAGATCTGATTAAAAGAGATAAACAGGGAAAGTACATCTTGCTAAAAAGCGCCATATAAAATGAAGTAATATCAATACTAAACATATACCAAATGACATAACATTCGAGTTCTTAAAGGAAAAGTTAAATGAAATATGGGAGGAAATGGATAGAAAAACTTTACTAGTGGGGGATGTCAACTTTGCCTTCTGAGAGTTATGATAAATCTAACCACAAAATAAAGAAGGAAAAAGTTAAGAAGACGGATAGAATTTTAGAATAGTTATACATCATCAACCTCTGAAGAAAATTGAAGAATAGGAAGGAGTACACCTTTTTCTCAACTATACACAGCACCTTCAAAAAATTGACCATGTCTGAGGCATAAAAATCTCATAACCAAATGAGAAAATCAGAAATATTAAATATATCTTTTCATACAATAAATGCAACAATGAAATATTGCAGTAAAATTATATTCAATGAAGACTGTGGAAACATAGATTAAAAATTAATTGGAAATTAAATGATCTAATCCTAAAGGATAAGTGGACTAAAAAACATATCATAGAAACAATCAGTAATTTCATCAAAGATAATGACAACAATGAGACAACCAAAATTTGTGGGATGTAGCCAAAGTAGTACTTGGGAGAAGTTTTTATCTCTAAATGCCTACATCAATGAAAGAGAAAAAGAACAGATCAATTACTTGAGCATACAACTAAAAAAAAAATTCAGAAAAAATTTTTTTGAAAACCCAACTTAGTACCAAAATGGAAAACCTGAAAATAGATGCAGAGATGAATGACATGGTAAGTAAAATACTGTTGAAATTATAAATAAAACTAGGAATTGGTTTTAGGAAAAAAGTAAATAAACCATTGGTTAATTTGATTGAAAAAGAAAGAAAACCAAATTACAGTATCAAAAATGAAAAGGGTGAATGCACCATCAATACGGATGAAATTCAAGGAATTATTAGGAGTTTTGACAAATTATATGCCAGTGAAACTGACCATTTAAGCAAAATAGATGGAAATTTACAAAAATATGAAATGCTCAGATTAGCAGAAAAAGAAACAGAATACTTAAATAACCCAACTGAGAAAAAGAAACAGAACAAGCCACAAATGAGCTCCCTAAGAAAAAGTCCCCAGAAGCAGATGGATTTACAAGTGAATTTTACCAAATAGTTAATGGATAATTAATCTCAATGCTATATAAACTATTTGAAAAATGTTTAAAAAAGGAGTTTTACCAAATTCTTTTTATACCACAAATATGATTTAAATACCTAATCTAGGAAGAGCAATTCTAATGAATACTAATGCAAATTTTTTCAATAAAACACTAGCAAGGAGATTATAGTAATATGTTGCAAGAATCAAGCACTATGACCAGGTAGAATTTATACTAGGAATGTAGGGCTCAATATTAGGAAAACTATATGTACAATTGATCTTATTAATCACAAAACACAACAAAAATCTTATTATCGTCAATAGATGCAGAAAAAACTTTTAACACAATACAATGTCCATTCCTACTGAAAACATTAGAAAGCATAGGAATGAATGGAGCCTTTCTTAAAATGATAAGTATCTAAACCCAAGAGTAAGTGTCATCTGTAACAGGATTAAGCTAGAAGTTTTACCAATAAGATCAGGAGTAAATCAGGAATGTCTATTATCAAATTGCATTAGAAGTGCTAGCTATGGCAATAAGAAAAAAAAAGAAATTGAAGGAATAAAAATAGTCAGTGAGAAAGTAAAACTATCATTCTGCAGATGTTATGATGGTATACTTAGAGAAACCTAGAGAATCAATTAAATAACTAGTTGAAACAATAAACATTAGAAAAGTTGTGGGATATAAAATAAACCCATATAAGTCATCAACATTTCTAAATATTAATAAGAAAACCCAGCAGGAAGAGATAGAAAGAGAAATTTTATTTAAAATAACAATGGACATTTTAAAATGTTTGCCATGTCTATCTACCAAGACAAACCCAGGGATTATATGAACACAATTACAAAACACTTTTGACACATAAAGATGATCTAAACAACTGGAGAAATATTAATTGCTTATGAGTAGTCTAAGCCAATATAATTAAATGATAATTCTACCTTAATTTATTTATTTATTCTGTGCCATATTAATCAAACAACCAAAGAATTATTTTACAGAGCCAGAAAAATAAATTCATCTGGAAGGACAAAAGGTCAAAAATATTCAGGGAATCAATGAAAAAAAAAAGGTGAAGGAAGTTGGCAAAGTAGTACCAGATTTCTAACTATATTACAAAGCAGTAAATGCAACAAAAAAAGCAAAAACTAGTAAATGACTGTAGTAATTTAGAGTTTGATAAACCCAAAACTATAAACTTTTGGTGAAAGAATTTACTATTTGACAAAAATTTCTTAGAAAATTGGAAATTAGTTTGGCAGAAACTAGGTACAGACCATATTTCACACTATACCAAAATAAGGTCAAAATGGGCAAGTAATGTAGCTATAAATTGTTGTTTCATAAGTAAACTAGGGGAGCATAGAAAAGTATACTTGTCATATTTATGGATAAGGGAAGAGTTCATGACAAATAAACATATAGTGTGGATGACAGGAAATAAAATGGATAGCTTGGATTACATGAAATTTAAAAGGTTTTGCACAAACAAAGCCAATATAGTAGCAATTAGAAGAAAAGTAGGAAACTAGGGAAAAGGTTATAGCATTTTTTTCTGATAAAGGCTTCATTCCTCAAATATACAGGGAATTGAGTCAAATTTGTAAAAAGAAGAGTCATTCACCACTTGGTAAGTGGTCAAATGACATTGTAAAAAGCAGTTTTCAGAAGATGAAATCAAAGTTATCATCATTTTTAAAGCAAAGGTCTAAATTGCTTTTGATTAGAGAAATGCAAAATAAGACATCTCTGAAATCATCTTACACTTACCAAGTTGGTGAACATGGCAGGAAAGGAAATTGATAAATGTTGGCGAAGATGTGGAAAAATAGGTGCACAAATGTCCTATTGGTGGAGTTGTGAACTAGTCAAACCATTCTGGAGAACAATTTGGAACTATGTGTAACAAGCTGTAAAACTATGCATACTCTTTCATCCAACAATATCAATACTTGGTCTGTATCCCAAAGAGATGAATGAAAAGGAAAAAGGATCTATATGTACAAAAATATTTATAGCAGTTCTTTTTGTAGTAACAAAGAATTAGAAATTGAGGGGATGCTCATTAATTGGTGAATGGTTAAAAAAGTTGTAGTATATGATTTTAATGGAATGCTATTAAGTTTTAAAAAATAATGAGCAGAATGGTCTCAGAAATACATGGGAAGTCTTATATGAACTGATGTAAAATGAAGTGGGCAGAACCAGGAGAACATTGTACACAATCACAGCAATATTGTAAAAATGTTCAACTGTGAAGGATTTGGCTATTTTGGTCAATACAATCATCCAATACAATTCAAAAGAACCCATAATTAAAAATGCTATCCACCTCCAGGGAGAGAACTGATGAACTCTGAGTACGACTGAAACATACTTTTTTCACTTTCTTTATGTTTCTTGCTTTTCATTGTGTGTGTGTGTGTGTGTGTGTGTGTGTGTGTGTGTGTTTGCAATATGGTCAATAATGGAAAAATGTTTTGCATGAATTCACAGGTATGATTGATATCCTATTGCTTACCTTCTCAAGGAGTGGGGAAGGGTCATGAAGGAGGGAAAGAATTTGGAATTTAAAAAATTTTAAGTGAATGTTACAAATAAATAAACAAAAATTTTTTAAAAGAAAATAATATTGCTTATCTATCTTAGCTTGCTGTAAAATGCTAGTGTAAGCAGGCCTTAAAAGTCATACAACCCAGATCTGTACCTGAAGAGGCTAAATCTGATACCATAAGCAAACTTCCTTAGCATACTAATAAATCATTTTTTTAACATCTTGGTTACTTAAGTTATTTGAACTTTAGTCAGCTGATGTAACTTGTGGGTGAGATTTTCTCTGAGTTCTTCAGGAACAAAGGGTAAGAAATTCTCCTAACAAATAATAATGAGTTTGGTAAGGAGGATATGCCAGGTCTGAGAGTAACCTTGACCATTATACAATCCATGCTCTCCCCCATTTTCTCCTATCATAACCTGAAGACAATTGTATAAGTAGTTTGAGGATCTGCTGCTTTGTCAGCTGTGCCCAGTGTATATTTTTGTACGATTGTGTCCAACTTCATATAACCTAATAGACACTAGCACACCAATACTGTCCATGGAGTTTTCTTGGCAAAGATACTAGATTGGTTTACTATTTCCTTCTCCGCAGATTAAGGCAAGCAGAGGTTAAGTAACTTACCCAGGCTCACACTACTAGTAAGTATCTGAAGTCATATTTGAACTCAGGTCTTTCTGACTCCACATCCAGTTCTCTATCGACTGAGCCATCTACTTGCATCAAGACCAATGTATAACTTTCCCTGTCTAGTTGAGACTTGGACAACAGCCTTTACCAGACTCTCTCTTCCTCTGCCCTTGCTCCATCATGCTCCTGCCCCAGATGTCTCATTTTGAGTCATGGGTCTACTACTCTATGAGTTAGGATGAATCGTAACAAAAGTCTATGGTTTTATGTATTATTAGTTGATTTCTTTCATAAAATTTCCTCTAAATCCACAAACTGTGAGAAAGTACTGAGACAGATAGCTTCCTGAAGGCAAATATTTTTCACTCTTAACCTGAGAATGAGTACCATTAAGATGCTGGGATGATGAGGAGGTAGAGAAATGATAGTGATAAATGTTGGAACTTATTCAATGGAATTTCTACAGGCCCTGTGATTTTTCAGAAATCTATTTATAAAGTTGCTTAAAGGCCTGATCTTAAAATAGCTGACTCCAGTAGCTTGTGTAAATATCACCCAAACACTGATGGGGCAATCTGAACAGAAAAGTCATCAGAAAAGATTAAGAGGGTCATTTCTGACATTATTACTAGAGCCCAGAATGTGAACTCCTGACACTAACCCTAAGGAAAACAAGAGTATTCTCTATACACAATGTTAGAACAAGAAATATGCCTATGCCGGTCCTTTTAGAAAACTTAAGAACTTCTTTTACTATGGTGGTGTTAATTTGATGGCCATTTTCATACTGTGCTGAATTTTTCATTGCAAAATGACCTGCTATCCCATGCAATGGTTCCCCCTCAAAGATAACTACCTTCATTTGAAGCTATCTGTATAATTCTATACATGCTGTATGCACAGAGCCTCCTGCATTCTCGCTTTTGAAATGTTGGAGCCATATGATTACTTAATTTAGCTAGAAATGGAAGATTGTTGACAAAGAATCCCTGCTGAGTTCCAATGCCTGGAAATGCAGCTTTTATGAAGCAAATCATATTTGAAGAAATAACTAACAATGAATTTTGCCTCATATAGTGACATAATATTTAGCTCTGTCACTGAGGTATAATTGCCTTATTTTTATGATGTTAGTGCTCTATTGACAAATATGGATTACCTGAAATAAGTAAATTCTGCTGGAGGAAGTATGTAAAACGTTTGCAAACATCATAGCTTTTAAAAGACCAAAAACACACTCAGTTGTACCCCTCACATTAAATTTGTGGTTCCATCTCTTAAAAAAAATGGAATTAAATTGTAACACATCATTGTGGTTTAGAACCTTGGTGGGAGTTGGGGGAGGGACCCCAGGGAGTACCATGAGACAAGATCAATATATCTTTCCTTGGTCCACAATTTAACTTCTCTGCCTGTGAAATTCGGTGACCCTGAAAGGCAGAATACCTCACTTTTACAATCCGTTCTGCTTTGTACTAACTGGAGAAAGATGCTTAGCCTTCCCTAGGATTTAGAATCAGAAGGAACTTTAAAGGTCAATTAGTTCAACCCTCGCATTTTCCAGATGACAAAACTGAGGCCTAGAGAATTTAAGTGAATTGCCAAAGGTCCCACAACTAGTAAGCAAACAGAAATGAGATTTGAACCAGTTTTCTCTGACTTCAAATGCTGTACTCTTGCTGCTACGCCATTGTTTTTCCCTGTCTGTTTCTTCATTTCTAAACTCAGGATAATTATCCAAGAGGCAACAGGATGTAAGGGATAGAGAAGCAGTCTTGGAGTTATGAAGTTCTAAATCCATAATCCTCTGACTTATGCTGCTTAGATGACCGTTGAAGCCTCCCTGGAGCTGATCTAAGTGCCCAAAAGGTACTCATCTGCATCAGTGAAAGGGTTTTCCAACAACAACCTCAAGCACTTTATTAAGCCCTTATTATGTGCGTGGCACAGAGTTCTAAGCAATGGGGACAAAAAGCAAAGTGATATCACTTGACATTCCTACCCTCAAGTAGTTCCCATTCTAATGGAGGGACAAAGAATATAGTGGTTCAGGATATAGTCAGTGTAAGTAATCTCAGAGAGAAAACTATAGCCCAGGAAAGGGTGAGAAAGTGGGGAGAGGAAGGGGAATTGAGAAGGGAGGGGCTGGGAAAGGCCCCTTTCGGAAGAACAAATTTGAACTGAGTCTTGAAGGAAGCCAAGAGGCAGAGGTGAAAAGGGTGAGAATTGGCACAGACAGTGAAAAGGTTCAGTCAGGAGATGCATGGAGCACTCTGATGGGAACAGCGAGGTGGCCCATGTGACTGGATCATAGAGTTTGTAGTAGTGGGGGGAGGAGGAAGGCAAAATGTAAGACTGGAAAGCTAGGAGGGGGCCACGTTGTGAAAGGTTTTAAAAACCAAACAGAGGATTTCACATTTGATCCCGGAAATAATAGAGAACCATTGTAGTTTATTGAGTAGAGAAGGTGACATGGTCCGACCTCTCCTTTAGGAAGATAGCTTTGGCAGCTGAATGGAGGAAGAATCTGAGTGAGGAGAGACTTGAGGCAGAGAGAACAAGTAGGCTGTTATAGTAGTCGAGAACTTCCATACTGAGAGTTCCTCACACTGGTGAAATCACAAGTCTGGACTCCCTCTTTCCCCCCTCATTTTCCTTTCTCTCCTTCCAAAAAACCCTTCAACAAAATACCTACTTTATCTACTTCACAGAATTTAGGTGTGTGCTGCTTAAATGATATAATGTATTTGAAAATGCTTTGAAACCTGCAAAATGCTATAGAGATGTAATTCTAGCTCTAGAGCTATGATCCCATGACCTCTGTGATTCCTTTATTGTCATCATGTAAGTATAGACAGAATTCATCAATAGGGAATCATCCTTTCATTTGGACTATGTATAGGATGGCCCCCATGACATTGAGATACACCTTAAGAGACCCTCTACACTTGTCTCCCTGTTTTATATTTCACTTGATGATTATTGAATAAAATTCCCTGCCCAACTCTAGCTGAAACACTCTTATATAATTTTAGGAATATGCTTTGCTAGAGATGAATTTTTCCAGGCTGTTTACTTGAGGATGTTAAGTTCTGCCAGTTAATGGCACCACATTTCCCTTTATCTTCTCTTTCCATCCCTTCCAGTCTCTGTGACTTTTCCTCTTCCTTCCTCATGTTGTCACATTTTGGGTCCAGGACCTTACCCCCTTATCCTGGATTACTTCTAAGGATCATGGGATCCTTGATTTAATACTACAAGGGATCTTAAAACCCATCTAGTTTAATGTCCTATTTTACAGATGAGGAAACTGAGGAAAAAAATTAAGCAAAATGAATCAACATATTAAGGGGAAAAACCCTAATCTGTTACACACAGAGAATCTCCTTGGTTCTGCTAAAAAAAAAGGTGGAAAAGGTATCTTCTTATAGTTTTTATATGGGGTGAAGCTTGTTCTTTATAGTCTTGCAACATTCATTTTTCATTATTACATGGTAGTGGGGGGGTTTTCTTTCCATTTTTGCCACTATTGCTACCATTTTGTATATTGTTTTCCTGGCTCTTCTTATTTCACCTTTGCCTCAATTCATGTAAGTCTTTCCATGCTTCTCTATACTTAATGTGGTAGCTGTTTCTTATATCCTTAAATTCACATGCCATCCTTAAATTCACGTTTGTTCGGCCTTTAATCAATTAATGGGGGTCCACTCTGCTTTTAGACTTTTGTTACCACAAAAAAGGGCTCACATATTTTGCTGAAGCTTTTTTGTGTGCCAATGGCCTCCTTGGATAGGTAGTTTTTATCAGAATTTACTAATCCCTTTGAACTGAATTTAAACTAATATCTCTTTCAATTTTTCCATTTCACTACTAATATTCACAGCCTTACCCTTTATGAACAACTGATATACTTCCTTTGTAGACATTTTCTCCATTTCTCTGAATAGCTGTCATGATAAGCCATATCTTTTTGTATTTTACAATGACCTAACTAGTTAAATATTAGATTTGAACTCACAGGTCTTAGAATTTAGAACCTTAAAGAGTTTTAAAGATCACCTAATCTAACTGATTCATTTTACATATGAGGAAAGGAAGACTCAGTTTCAGCAACATATACAAAGGTGGAATTTGGACCCAGGTACTCTGACTCCAGATCCTGTACTCTTTCTGCTTCTTCCATTTCACTCCTTCTAAAAAGGTAAAATAAAAACATAGTTTTTAAGAAGCATCACCTGGAGACAAATAACTACATTTTTAGCCAAGTTGGGAATTTATATTGGAAACTGATCCAATTTTGGCCAAACTCCAGCTGTCACATAATTTCTGCTGATAGTAAGCAGTCTTAGGTCATCTTCAGTTATGTGGACTAGGGACACATCAGGAATAATAATTTATCTGGTATTTTTGAGTATTATATAATCTTTGGGGTCCCCAGTACCAGGTAGGCACCCACTTTTATCTATGCCCTCTGAGCTCTCCAGATAATCTTGAAAAGATTGACATTTCCCATGTTGCAGCTGGTAAAAAACGATTTCCCAGAAGAGCTCTGGGCAGGATAATTTCCAATTTAAACCTAAACAATAAAGATTTGTAAAATAGTTGCTCTCTTGCATTTAGTTCTATAGAGGCAAGTATGGCTCCTCTATCCCTCTTGCTTCAAAGAATCATTGACTTCTAGGTTGACCCTTTGAGACCCTTTGGTGAGTAGCTACTCACGCTTCAAAAAGTATTTTCTTCAGGATGTGATATGAAAATGGAATATACAGGTGGAAATTTGCTTTATGATGCTAATTTTGAACTTCCTGTCTATAATGTTTTGCAGGAAGAGAGTCTATAGTTAGCATTGATGTAAAGTATTTTCGGGTAGCTATAAATGGATTATGTTAAGTGTGAAACGAACAACATGGGAAAGGAAAAACTTTTGCATATATCAAGCAAATATGTTTTCTTAATGAAATAGCTACTAATGAATGAATGAAAATGCATTCATGAAGCACCAATTATATGCTGGACACTATTTAGGTGCTGAGCATACAAATCTAAGAGAGACAGTGACTGCCCCTAAAAGAGCTTTCTAACAGGGGAATATGACACATACAGGGGAACAGTGGCCAGGAAAGTGACTTTTGGTTTCAGGGTCTCAGGGATAAAGTAGAACCATAGGATAGCAAATTGCCCTACCACTGACAATAGCAATGGTTTAGGATTGATTGTTTACTATTCCCAGAGAAAATGCAAGAAGGGCAAGAATGATTTGCAGGGGGAAGGAGTAGCAGTGCTGCAGCAGATGGCAAGATGCCAACAGACTCTGGTTTTCTGGAGGATAGGGATGTAAGCCATGGTGAGAGGACAGCTAAATATACTGTAGAGGGTTGAGTGAGTTTTCCCTGACTCATCCACCAGTCAGGACAGCATAGCTCCACAAAGCATGGTGGCACTGCCAAAGTGTGGTGGGAAAGGAATCTGTCTTGGAGGCCCAGTAAAAAGAATAAAAACAAGAAGAATCAGTGGTAGGACAGAATAGACTATAGAGTTCCTGATGACCAAGCTTGAATACACTTATGTGTGCAATTTAGGAGAACTGGGGGCTTCCTTGTGCTTGTTCTTAGTGCAAAGTCAACTAGAAAGACACAACAACCTGAAATGCATGTTTGAAACACATCTCCTCTTCAACCACTTGACTTCTCATGCAAAGACTGGAGGAATTAATACTTCATCTTTAGAACACCTACTCTAGGACTTTATTAGCTATCTGAATGGTATGAAAGTCAGTCAGTTGATGAGGATTTGTCTTTTTAAAACAATTTTTTATAATTATTTTTTTAATTAATTTTATTTATTTTCAGTGTTCTACAAACTTAGATTTTTTTCCCTCCCTCCTCCTCCTTCCCCCTTCCCTCCTCCATCCCTCCCTGAGTTGGCCTACAATTTTATATAGGTTCTACACATACATTCCAATTAAATACATTTTCACTATAGTCATGCTGTATAGAAGAGTTAAAATGAATGGGAGAAATCATATAACAAACCAAAAGGCCATACACACAAAAAAATCATCTGCTACATTCTGTGACTGAATTCCATAGATCTTTCTCTGGATGTGGAAGGCATTTTGCCTTAGAAGACCATTGGGAATTTTTTTTTAAGTCCTTGCATTGCTATGAAGAACCAAATCTACCAGAAAAACCTCTTGCACAGTGTAGTCATTGCTGTGCACAAAGTTCTCCTGGTTCTGCTCCTTTCACTCAGCATCAGATCATATAAGTCTTTCCAGGCCTCTCTGAAGTCTTGCTGTTCATCATTTCTTATAGCACAATAGTATTCCATTATATTCATATACCATAGTTTATTCAGCCATTCCCCAATTGATGGGCATCCCCTTGATTTCCAGTTTTTGGTCACCACAAAGATTGCTGCTATAAATATTTTTGTACATGTGGGACCCTTTCCCATTTTTATGATCTCCTGGGGACACAGTCCTAGAAGCACTGTTTCTGGGTCAAAAGCTATGTACATTTTTGTAGTCCTTTGGGCATAGTTCCAAATTGCTCTCCAAATGAGCTCACAGCTCCACCAACAATGAATTAGTGTTCCAACTCTCCCACATCTTCTCCAACATTTATCATTTTCCTGTTCTGTCATGTTTGCCAATGTGATAGGTGTGATGTGGTACCTCAGAGTTGTTTTGATTTATATCTCTCTAATCAAAAGTGATTTAGAGCATTTTTTCATATGACTATAGATACCTTTATTTTCTTCCTTTGTATATTGCTTGTTCATATCTTTTGACCATTTATCAGTTGGGGAATGACTTGTATTGTTGTACATTTGACTCGGTTCTCTACATATTCTAGAAATGAGGCCTTTATCTCCGAGATTAACTGTAAAAATTCTTTCCCAGCTTTCTACCTCCCTCTGAATTTTGGTTGCATTGGGTTTGGTTGTGCAAAAACTTTTCAGTTTAATGTAATCAAAATTACCCATCTTGCACTTCATAATGCATTCTATCTCTTCTTTAGTCAAAAATTCTTCCCTTCTCCACAAATTTGATAAATACACTATTCCTTGTTCCACCAATTTTTTTCATAGTATCAATCCTTATTTTACTCATTTGGATTTTATTCTTGTGTATGGTCAGGCATTGGTCTATGCCTAGTTTCCACCACACCTTTATCCAGTTTTCCCAGCAATTTTTGTCGAACAGTGAGTTCTTATCCCAGAAGCTGTGGTCCTTGGGTTTATCAAATAGTAGATTGCTATATATATTGCCTGCTGTGTCTTGAGTACCCAGCATATTCCACTTGTCTACCCTTCTGTTTCTTAGCCAGAACCAAGTGGTTTTGATAATTGCTGTTTTATAATGCAATTTCAGATCTGGTAAGGTTAGGCCACCTTCTCTAGTATTTCTTTTCATCAGTCCCCTTGATATTCTGTACCTTCTATTCTTCCAGGAGAATTTTGATACTATTTTTTCCAGCTCTAGAAAATAATTATATGATAGTTTAATTGGTATGGCACTAAGTAAATTAATTTAGGTAGAATTGTCATTTTTATTATATTGGCATTTTGTTTTTACATTGCTTATATTTCTCCCTGCATTCTTCCTCCCATACAACCATTCCATTTAACAAGGAATTTTTTTTAAAAATCTATTTAACCAATCAATAAATTAAAAAATACGAAATTGTATTTAATGTTCCAAATCTATGGACCTCCCACCTTTGGCAGGAGATGTCTTCTCTTACCAATAGCTATGAAAGGTATATGATCTGCTTCTCTTTTCATTTTTTATAGTATAATCTATAACATTTAGTCTGAGTACCCATTTTGAACTTATAGTGGAACATGGTCTAAAATTCAACAAGCATATTAAAGATGCTTACTATGTGCCAGGTTCTGGGCTAAGTGCTGGGGATACAAAGAAAACAAAAGTACAGCATACAACTACTTACATACAAGATATGTTCAGTGTAAATGAAAGGTAATCTGGAAAGGTGGGGTTGGAGCTGTCTTGAAAGAAGCCAGAGAAGTCAGGAAAAAGGTAAGGAGGGAGAGCATTCCAGGTATGGGTTTTAGCTCCATTTGAAAAGGTACCAAGTCAGGACAAGTGTTCTCTTGGAGAAACAGTAAATGGACCAGTGTAGCTGGGGTTGTACAGTGGATAGAGGAGACTAAAGTCTGGAAAGTTAAGAAAGGCCAGGCTGTGGAAGGCCTAAACACCAAATAGAGGATTTTATATTTGATGATGGACATAGAAGAGAGGCCCTGAAGCTCATTGAGCAGGACTAGGACAGGGTCAGACCCACACTTTAGGAACATCACTTTGGCAGCTGAATACAGGTTGGATTTGAATGAGGTGAAACCTTAGGCAGGGGTATCAACATTAAATAGTCCAGTTGTGGAGTGATGAGGCTCCATGTCTGGGTATTGGATATATGAGTGGAGAGAAGAGGACACATACAAGAGATTTTGTGAAGATAGTATTGGAAAAATGATAGAAGAGTAAATCTCAAGGATGACACCAATGTTGTGAGCCTGAGTGACTGGGGAGGTGGTAGTGTCCTTGATGATAATAGGAAATTTGGGAAGAGGAGGGATGTGTTGATTTTGAGACACCAATGGGACATCCAATTCAAGACATCCAGAAGCAGTTGGTAATAGGAAATCAGAGCTCAGGAGAGAGAACAAGACTGTATATGATCTCAGAATCATCTGCATACGGATGATAATTCAACACAGATGGCATCAAGCAAGATAGAAAGAGAGAATAAAAGAAAAAGCAGGACAAGATGGGAAATAGTAGTTGATCAGTTAGTGTCAGTCAACAAGCACTCATTAACCACTTACTCTGTGTTAGTCTCTATGCTAAACTCTGGGAACAGAAAGAAAGGCAAGCAAGAATAATCCCTACCTGCAAGGACCTCACATTCTAAGGAAGGGAATAACATGGGAGCAATGCTAAGCAAACAGCATAAATTGGAGATTATCTCAGATGAAGACACTAGTATTAAAGGAGACCAGGAAAGGCTTCTTGCAGGAGTGTTATGAAAGGCTTAAGGAAGAATGAGAAGGTTTAAAACAGCTGCTGTGGTGTGGGAAATAGTGAATCAATTAGGGAGGTATAAAAGAATGACCTTACTTCAGTGAAGGCTGAGTTGAGATCATGTAACATAAATTTGTAGGTGACTTAGTCCAAATGATTTGAGGACTTTCTCTAGCTCTGTTCAGCAGCAAATGGGGCAGATGGTGGAAATTGTCTAAAAGTAGGGTCTGACAGATTATGATCATCCACAGAATGAATGGGAAAGAGATTCAAGTTTAGAACAGTTCTGAGTTGAACTTTTTCATCAAAGGACTGAGAAAGGGAGAAAATGAGATTGTAGCCAGCTTGGGAGAGAATGGAAGAGTATAGAATTGACTTCATGGTGAGGATGAAGAAGGGTTAGGGGTTTAAGGCACAGGAAAAGATGAAATGATATAAAAAATTGACATCAGATAAAGGAATTTGGGATTTTGCGAACATGGGAGTGGGACATTTATAGATAATGACAAGATCGAGGGTATAAGCGTCTCTATGTATAATTGAGGGAGTGTGGAGGAATAGGTCATGGGGATTGAGTTTTTTGAGAAACTGAGAGGTTAGGACAATTGAGGAAATAATAACATCCAGTATTCTGCCATGCCTCACTTTCTTCAGTAGCCATCACTCTGACAGTTGCCTTGCCACCATGCCTACATCCTTTAATCTTTCCTTCCAGGCTTATTTCCCCTTTTCTCCTGTTCCAGTACTGGGACAACAATTACAGCCTCCATTGATTTGGAAAGGGTGTGCATCAATCCACTTCCTTATGCCTTTCATTCACCATTCCTGTAAGTTTTCCAAATTCAATATCCTTCCCTGACCTCTGACTTTTAAAATTCTCTGTTTAGCTTTGAAAATCCTTCATAACCTGGCCCCTTCCTATCTTCCTAGTCTTCTCACAACTTACTCCCCTCCTCAAAGTTTGCACAAGAAACTCTATCTCCCATGCATTTGCATCTCTGGTCCCCTATGCCTGAAATACTCCTCTTTCTCACTTCTATTTACCAGTTCCCCTGGCTTCCTTCAAGCCTCAGCTAAAATCCTACCTTCTGCAAGAAACCTTTTCTGGTCTCCCTTAATGCTAATGTCTTCACTCTGAGCTAATCCCTGATTTACCCTGTTTGTGCAGCATTGCTCCCCTGTTATTCTTTTCATTAGAGTGTGAGTTCCATAAGGGCAGGGATAATTCATGCTTGCCTTTGGACACAGAATAAGTGCTTAATAAATGCTTGTTGACTGGCACTAACTGACCAGCCACTACTCTCCTTGCCACTTGAGGGCAGGGTCTCTGCCTTTTTGTATTTGTATACTTATTATTTTGTGCAGAGTTAATGTTTAATCAATGCTTTTTCACTCACTCATTCATTCATTCACCAACCATGACTTTGGTCCAATTTACAACCTTAAAGTATCCAAGTAAGTATTAGCTTGGCTGAACTTTGTTACAGTAGTGGGGCCTATACCACAATGTTCCCTCATATTCAAAGCATGATAAAATTTGCATTTCTGAGGGTTGGTGTTTAATAAATACTTTTTGGTGTAGTGGAACGGACTGTTTACCTAAAGTCAGAATAGGTATGTTCAGATCATCTATCCACCACTAAACTGGTTGTGGAACCATGGGTAGATCTCATACTTTCTCTGAGTTTCAGTTTCCTCATCTAAAGGATGAGAATGACAGTACTTTCATGACCTACTTCTCAGTGACTCACGATCATTCTTACTAGCATCCTTTTCACAAAGAACTTTGCAGACTCCATATTTGACTAATAGTTAATACAAATAATAAAATTTCTCAGGAGTAAACAAGTCCATATTTTTTGACATGTATACCCTTTATGGTGATTATAAAACCAATGTTTTGAAACCAGACAGTTTGGCAGGTCTCACTGACAGTGGTGGTGGGGACTGTCAACAAGGCAAAGGATGTTTCTCACCTTCTTGGTGTTATTTGCTTTTCACTATAAAACATTAGCTTAATTTTATCTCTCCAAAAATAATATCCCCTCATAAATACTTCATGGCATCACTTAGCAGGTGGATCTCTGGTGCACACAGCATGCATACACATACACAACACACACTGTGGGTCTGAGTAATAAAAGTATAGCAATCTCTACAGATAGATAGGAATCTCTTTTAAGAATTAATATGTCATAAAAATTAGAGATGTGAACCATAGCCTTTATGGAGGCTTTGTCAGATGCTTAGGGAACTGTGTCTTGAAATGTTGAAATCAGTTATTCTTGACTTAGTCCCCTCAGAACTATCTGTATTGTAGCCTCCCTGACAAATTTTGCTTACTTCACAATTTAACCTAGAGCTAATAATTATACCAACTGGGTATATTATGATCTTTTAGCATGCTCTTGGCTCTTCTCAGAGAACCAAAACTCTTAGTTAGCCTCAGGTTACCTGCTGACGACTGGTCAGCCTTCAAATATCTTTCTGTTTTTAAAAATTTAATCTCTCTAAATATTGCTCTCTAGATCAATATAAAAGACAAGAGGCAAGACCCACATAAAGTGTTCCTGCCTGAAAGGGTTGCAGGGAGAGGATGGCTATTACCCAGGGGTATGCTGATAAATGTTTAACAATTGACTCTCTAGATTTACCTGGGACACACTTTTCAGTTGAATCTGCATCATTTACATCTTCTCCATTGCTTTCTTAAGTCTAGACCATCAACTGTAGACCTTTGTTGATTTCCAAAATGTAACAATCGATTCTCAAAGCACATAGGAGCTGGCTCTGGCATACCCCTGATATGTAGGACTCCTTTTTATTTTTTCTAAGGCAAAAAGAGACATCTTCAATGTTTAACTTATGAATCATAGAGTTTCAGGGATGGAACTGGGTGCCAGAGATCACCTGTGCCCAAATAGGAATTGTCTCTTTAAGAAATGATCACCTAACCCCTGCTTTAAGACATATAGTGACAGGAAACAGGACACCTATGATGGCAGCCCACGTCTTCTTGAGATAGCTCTAATTATTAAAATTTAGATCCCATGACCTTTGTCTTTTTTCATTTTTGTTGGTCTTTTGACTTGTAATTAAATGTATTTATTCTTTCAGCCTTGTGAACATTGTGATTATAAGTAAAGGTAGAGATAGTGAAGTTTCTAAGTCATCTAGGTGGAGACAAAGAGCCAGAAAGGTGAGATCCTTGTCCCTAAAGAACAAACCAAAAAACCAAACCAAACCATGACATGGGTCCTTTTGTATCATGAGAAGGCTATGTGAGTGGTGTCATGTTTGAGGTGATCTTTTAAGGCATTTTAGTTTTACTGAGGAAATGCTTTTAAAAAGGAAGAGGAATGGATCTGGAATTTCATGAATAAAAGTACTGCCAGATGGGGAAACTCTTACAACTTGGCATTATCTATAGCTTATAGTCCTAGCATTGTCTAAAATAATGAGAAGTATAAATGACTTATTCAGCTATACCCTGAGTATGTGTCACCTCACACCTGGACTATTTCAACAGCTTGCTGATTGGTCTTCCTGTTTCAAGTATCTCCAGACTTCAGTCTCTCCTCCAATCAGTTGTTAAACTGATCTTCCTGAAGTGCAGGTCTGACCACGTAAACCTTGCCCCCTAACCCCAATTTCATAAACTCCAATGACTCCCTATTTCTTCTAAGATCAAATACAAAGTCCTCATCACTTGGTTCCTTTCTATCCTTCTCACTCCTTCCTTCTCCACATGAACACTGCCATCCAGTGACACTGATCTTTTCGTTGCTCCCCATCTCCTGGCATCCCCCATAATCTTCCTTCTTATTTCTGCCTCCTGGCTTCCCTGGCCTCTTTATTTTTTTTAAAAAAGAAAAAAGTTATTATTTTTTAATTTTATTAATTTATTTTTAGTTTCACCATTCACTTCCACAAGATTCTGAGTTCCAAATTTTCTCCCCATCTCTCCTCTCCCCCACCCCAAGGCAGCTTTCATTCTGATTACCTCTTCCCCCAGTCTGCCCACCCAACTATCACACACACCCTCCTTCTCTTATCCCCTTTCCTTCTATTTTCTTGTTGGACAAGATAGATTTCTATTCCCCATTGTCTGTATATCTTGCATGTAAAACAGTTTGCATGTAAAAACAAATTTTAACATTTATTTTGAAAACTTTGAGTTTCAAATTATCCCTGGTTTCTTTCAAATCTCAGTTAAAGCCCCACTTTCTTAAAGAAACCTTCCCCAGTCTTTTTTTGATCTTAATGTCTTCCCTCTGAGACTATTCCTGATTTTTCTTGTATATATTTTATTTGCCTTAATTGTTTACATGTTGTCTCCCTCAGAGAAAACTGAATTCTTTGAGAGGTTTTTTCTTTTCTTTTTGCATTTCTGTACCCCCCTGCACTTAGCATAGTACCTGGCACCTAACAGACACAATACATACTGACTGACTTACCAGAAGATACAATCTGCTGCAGAAAATTTTCTGGGAAAACTATTGGCTTTCTTTTCATATTTTCATCTAGGAAACCTATAACATGTGCATAGAACATTCTCATAAGGGTTTTATAGGGATGAGAAAGTTAGCATATGGGTTGGTAGTTATTGATTTCATCTTGGTCACTGTTTTTTAAGTAAAAGAACCATCTGTGATATTTCTTTTTATTTTTTGGGAACACTTCCCTCTTTGGGACATCTTGAAAATCACAGCTTGAATGGCTTTAAAATTGTATAGCCTCCTGTATGAATTTCTTCTCTATGTAGGACTCTGTATATTTTACCAAGTTATCCTGTTCTATGCTATAAGGTCTAACCTCTCTTACTCTCTTGTTTATTTACCTTTAATTGCCATTTTCCTGTATTTGTTAGCTGAGTTAAGAGTATTTAAATGTGGTGGCCGTATTATCATTGTTGATGAGCAAGAATTACTATCAAAATATGGGTAGATTTGTTCTATTTTTAGTTTGTTTCTCCCCTTTTAGTTTCATCTTCAAATGCTCTTGGGATAAAAATGACTTAGGTACATTATCTATTACATTAGGAACTCTCAAGTGAAGGAGATAATAGTCCCATTCTAGTCCATCCTGGTCAGACTATATTTGGATTACCATGTCTAGTTCTGGGTACCATATTTTTAGAAGAGATATTGACAAGCTATGATATAGCTACAGAATAGTGATTGGAATGGTTGGAGTATAGACTTTATGCTGGTTGAAGGAGTTTGGGCGATCCGGACTTCAGCTAATAACCTGAGACAGGATAGAAGTTAAAAGAAAATGAACTTACCCTAAATAAAATAGTACACTGTGTTCAGAGAACAAAACTCAGGCTAAAACAAAGAAATTCAAAATAGAGAAATATAATCTTAGCCTGAGAGCTCTTGCTGGCTGGTTGGCCAGGCATTGCTATGAGCCTGACTTACAAAAGAGCTGCAATAAACCTTGGGACAATGGCTTAAAAAAGAGTTCACTTTCCCTGTGGGAAAGAAGTCACATAAATGCAATTCAGAGGAGCACCAGCAGATGGTAGCAAAGAACCAATAGAGAGCAACTCAGTGAAGAGACCCCCAGATGGTAGCACAAAAGAGAGAGTGGCCCAGAGAGGGACAGGCAATTTGAATTTGTATCAAAACTTGCCGAATGACTCATTGCTCAATGACATCACTAGACCAGCATGTGATATCAGAAGCCCTACAGAGAATCAGTAAGAGTCAATACTAGAGTCAGAGAGAGGTTTTATCTGAAATGAAGCCCTAGGGGTATAAGTTGCTCTGGAAAATTCATTTTCCTGCCAGTAGTATGGAAATATGTGGAGGAGTATACACCTGTGTGTGGTGGGTGTGAAAAGAGAAGGTTGAATTTTCTTTGTCATCTTGCAACGGTGCTTAACTGCTTTGCTTTGAATTAATGTGTTATATGGTTAGTCTGGCAAAAGTAACATTGATGGTGGCTTGTGGATGAATTGTACATTTTGAAAGCTGAGGTTTGCTTTCAGAGGATTCATCTTTGGTAAGGTGAAGCTTGCTACAACTAGGAATTAGAACAATTAAAAGCAGCATGCCTTTTCAGAAAGTAATGAATCTGCTATGTGTTGAGATCTAACAAATACAGGCATCTTTAAGATAGGGTGCATACTTCAGGTCAGGGCCAGATTAGACCTCTGGGTCTCCATGATTGCACAGATAGTAGAGAGAGATTATTAGAGACTATCATTTCTCCATCATTGGAACATTTATGAGATGGGAATGTTTCAAGTTACAGATCATGCTACAGAAGGAAAAGGGCCATACTGGCCTGAAAGCTACACCAGACAATATCTGTAGGATGGGGAGAAGATGCTGCTCCCTTGTGAAAACAGGAATCTCTTGTAACCTTATCTCAGCCAGCCAGGAAGAGGGTGCAAAGAACAATTTGTTTTCAGTTGCTGTCTTCTTTTTGTACATCTAGAAGCTCATCCAACAGGAAACTGACCAAAAAAAAAAAAAAGCCTATTCCAGAAAGGGAATACAGTGAATAGAAAGGATCCTACCTTTGGAGTCATAGGTCCTGAAACTATATCCCAGCTCCTTGATTTAATACCTCTGTGACTTTGAGCAATTCACTTAGCCATGCTGGCTTTCAATTTTCTCATTGGTAGAATGAGTGGGCTGGTTTAGATTTCTGGACTCTAAAGTACCTTTCAGACAGCTAAGTAGATGGTAGATTGAGCATCGGACTTGGAAACAGAAAGACATCTTTACATGTAGAAATCTGGCCTCAGGCTCTTATTAGCTATGTAACTTGGTCAAGTCACTTAACCCTGTTTGTCTCAGTTTCCTCATCTGTAAAACAAGTTGGAAAGGGAACTGGTAAATCACACTAGTGCTTTTGGCAAGAAAACCCCAAATAGGGTCACAAAGAGTTGGATATGACAGAAACAATTCATCACCAGCAACAAAATTCCTTTCAGCTTGAGATCCTTGGAGGAAATCCCTTGAAAAGAGACTATATCCAATGTCAATCCTGCTTTCAGTCCCAGCTGAAGATTCCAGGAGAGTCACCTTTCATGCTGTATTTCTTCACTCTGGACACCTGATTAATTTGGGACAGCAATGGAGCCAAGGTGAGGAGAGATCATCTATTGACAACTTTTTAAAGTGAAAAACAAGCAAAACAAAAGCAAAGCCAAACACTGGCCTTGATCTCAAGCTGATCAAAAGATTTGTCTTTTCATTTGATCCTGAGAGAATCATCCATCTTTCCTTAAATATGGGCATTTTTCAGAACCTCAGGCTGAAGGTCAGTTTGGACGGTCTGATGGGGACAGCAGACCAGGAAAGATAAGAGAGTCCCCAAAGCTATCCATCACCTGAATAAAAAGCCAAGCAGCAGGTATTGATCCTGTCTTTGGAGATAGGTTGAAAGGAGAAGGTAAGGTCACAGCATAGCAGCTCCCCAGGAACTACGAAAGAGGTGAGACCATGATGAAGGGGTAGAGACATGGGAGGCTGGCTCATTCTGTGCCCTGTGGAAAAGGTAATTAGGGTCTCAGTCAACAGGGTATGAAAAGGCCTGTGGGTGTCTTTGCATCTTCTAAATCAAGGTAATTCAAATGGAAGCCAATGAGCTTCAATTTCCTGGCAGAAGACAAGCTGACCCTTGCAGAGGATGAGTCAGAGAATAGAAAGGCAATCTGAAACTGCAAAATTGATATCTCCTGGATCACTTTGGCAAATCTGGATGACAAAGGACTCATTTTACAGTTGACAGCAAATGCAGGTGATATAGTCCCTAAAGCTTTAATCATAGTAAGTAGGCATCCACAAAGAAGTCCTCCATCAGTGAACCTTATGGCAGTGTTCAGATTAAGGATTGATCACAGAAATTATGAGGTATAGGTAGCTAATGCCTAAGTGGGCAAACCACTCATAGAACAACTAGTTAGTTGTCTCGGTTTCTATAGTATTCAGGCAAGAGCACTCAGACTAGCAACTACATTATAGGATTTCTGAGTATTCTTGCACTGAGGAGCACCCACTATCCCTATCTCATTTACTCTTTTGGGTGGGGAAGGAAGTATGGCAGAGGGAAAGTCCAGAATTGTGATTTCATTGGTATAAGCAGCTCATTGGCATGGAAATGCTCTTCACCAATGATGATTGGCAACTCACCTCTAAGCTTTAGTCATAGAGTTGCCTAGTGGAAATGAAAAGTGACTTACCCATGGTCACACAGCTAGAATGTGTCAAAGATAGGACTTGAACCCAGGTCTTCCTCACTCCAAGGTCAGCCCTCTCTTTCCCACACCTCACTGCCTCTCATCTCCCTAGTTTCTGAAAAATGCCCATCATAGAGAAAGTGAATGATTTTTTTGCTTATTCTCATGATATGCAGAAGTAGAGCCCATGATGTCCAGGAGGCTGCTGACTAGACTAAACATGCCACGGTGAGTCTGGGGTTTTCTCACATTAACTGGAAAATTCCACCTTTCTAGAGGTTGAATGATTCTTTAATGAGGCTCTAGAGTTCAACAAATTTGGTTAACCTATCAGAGTTGGCGATAAATAGAAGATATGCCAGACTAGCACTGGTATCATAGAATTTGAGAGAAAGGAAGGACTTTATGGATCATCTAATCCAATTTCCACATTTTAAAATTAAATTAAATTCAGCAAGCATTTATTGTTTACCTCCTACTAGGTGATAAGGGAACTTATAGTCTCGTAGAAGAATATGATGGAAAAACTATAACATATAATACACAATATATGCATAAGAGAAGTACACATTTAAAGTCATGTTGAAGCCCAAAGCAGAGATCATTAACTAATGGAGCAGGTTAGGGAGAAAGCATTCTGGGAAGAAAGACTGGTATAAGCAAAACAGAGTCAAGAAGCATGGCATGCCAAGGAAAGACAACAGGAAAGGCAGTTTGGATGGAATGTAAAACACATGGAAAGAAATAATATAGAAAGGAAAGGTTGCACCAGATTGTGAAAGGCTTACAGTACCTAAAACCTGAAGAAGCAGACCACCAATAGAGCAACTTGCTGATGATGGCTCTTACTCAAGTTGTTTAGGAGATAAGGATCTTGACTTTTACTTGGTAGGCAATTATATTAATTTGGTGGGTAACTATTATAAGTATAATCTGGGTATGATATTGACCCCCATTCTCATTCTCTGGGCCAGTTCAATCTACCCAAACCTTCACTCATACTAGCAGATCTGGGGTTCCTAGAGAGGCAGACCATGTCCCTTCTATTAGCACTCACAGCTCTCTTTACTTTTAGGGTCATAGGATGAAACTAGGGGTAAGCTAGTTACCATGATACCACTGACTCTTAAATATAATATGTTTGCTAAATGATAAGGCCAAAGTATAATGTCATAATCACTTAAAGACAAAAGGAGGAATAATCATAACATTTATTCAGTAGAAGAAACTAGAGAAGAAATAATCATGATATCACATTCTACCCATAAACCCAGGTCACACCTTCTCACCAATTCATGCTGTGGCTGGTGGCATATGGAGGGGAACAAAACACTTTGAGAAATCTAGTAGGGAGGCATATAAGTGGAGAAACTCATGTTCTTGAGTCAACTCCCAGTTCAGGACTCTCTGTTCTTAATCCCTTCAGAAACTATCTGCACTACATAAAGTTGTTTTTCTTCTGTCTATTCCCCTTTTAGGGCTTACTATTCCCCTGCAGGGCAAAACCGCTTTCTTTTCTGCCCTTGAGTCAATGAAAGAATGACAAGCTCTTTTCACTCATAGCCTCCTTCAACAGGACTCTGAGAAAAATGTTACACTCTTTCAGTGACAAATACTTTCCTTAAATTAGAGTACTTCCAAGCTATTCAGATCTACAAATAGCTGGGGATTCTACTCTGTCCTATTAGCTCCAATCCTCTTCTTATAGCAAAGATCACAGGAAAGCATATTTTTTTCTCCTGTTTCTCTCTCTCAAACGAGAGAAGGCAGTAGCAGGCAACAGAAGTAGATGAGGTGATTGGCCACAATGCTCTGCAGCCCTCTGCCAGTCTGTATTCTCAGTACATTCATTTGATGGAGCAGTTCTCTCTATCCAGACCTTATAATAGTCCGTGTTTCTCCATGCTATTTTATCTGAGGGATAATGTATATTTACAAGTGGATTTCATCAGTTTTTCATACAAAAATGATCTTTTTATACCCCTTTTCAACAAATATATACAAAAGGAGTCATATTTCATACATAGTTTTGATCAAAGTAGCAGTGTGACTAGATCCATGTATAAGAAAAAACAATTTGGTAGTTGTGTGAAGGAGGAAGAGCACTGCATGTGTATAACCATTGTGTCATTTTCCATAGATCAAAAGCTGTCTTATTTATGCTGTTGGGAATATAGATTTGTATGGCTAGAAATGTTATTGTGGAATAGAAGTGGGCAAAAATAGAAGAATGAAGATACAGACATCTTAGGATCTAAGTGAAATGGTTACCAAGATAGAGGGTGAATGAATATTAGAAATCTGGCTATTTAACCATCCTCCACAGTAATATGATTCTTAAAAGATACTCAGTTATTTTCCAGTTGTTTGCAATTGTGGAGGGAGGAAATAAAGACTCACCCTTTATCTTTTACTCTCTGCACAGAACAATAGATCTTGAAAAGGGGAGTACCAATATGAGACATGTTGACTGGATTGAAAGAATAGCATTTTGTTGTCATCAGGGTCGAACTCCTTGATTCAAAGTAGACTCATCCCTTGAAAATAGTAACTTGTACCAATCTTCAAAACTGACCTTCAGAGCTTAGAATGCAGAATATACAGTACCGATTCCAACCCACAGTTAGGGGAGCTTAGGAACTGGCAGAGTCAGAAGGAACACAATGAGAGCAACTTATTAGTCATTCTGCCTCCTGATGTGTGATGAGTGAGGCTCACAATCATTCTCCCTGAGCTCCTGGTCCCATCTTCATAGATGTTGGCTTAAGTGGGAAAGGAAGTAAAATGGAGATAAAGTGAACTGAATAAAGTGTCTTGAAATGGAAAGAGAAAAAGATCTGAAACCAAAGAAGTCTGTCAAGCGACTGTAAAACTGTAAGAACCATTTTCCTGTGAAGGTACTAAACTATCTTTGACAGCAATTCATATGTCATGGTCTATGAAGGGTCTCTGTTTGTGTAGGAATTTCCCCCATATATGGAGACTGCAATTTATCTATGACTAATCTTATTAGAGGAGTTTGAGTCCTCAAGAGGGTAAATAATTTGCTTATAGTCCCATAACTAGTGGTGAGATTCAACCCTAAAATCCTTCTGACTCTGAGTCCAACAGCACTCTATCTATTATAACATAGTCTCTCTTTTCCAAATCAGGCATACAAAAGTATTGTGAATGATGGCCATGTCTTTTAAATAAACATATTGTCTTCTAAGCTTGTCACTTTGAAGAACATTCTACAGGATGTCTCAGTTCTAGTATGTATGGTATAATAAATGTTAAGTTATAACTTTATACTATTCAACCATTAAAAATCCTGAAAATTGGATGACAAAATGAAAAGACATTTTTTCAAGGAATGATTTATGGTTCAATCTCTTTAGCCAACCTGTAGGACTTCAATGAGATGGAATAATTTGACTTGGAAGACTCAAGATCAAATTCATTGCTGTGTGGCTTTGAGATTGACCACTATTTAAGCCCAAATGTCTCTTTTATATTGTGAAGTAATGACATTGTAGGGGATCAAAGGATGAAAATTTCAGTACACAAAAGGGTTGTTTCATCCTTTTAAAGGCAGATGTGTCCTGCAAAACATTAAGGTTCAAGGAGAAGATATTGGCACTGATGACATGGAACCTTGCACAAGAAGAAAGACTTGCTCTTTCAAAGGCAGAAGAATGGCCAACAGTTTAACCTCAAATGTTTGTGTTTGCTACAGGAAATTTTTCCATAAGAAAAAGAAGGGAGCAAGATAAGCACATATTGATTGCTCTATTTCTCAAAAAGTGATACTAAAAGTGGCCCCAAGTATAGTAAATCATATTATTTCAGGTAGAAAGCTTTAATTTATAAATCTGCCAGGTTGAGTCTATCATACTCCCCAAAGCAGCTGGTTCAAACCTTTTCCTCTCTTCTCAAATGTACAACACTCCACACAACTTCTCCCACTCAACAGGTGACCTTGCCTCCTACTTTAATGAAAAAATTAAGGTACCCTTTGGGAACTCTCTCAGTGCCTGGCTCCATGACTCAAAATCCTCTACATTTTTTACCTGTTCTTATCTCCTTTGCTGCAGTTACAGAGAATGAGGTAGCCCTTTTCCTGGCCAAGACAAACCCTTCTACTTATATCCCTAAATCTACCACCTCCCTTTTCTTCTGGATCTTTTTTTCCCTTTTTCTCTTTGATCTTCAATATCTATCTACCAGCTTTTCTGCTACTACCCACACATATAATCAGGTCTCCGTATCCTTAAAAAAACCCAATACTTCACTCTATCTTATCCACAAGCTATTGAGTTGTATTTTTTTGCCTTTTCACAAAGTCTTCTTAAGAGTTGTATATAGTAATGCTTCCAATTCTCTATACCACCACCTCGCTCCTCAATTCATTTCACCACCTCACCATTCTACTGAAACTACTCTCCAAGTCATTGATGACCTCTTAATTAAAAAAGTCAATGACCTCTTCTCAATGCACTATATCTTTTGATGCTGGTAACAACCCTTCCTCATGTGTATAGTATGCACAATGAGAGGTAATGTGAAATCAGTCTAAAAAGATAAGTTGTAACCAAGGTGTGGGGGGGCCTTCAACAGCAGTCTAAGGAGGTAGGGTTTTATTCAAGTTAATAAGGAGACAGTAAAGGTTTTTGAGAAAAATGCCTTCATCATACCTGTGCCATAAGAATATTATTTTGACAACTTTCTGGAAGATGAATTGGAAAGGCACAAGTCTAGATGCAGGGAGACCAATGAAGAGACTACTAGGTTAATTCAGGTGTTGAACACCTGAACTAGGGAGGTAGCTGAGACAGTGGAGAGAAGGGGACCAATGTGAGATACGGTTTGGGAGTAGAGCTGACAGGAGTTGGAAGCTGACCAAATCTGAAGGTGTCAGAAAGGGAAAAATGAAAGATCTTCGGTGTTATGAACCTGTGTGCCTAGGAGACTGATGGTGTTCTGAAGAGAGAAAGATGAATTTGGAGGGGTCATAGATTTCGTGGGGAAGATAATGTTTTTGGTATATTGAGTTTGAGGTGCTGTCAAGGTATGTAGGTAGAGGAATCTAAGAAGAGCTGGCAATGCAGGACCTTAGTTCAGGATAGAAATTGGGGCTAGATATTTAGGTCTGAAAGTCGTATGCATAGCTATGGTTATTGAGCTCCTGAAAACCAATGACATCACCATGGAAAAGCATAATAGAGAGACAAAGAAGATCTTCTAGGATGTGTGTGCTCGTCCTTCATTGTGAAGAAGACCATGTCACCCGAGAAATGATGACATGACTTGCCCTTGACTTTATTTTGAGTGAGGGAGGGCTGTGCAGGTCCACCAGCCTCACTTCTCCTCCAGAGTCATCTGAATCCAGTGATATACCCTTAGGGAATCTCTACACTCAGTGGATGGGAGATGGATGGTGATCTAGTAAAAATGAAATGAGATGAACAATTAAACAAATAGGATGAAAACCTACTTTTTGTGTGTGTGACAGAGGAGTATCACAAAAATCAAGGGAAAAAAGGCATGAGAAAGGGTTGTTCTCAGCATGAAAAGGTACAGAGGATTGAGAAAAGGTCATTGATTTTTAAATCAAGAGGCCATCAATAACTTGGAGAGCAGTTTCAACAGAATGATGGGGTGGGAAGTCACACTGAAATTAGTTGAGAAATGAAGGTGAGGTGTGGAGTGAAAGTATTGATTATATACAACATTTAAGAAGAGTTTGACTGAAAAGGAGAAGAGAGAGGGCTCAGTAGCTTGAGGATGTGGTAGGGTCAAGCAAAGAGTGTTTTTTAAGGATGACACTTGAGAATATTTGTGGGTAGTGGGGAAAGTAAGTCAAATTGAACTCTGTTTTTTCTTGTATTCTACATTCTATCTCCCACATGCAGGAATTTGCACAGAATACATCTGGAAAGGAAACCCTCCCCAGGTCCATTATGAATATTCTTTGGGCTGGAAACACCTGATTCAAGGATCAGCTTAGTTGCCCACACCTCCATAAAGTCTTCCTTCATTCTCTAATCAATTAGTGCCCTCTCTTCACTTCAACGTTTTCCTTAATTCATCCTTTGCCCTCTTCACCTTGGATTCTACTTGTCTATGTATTTGTTGTATACCTCAATGGAATGGCAGCTCCTTGAGGGTGGGTAATCTTTAGTTTTGGCTCTAATAAGATTTAGGGATCGTAGGTACTTAGGACTGGAAGGGATATCAGAGGTCATCTCATTCAACTCCCTTCCTCTACAGAAAGGGAAACTGAGGCCCAGGGAGGTTAACCTTCCCAAGGTCATTCAGCTAGTAAGTATCAAAGTGGGACTTGAATACAAGATTTTTCACTCCAGAGTCAATGCTCTTTCTATTGCTGCCTCAGCCCTCACTTAGAAATTATTAAATTAAATTGTTGGATCATCTAGTCCAACTACTTTATTTTACACAGGAAGAGACTGAGAGAGATGTTAAGTGAGTTGTTCAAGATCACAAAGCTAGCTGGGTCTCCTCATTCTTCATCCAGCTCTCTTTTCTCTGTGCTATAACACCTTGACAAAATCTCCCAAAAGTGTTTCTGAATCTCATGACCTAAACTAACATCATTGTTGTCCTTTAAGGCTGGCAAAGGGCTTTACAGACGTTGTTTCAATGGACCCCACAACAACTCAATGGCGTATACACTACAAATATGTATTATTATCCCTGATTTTAGATGAATAAAGCAAATCTCAGAATATAAAGGCTTTGTTGATGAGTCAGAGGTGGAACTGTTACCCAGGTCTCTTCTGACCTCAAATCCAGTACACTTTCTATCACACCACATTGGGTTGCTCCCTTCTGAAGGCATGGCTTTACCTCCCAATAGCTGTCACAAAAATAAGGTAGAAAGAATGAAGACATCTATACTGTATAGTATTAAACGAAAATTTTTTTTGTGATCGATGACTTTATTCAATTGATTTATATATACACTCATTCTCACTTTAGTAAATGCTCCTTTCCAAAAGATTGACTGACTAAACTTGCTCTCAACTGAGAATCTTAGGGGGGCACCTACATCAATGTGGACTCAAAATGATAACATTAGAGAAAGCTATCTCATTGCCCCTTAGAGGCACCTCCCCTGATGGGGAGGAGGAGCTAGCCTAGCTTTGGGAACCCTACTCATTTGTGAGAGTGGGCACTGAGATGAGGACACTCAGAGCTCAGATGACCCACACATAAAATTTAAAAAATTTATATTATACTTGCACCAAATCCTAGAATGCAAATATTTAAAAGTGACCTTAGAGATTATTAAATGTGATATTAATGGTCATGTTAATAAAAAAAAAAGAAGAAGCTTGGCACTGGGTCTTGTGATCAGAAATTTAACTCCCCATTGCTTCTATGGGAAAATCAGACTTAGTTTTCATTATTTTGACTGAATACTACCTTTCCAGGAAAAATGGAATTTTAGGCCCACTGAGGTAGTTAGTTAAGTCAAGAAAACCTGATCAGATCCAGCTTCAGTTACTTATTATCTGTAGGACCCTGGGCAAGTCATTTAACCTCTGTTTGCCTTAATCCACTGGAAAAGGAAATGGCAAACCACTCCAGAATCTTAGCAAGAAAACCCCAGTGTCATAAAGAGTCAGGTAACTGAACAACAGCAACACAAAATGTGTGTAGTCATTGCATAATACCAATACTTTATTTAGATTTTTTTAAACATACAGTCCATAAAGTCTGGAGGGTACTTCAGGCTCCTGCAGTACCTCGGAGTTCCAGAATCACAGACTCACTGATTCAGAACTGGAATGGATATTAAGAGGTCCTCTTGCCCAACCCTCTCATTTTACAGTTAAGTGTATTAAGGCATACTCAGATATATGAAATGATTTACCCCATTGATTGAGCCAGAATTCAAACCCAAGCATGACGACTCCAAATCTAGCATTATTTCAGTTGTCATTCTCAGGATCAACAGGCATACTGCTGACATTGTGGGGAAGGCTAGGCCAATTGAGAGTTCCTATTAGTAGAGTCCTGGATAAGCCAGACTTAGGCTGTTTCCCTTAAATTTACCCTCAGTGTTATTTCCTCTTTCTACCTACACCAACCATAAACACCAAACTACCACAATTCCATTCTATTTGGTAGAGCTTCTTCAACCTCCTATTTCTTCTTCTCTTTCAAGGGACCTCTGGATTAAAAGGCTGAGTTTTTGAGGCCTCGTATAACTAGGTATTGTCCATTAAAAAAAAAAATCAATACATTGATCTTTCCCCTCACTAACAAAGATAATTTACCACAAACACTGTGTTCATGAGAATTCATTCTGCTATACTTTAGCCTGGAGGAGTTATTTGTCGATTGAAGGGAAAAAAATAATAAAGTTCTCATCATTCATGTCTCTCCTCTCACCCTCAGCTATTCTAAGATTCTGTCAATAAAAATCTGCCAGTTGTTATCTCTGGAATCTGCCTGTCCAAGTTTTCATTACTGCATCCTCAAAGAAGAAATATTATTTTCCACTTCCTCTTCACTAAACAAGTCTGGTATACCTGTGAGGTAATCCAAAAAGAAATCGATCCTATGGGATCTATAATGTTACTTTTTGTTGCCTACCTCTTCTCTGGATACTGTATATGTCCCCACCTTCTCCCTAACACTCACACTTCCATACATCAATTCTTGTATCACCAGTTTATTTAGTGACCCTACTAAGTTAGCCAATACTTAGTGTCTCCCTGCCTATCACACCCAAAAAAATGCACTGAGGTAAGGAATGGTCTCTCTGCCCCTTCCCTTTCCCCTGCCTTATAACCTATAACCTTTGGTTGCCCCAAGGAACCACCTAGGCATCTTTCACATGACTAGAGCAGGTGTGCCCAGGATAAGGGGAGCATCTCTGAAGAAGAGTCTACCTCTCTGACTTCATCTTCTTTCTTACCTGGTTATATCATTCCCTTGTCATCGTCCCCACTGCCTCACATTCCTATCTCTAGAATGTTTTGTTCTAGGCATTGAACCTTCCTTTGAGTAAAATAAAATGGGCAGTAATAAAGGCCCATTGCTTTATGCATTACTGGTCAGTCTGACGCCTTTGTGAAATCCCATAACTGCTATGGAGGACTGGCACGTTGTGCTTCAAAACAAACCTCCATTATGAGCACAATAGGATTCCTTTTTTGGCCCATGATCCCATGTTTTAAAGATGCTACTACATTTAAAGGTTAATTGCCTATCATTAAAACATCGTTTTCCAGAAGTGCCATTCATGTAAATACTAGTTGTACCAAGTTGTTAGCTCCATCTTACATTATTATTATTTTTTTAAATGAAAGCAGCATTTCTTCACCGTTTTGAATTCTTTCATCAAAGCAAAGCTTATACAAAATGCAGGTTAGCACTTCTCCTTCCCTTTCAGGTGCTGTTAACTGCTCTTGATGCACTGAAAGCTTTTTTCCTTTCTATTTTCCTTTCTTGGTACTCAGACACCAAGCACGAGCTCTTCTGCCTTCTCCTCTTCCACTTCAATCAAAATGATGGAAGTGCTTACGCTGAGTTATTCCAGCTCTTTGGTGTGGGTGATGGCTAATGTCTCACTTGTATCCAGAACTTCACCATAGGAATCTTTATTACTCTGTGTCCTCCCCTTTACCCTTTCTAGCAGTCCCCACACAGGCCCCTTTCTTACACACGCCAACAAAAAATGCCACTCCTTAAACTGAATGGGAAGCTGATAACATAGCATTCTGTATTAATCAAATTGTATTTAGTATCTACTGTTAGGATCCATGATGAAGATCCATAACAAATTTTAATTGTCTTGATCAGATGTTACAACAAATACAACAAATTGGCTTCGTTGGTCTAATGAGGCAGAGAGTATACTAGAATTTCTATATTCAGTGAGTTCTTATGGAACTAGGTAAAGTTGGTCTTTGGAACCTAATACCTGCTATTGTCTGACCCATGGACCTACAGCTATCACTTTATCTAATTAGTGAACAAGGTCACATCTCTGCTAGTATGAATTAATGAGGAGGACAAAAATCAAGACAAAACCTTTTTGGTTTGCATAATGAGAATTCATGGGATTTGGAGACTGTAATCCATTTTGGATACTTAATGAATACTGATTTCCGTAGGAAAAAGTTGATTTTTATAGTGCAACTCATTCCAATTATAAACACAGCTATTGTTTAAATGACATAGTTTATATAGATTCAGAGTTTAATGGCAGATGGAGAAAGGCAGAAAGAAAAAAAGAAAGAAGGGGGAAGGAAAGGAAGGAAGGCAGAAAAGGAGGAAAGAAAGGAGGAAAGGAAGAAGGGAGGGGAGGAAAGAAGGAGGGAGGGAAAGAGAGAAGGAAAGGAGTGATGGAGGGAAAGAAGGAAGGAAAGAAAGAAAAAAAGACATCAGTTCCCTTATATATCTTCTATACAGATTCACCAGAAAATGGTTCTTGATCTGAGATCCTAGTAGGGATCTTGAAACATTGTTTCCATTCTATCTTCAGATTAGATACTCAAAACATTTATGTTTAACTACTTGGAACCAAAGGGAAATGAAATCAACAAATTCTGAGCAGTGTTCTTATATGACAGGATACAGATAGTGAAATCCTCCATCCCACTTGCTAAATAACATTAATAACATTTACCACATGTCCATTGTCTGGAAATTTTCTGGGTGAAAGCAAATATTCTCAAATGAAATATTTTCTGTTTTATTTGATGTATACTACCTCTCAAGTGGACGACCACAACAACCTCCTCTCTGGATTTCCAGACCTATTCTCTCCCCCTCTTCAATACATCATCCACACTGTTGTCAAAATCATCTTCCTAAAGTAATCATCTGAAGATGTTACTCCTCTGGCTCAAAAAAGCTTTCTGGGCTCCCTAAAAAATTATAAACTCCTTACCTTGGCATTGAAAACCATCTCAATCTGGGTTCAACCTATCTTTGTAGGCATATCTTCCATCCCCTTCCCTTGACATCCTTTCTGGTTTGTTCAAACTGGCTTCCTTTTGCTGCCTCCCAGAAAGCCAGCATCCCATCTCCCACTTCAGTGCTTTTGCATAGGTGGTCCCCTAGGCCTGGAATGTGCTCCCTCCTCTGCTTTGCCTCTTAGAATCCTGGGATTCCTGTGCAGTCAACTAACTTTGGCCTTTGTATCTTCTGTGCCTAGCACAGTGCCTCCTTCGAAGTGAATCCTTCAGCAAATCATTTTGATTGAATTGAATGTTTTACCTCCTTTGGGAAAACCTTCCTGAATTCTACTCAACAGTCAGCTCTCCATCCTCAAATAATGGAGTGTGTGTGTGTCCCCCAACAGTCTTGGTAAAGTTTTAAGCTTTAATACCTTACATATGATATTGTATGTATGTACATATATGTATATGTGAGTCTCACACACACAGTTTCTTTGCATGTTATAGTTCTCCTCAAGTAGGATATAAACTCCTTGAGGCCAGGGACTGTCCACTATTTTGCCATTGTATCTCTAGAGGTATCTGCAGCATGGTGTTTCCTGAAGGCATGTAATAAATGTTTATGGGATTGGATATGATTATTTGGCAAAATATGAGAAGATACAGAATATAATGGTCCAAATGGCCAAACTCAATGGTGGCTTGCCCTTTAATGCAATCCAGTACAGGGTGTTCTCCTGACACTGCTCAAACCCCATGGACCAGGCCACCTCCTACCAAGGAGGGAACTCAGAAAGGGAACTGCATCCCAGGATGGGCCAAGTTCCCAGAAAGAGCCCTCCAGAGTAATAATGGAATTTCTAAAGTACATGGGGTTTCTTTTTTAGGTCTTACTATAACATCACAGGTGATTAAGCATTACTTTTACTATTTTAAAAAAAAATCTTGCCTTTTATCCATCCCTCACAGACAGCAATACACAGGTGACTTGACCTTAAACTTAGGTAATTATTATAATTAAAGAGCTAATACTACATTCACAAGCATGTGTAGATCCTTTCTTTCTGCCTATTGTCTAGAAACCATTATGCCTTGTGCAGTTCCTTTTCTGTTCCTTGTTTCTTTGGCCTTCTTCCAAGATTCACTCTGTTATTATTTAAACTCTCTCCCAGTATGTTGGTATTTTTTTTTTGTGCTCTGCCTCTTATGACTTATGGATTATTCCTTTCTTGGGGAGATATTTTCCAGATCCATTCATAACTATTATTCATTCCACATGCTGCAAATATAATACCCACCTAATCAATCACCACTTCTACATTTGAAAATAAAACCATCCTTTCTTTATTATATTAGGCAAATTAGTCAAATGAATGTTTTCTAAAACTTGCTGCCTTTTTAGGTCCCTTGGCTCTCCGCCTGCCTTTTTCGACACCCCACCTCCTTTTTTCCCCTTCTCCTGTTTGCAAACAGTACCAATTTCCTTCTGCTAGCGTTCAGAGTGGATTTTAATCCTCCTGACTTTGTCATCTGCTTTGATGATCATCTAGCCTTCCTTGGGAGTAACCCCTTCCCAATAAAGCTAGGTGGGTAGCAGGGAACTGTCAGACAGAAAAGCTTTGACTCCCTCTCGCCAGTGATTGAGTAGTGAAGGCCCTTGAAATTAAACAGAGGAAAATCGCCCCTCTCCAATGGGTTTTACTTTCAGAAAACACAGCAACCGTATAATCAATATTAATCACTGTGAACTGCAAAATGCCATTGTTGATGGTTTGCTTGGCGACCAGGGTACTAAAAATGAGGGAAACAGATTGCTAACTCAATTCTTCCCTTACCCACTCTTCCCCGCTCCACATTTTACATAATGTCTCTGTTTTGCATTCTATTTTAAAGGAATTCCTTGTTTTAACCAACCCATCTCCCTTTGTGCCATGTTAGGGTTTTCATTGATTAAGCCTATTTGAGAGCCAGCATAGGGAGAAGCATCTGTTACTAAGAGAAGGCTCATGTCCAAAACCTGTTATGGGGAACTGTAACTCCAGTCCTGATAAAGCACACAGATCTTTGGTGTGTGTGTGTGTGTGTGTGTGTGTGTGTGTGTGTGTGTTCATAAGCAATTAAATAGTGGTCTCACTATCAGCATAGATTATTTTAATAGACATACAGTACTACTTTAAACTAAGTCTTCACCATCTGTTCATCTTAATTATAAATGCAAAAAGAACATATTTTACATTAGCATCAGAAAATAGTGAGATATCAGGGATTGAAACGCCCATATATGTTCTTTGTACAATACTGAATACATCTGTGCTGTTTTCCCCTTCTTTTCACAATGCAAATCATAGAGGGAAAGTGCCTCCTCTCTACAAACCATTTCTTGATGCTGAAGATGGTTCTCAGGACACAGGTTCATTATAATGGGATTTTAATAAATCGGTCAACCAAAAATAATCCATTTTTTCAAGTATACAGTAAACTAGGGCTTCTGCTTATTTTTGGCACTATCTAGGCATCTTCATTTCCTTCTAAGGAGAGGAAAAAGACATTAAGAACAGTATATCCGCTCTAATCTGCTGCAATGCATCATGAGATGGGAGAGAAAAATCTACAACTGGAAAGAATTTCTTCTTTATAAAGGAAATGTAAAAGACACACAGGGTGCAGGAAGAATGGCAGAACACTTAATGTCAAGTTGAAAAAGCTTCTGGAGAGGCATACATTGCCCTTTGTTGATCTGGACCTTCATGGTCCGGTGATCTTTCTTTTGGGAGAATAATACAATATGGGAGGCTGTGGTCTGCAGGGATGGATGGAACATGTGTTCAGTTCTGTTTTCAAAGCTAGCAGATTCAAGTTTGATTTTTCATCTCATAAAGCACAACTGAGATAAACCATCTGATTTCCCGATAAGTAAGGTTTTCAGGAACTTTCTAGAAATTTGAGCCTCAAACCCAGGATAAATACCCAGGAAGCTGTTACAAAAAAGTTCACTTACAGGATCTCATCTGGAAGAACTCTTCCTTTTCACCAACTAAAAACTATTCAACCAAATGAAGTACTGTTTCTACTGCATTTCCAGCATGCAGAGAATATTACCTATTTCCTAATGCTTATTAGAAAGTTATTTTTGTAACATTAGTGAAACATTATTTGATGGCAAAAGGTGGTCATAGATATCTGGGATGACAGCATTAACAAGGTGATAACAGGGAACATGTACCAGGACCAGGAATAATTCTCAGACTGGTACCATTTTTTCTTTTGTAGAGATGATGCTCTTTATTCTGTACAGATTGTTCTAATCTGAAGCAGAGACCAGGGAGAGCTTAGAGACACTGAAGATACCAAGGTCATCCACTGCATCCTGGACCATTGCCAGTTATATTGACTTTTGTCTTGCCAGTGGACTTTGAGGACTCTAGAGGAGTAAGCCTGACAACTGAGCAACTCTGCCTCACTTAAATCTAATCCACAAACTATTCAAAAAAGCATACCACAATGTTATTTGTCTTCCTCGAAACAAAGGACAAATACCAACAACACTGCCCTTATTCGTAGTAGAGTCTGGGTGAGTTAGGGAGTAAAGCCAAAAATCCTGATATGGAACCCGATCTCCTTGTGGTTCTGTGGAAAGGGTTTTGAACTTGGAGTCAAGTCATAGGATCTGAATTAAAATACTTACTCTAACACTCACTCTCTCTGAGCCTCAAGTTCTTTATCTGGAGAATGACAGGATTGGTAACTGATGACTTCTAATACTGTTCTGGTCTTCCAGTCTTTTGTGTAGTCCAGGCATCAGCTTGCATTATTGCCACAAAGCAAACTCTTACAATGTCAGGTCATTTAACAGATATTGCTATCCCTTTCCTCAGCCCTGGGAGGGCCCTCCAGACAGATGTCTGGTTTCCCCTTATGGAGGTCCAAACTTGAAGTCCCTTTAGCTTGTGACAGTAACTACCATTTGCACTTAGATATTATCACTACCTCTAAAGTTTGGTCACCCCAATGACTTTGGGTCCTTTGTATAATTACTTGTTATGTATCTCAACTACTAAACTATTGACTACTGTAAGACAAACCATACTTGATTTTCCACTGTCTACCAGACACACAGATGTTTGATGGGATTTAAAACTGAGTAGGACTTTGGGGGTCATCTAATCTGAATTCCCTCATTTTATTGGTGAGAGATGGGAAGACCAGATGAGTTATGTCTTCCTGAAGATCAGACATGTAGCAATCATTTTGGATTTCTTTCATTTCTCCACCATCCCTATCTCCAACACCCCAAACACACACTCTACACTATCTCTCCCCACTGTTTTTCAGTGTGTATGTGTGTGTGTGTGTTCCCACATTAGATTATAAGTTCCTTGAGGGAAAAAAACTGTCTTTTTTAAAATTTGTGTCCCTAGCACCTGGTATATAGTAGATGCTTAATATATGTTTATTAAATATTGACTTTTAATAGAGTTAAGATTTAAACCCATGTCCACAACTCCAAATCTGGTGTGTGTGGTTTTTTCATGATGCCATGCTATTTTTTAATCTTGTACTTTCCTTTGGCTGCACTCTTGTCCATGCCATTTCCCACATACTATCTGTGTCACCACTCCATACTACACTTATTGATGTAACTTAAAGGTATTTTCCAATCTGCATAGTTTATTGCCTTATAAACTTGTGTTGAATTTGAGTTAGCGTAAAGTAAGGCAAGCATGTCTCAAATCATTGAAGGAGTACTTGGGTTTTCTACCACAATTGTTTCCTAGCATTTCCACAATTTTGCTTCATCTTTGGAGGGTCTTTCCATGCCATTAGAGTTTATCTTTTACCTCACCATAAGGTTGCTGCTTTCTTTGGGTCCATACTTTTACCCCATCCAATCCACCTTGTGTACCACTACCAGCATAATTTTCCTAACACAAAATTCCAGTCCTAGAAATCTTTCATCTCCTTTCCCCCACCTCTCAAGTTAGAAGGGATTAGTCTCTCCTGAGAATAATTGTAGTACTTCCTAATCATCTGTGCCCATTAAGTGACACTTTCCCTATACCTAAAGTGCTAAAAGTTCTCTGAACTTAGGAGTCAAGAAAACCTGAATTCACATCTCATTTCTGGCACCTACCATCTGTGTGAAACGAGTATGTCACTTAACCTCTCCCAGCCTCAGTTTCCTCAGCTGTAAAATGGAAATAACAATAGCACCCCCTTCAGAGGGTTATTGTGAAAATTAGATGAGATGACAAATATACAGGCAAACCTTAAAATGACATATAAATTCTAGCTATTGTCACTGAGAGGCAGTAAGGTGGTACAGTGGATAGAACACCAGGTCTGAAATCTTCCTCAATTCCAATCTGTCCTCGGACACCCATTAGCTATGTGACCCTAGGTAAGCCACTGAACTCTGTATGCCTCAGTTTTCTCATCTGTAAAATGAGCTGGAGAAGGAAATGACAAACCACTCTAGTATCTTTGACAAGAAAAGTCTAAATGGGGTCACAGAAAATTGGACCTGATTGAAACAACTGAATGACAGAATTATCATTGAGACCAGAACCCAAAGGCCTTATACCTCTAAGCACTGAATGAATGGATCTTGTTATTGTCTATGGGTAAATTGCAATTATGCTGGAACGGCAAGCATGGCTTCAGTGCTAGTGACCTACATGCATCCTAGCACTTTACTAGTAGTAGGCAGTCTTTTTGGGGAATCTATTCAGTCTGCTTTGGTTCATTTAATTCAATAAACTTTTTTTTATAAAGCTTGTTATAAGCACTGTGCTAGGAGCTGAGGGATACACAAAGTCAAAAACTCAATTCCTACCCTCAAGGAACTCGACTTCTTTTACACAGAAATGTAAATGCAAGGGGAAAAAAGAACTGACAGCCAAGTTGTTATGTAGGAAGTAGCCCCTGAGCAGCACTTTGAAGGAAGCCTGCGATGTGAGAAAAGAGCATATTCCAGACATAGAGAAACCACGTGTGCAAAGGCCCAGAGGAGGGAAGGAGATAGAACACATACTGGAACTGATGTAATTGTACTAGAAGCTAGATAGACTCTGGTAGCTGGTCCAAACAATTGTGGTAGAAAACCCAAGTACTCCTTCAGAAATTTGAGTCACATTTTACACAAACTTATTGTCAACAAAAGTTTACTAAGCTCTTGTAATAATATGTAAGGCAATATGCAAGGTGCTATGCAGGTTGGAAAATATGTTTAAGATATATCAATAATTGTCTGCAGAGAAAATGATAAACATAGAAAGTTTCACTTCACATCCAGAAAATTGACAAAGATGACAAAATATGGAAATAGTTAAAATTGGAGGCATTGGTGGAGTTATGAATAAGCCCAGCCATTTTGGAAAGGAGTCTAGAATTATGTGAAGAAAGTGACTAAAATGCCCATACCCTTTGGCCCAAAGATTACAGAGCTAGGCATACACACACACACACACACACACACACACAGGTATATATGTACATATGTCTATATGTGTGTATATGTATATACCTATACATATATACATACATGTAATTATGTGTGTATGTTTCCTCCAAGGAGGTCAATGATAAAAATATAGGCTTCATATTCAACAAAATATTTAAAAAAAATTTTTTTCTAGTAACAAAGAACGGTTAAAAAAAATAGGTGTCCATCTGATTGGGAAATGGCTAAACAAGTTGTGGTGTATGAATGTAATAGAGTAATACTATGCTGTAAGAAATAATGAATGCAAAGGAGTTTATATAAAGACTTACATAAACTGATGCAAAGCGAAGCAAAGAGAACCAGGAAAACAATATACATAACTGTAACACTGTAAATGGAAAGAAGAAGAACAACGAAACAGCCTAAACTGAATGTCCTGAAATTATTATCACCCAGGTTGGCCCCCAAGAAGAGATGTAAGGAGCCTTTTTGGTGGTAGGGTGCTGCACTTTTTGAATACCGCGTATAATGTCAGACTTCTTTTTTTTTTTTTTTGCTTTGTTGGTTAATTGTAATAAACTGCTTTTTCTCTCCTTTTTAGTCTTTGGGATGATGTCCTGGGAGGAGGTGAAAGGGAGGAATCAGGAAATATAGGTGATAGAAAAACAAAAGATACCAATAAAATTTTATTTTCATGTTAAAAGGGAGAAAAAAAAAACTGGATACTATCCCTGTTCTGTAGGCCTTCGTATTTTGATGCCATATTATTTCTATATTTTGCTTTCTAGCTTTGGAGGGGGAATATATTGGTATTCTTATATTCTTAAATTAGTGTTGGACTTCGTCATAATACTGAGCAAAATCAATAAGAGAAAAAGCTTTAATCCTCAAATGAGGTGGGACAGAATTTTTAAAGGAGACTCAGAGTCTAGATTTCATCTTGTAAATTTATTGAGTCTATTGAAATTCAAATGCCCAGCAAACTCCAGTTTTTATTATGACCTTGACTCCTGCCAGGAATGACCTAGGAATCACTGCCGCCTTTAAAGTATTTCTCTCCAATAATTGCCATCTGGAACAAAGCCCCTGTGTCATGCTGGCCAGCTGTGCTGATTGGAGGGGGGAGGGGAGAAATAAGTAGGAATATCACCATTGTTGGCCCATGTCACCGCCCAGTGCTTTCCTGGACTCATCGTTTCAATATGTTGAAGTTGCTGAGCTACCTATAGAGTGTAACTAATGTGGAGTGATCCTAAAAGAATGACTAATTTTACAAAACAAGAAACTTTCCTGAGTTCCTGCATCCAAAAGTCAATTAATATCTTTCAAAGTCACTTTTGGGAGGATATGCTCTTTCTCCAAAGATATTCCATTCCCTTTTGGAATTGCCTCCAGTGTCTGTAGCCCATCTATAGAATAATGGAATCCCAGTATCTCAGAGTGGGAAAGGACCTCAGAGATTATCTCGTCCCAAAATACCTAAATAAGAGTTCCCTCTACCACATCCCTGACAAATGGTCATCTGGTTTTTGCTTGAAGACTCTTCCTGAGGAGTAAGAGATAGATGGAAAGAAGCATTTCTTAAGCACCTATAGTTTTTTTCTGTAACAATGTACAACTGTGAAGGTTGAACTCTAAGGTAAGCTGAGTGCCATGGAGTTGATGCTTTTGAATTGTGGTTCTTGAGAGTACTTCCGAGAGTCCCTTGGATAACAAGGAAATCAAATAAGTCAGTACTTAAAGCAATTAATTCAGGCTATTCGTTGGAAAGTCAGTTCTAAAGTGAAAGCTTAAATATTTTGGCTCCATAATGAGCAGATAGGACTCATTGGAAAAGACCCTGACGTTGTGAAAGATTGAAGGCAAAAGGGGAAGGGGATGGCAGAGGATGAGATGGATAGATATGGAAATAATGAACATGGAAACATGAACTTGGACAGAGTTTCAGAGATAGTGGAGTGCTATGGTCCATGGCTCATGAAAAGTCAGACACGAACTGAATGACAACAAAAAGTGCCAGGAACTGTGCCACAAATATTTCATTTGAATTTCACAACAATCCTAAGAGATAGATGGTATTTTTACTCCAATTTTATAGTTGAGGAAACTGAGGCAGACGGAAATCAATGATTTGCCCAGAGTCATAGAGCTAGTAAGTAACTCAGATCACAGAACTTCCTATCTACTGGCAACTTCCTATCTACACAGAACTTTATCTACTGTACCATTTAGCTGTCTTGGAAAAATTCATACCTTCTGAGGTAGCCCATTCTCTTTTTTAATATGTTTAAATGTTAACATTTTTTCCTCACATCAATCCTAAATCTACCTATTTCTAGCTTCAACTCTTTACATTCTGGTTTCCTGAGAGCTCTGTAAATACATGAAGACAATTATCATATCTCCCTCAGTTTTTTCTTCTCCAAGCTAAATGCCCTCAGTTCCTTTAGCTGCTCTTCAGATGGCCCAAACTCAAGTCTTTTCACCGTCCTCATTGCCCTACTCTGGGCACTCTAAAGTGTGGTGCCTGGAGCTGAACATAATACTCCAGATGTGGTGTTCATTTGAATATTTTCAATGGTGGCAAATCTTCATCAATTGAGGGAGGATTTCAATTTGGGAAACAGCCAACAAAATCATGCTGAGACAGTTCTGGTGAGTAAGGCAAATGATCAATCTGGGTAATATCATTTGGGGTCAATAATGAATCATAGGCATAAAATAATAAAACTGATTTCCTCAGGTGGTATGCATACGAATTAATTCTAAAGAAAATGACAAGTGACCTCCCAAATGTTTTGAATAATAGAAGGAAGAATCATTGAAATAAGTGTATAATAAGCTTACCATAGTGACTCTTGAGAAGGAATCTATATTTCTTACTCAATGACTGTACAATTTTCAGAATATATTTAAAAATAAAAGTCTGACTTTATTCACATTATGTACCTCTTTCCAATTGGCAGAGAAAAATCTCATGCTATCTGGCCAGTCTAGACCATCCCTGTCAGTGTAGCTCTGAGAAATAAAAGGAAAGGAAATAGAGTTCACTGGGATTGGTAATATCCTGTGGGACATGCTTAGAAGAAAGGGAAACAGTTGAGATAGAATTGGAGACCAGCAACGCTCTGTTACCACTCTTTCTCATCCCTCTTAGATAAGGACAGTTTTCCTCATGACTGTTGTTACTGAGTCATTTCAGTGGTATACAACTCTTCATGACCCCATTTGGGGTTTTCTTGGCAAATAAACTGGAGTGGTTTGCTATTTCCTTCTCCAACTCATTTGACAAATGAGGAAACTGAGGCATGCAAGATTAATTTTGTCGCCCAGGGTCATACTACAAGTGTTTGAGTCCAGATTTGAACTTAGGAAGAAAAGTGTTCCTGACTCCAACTCTGGCACTCTAACTAGTGTGCCATTCAACTTCACTCGTAGACTACTAGGCAAATGTCCACAATGGTGGTCCAATCTTTCCACTTGGATTGTTTTGTGTAATTTGACTGGTCCAGGTTACTGATACATACAATTCACAGTAAATCTATATGGTCCTCTATAAACTCTCAGTTACTTAAAACATAAAATGCTTCTGTGAATTGGAAAAGACTGGGAGGAGGAAGGGTAAGGAGTGGAATCTTCTTACCTGATTTTTAATGCCTAGAGATATTCTTTTCAACCAAGGCCTCAGCCCCAATTATTAAGGATGATTAGAACCCTGCCCATCATCTGAAATTGCAGACTTCCAGACTGATATCCGATCTCACAAACATTTTCTCCCACCCAATAAATGGCGTCAACATTGTGCCAGGAGTGGATTGTCAACTCCAGTGCAAACCATTAACCACATTAGAGAAAATAGCTTTGGAGAGGTATCTCTCAACAATTTTTAACTTCAAAAGATGTCATGAGAAGTGCCACAAATTATTATTGCCAACAATTTGTCCAATTTGTACCTGGTGAAATGTGTGTGTCCCTACACTGCACCATTTTACATATCAATGTAAAATATTAAAAAGGAAAAACGTTTTGTAATAAACAGCATTTTTGCTGATTGCAGCTGATTATGTTAAGCAGCTAGCGCCGTGGATGTCACAGAGGAGACTTAATAGCTCCTATAACTAATCTCCACTGCTGACCTCTCCCCTCCACTGATGAAGCCTATTCAAAAACCTGCTGCCCTTTGCTCATTTTAAGATCTTACATTTCTGAACTGTTTTGATCATGAATATATTTGTCAAAGTTGTTGTGGGATTTGGGCTTTTTTGTGAGTTTTTGAAAAATAGAGTCTATAAAGAAAAATTTCTGCTACAGTTATATGATGTACTATTTAAAAAAGAAAAATGACACTTAAATGTCTGTGCTTACTCTCAGTGCTTACAGTTAATGTTAACATGTTTCTAATCAGAACTAGAAACTATTCTTCTTATAGCTAAGAATCTATATAAAGGAATACTGTGTCAATGTATTTTTCTCTAACTCTAAATGCTGGGCAGTGATATCCCGTTGAGGAAGAAAAGAACCTTGCTCATTTCATCAGGCTCAATAGATGTGAGCTCACAAGCAAAATCATATTCTCAGTCATGAAACAATTTTATTTTCTTTTCCAGATATAACCTTAACAGAAATAGTGCTGCAGAAAGGTAATTTACAAATATGGAAAGTACTTCATAAACAGAAGTGTGTGTGTGTGTCTGTGTGTGTATGGCATTGTGACACGGTGGGTCAAGCTTGGAGTTAGGAGCACTTGGGTTCAGATCTGCTCCTGAAACATGCCAATGGTGTGACAGGGACCACTCACTAAGTTTAGTATTCCTTAAATCTCTAAGGCCCTAAGATGCAGATCACTTGCCTATCTGCATTGGTGGAGGCTGTTTCCACACTGGGAGCTCCCCATACTGATGAATTCATAGATGCCTGCCTCAATTACATACATGAGAAGCAGTGTGGTGTGATAAAGGAATCAGGAACACTTGGGTTCAAGACTCACCTCTGACACATACTAGCTAAGTGACTATGGACAAGTTAATTAATCCCAAGAAACTCTCTAAGATGATAAATGACAGATGAGTTGTTGTTCCACATAGATAGAGGGAATTAGCATACATGGAGTCCCCAGATTGATAAAAATCAAAGGTTTGTTCTATATATGTATATATGAATAGGAATCCAGCTATCTCTCTCTGATGCAGCATTGTTTCCAAAACTCTTACAATCAAATTCACATTTTGTCTTCCTTCCAGTAATTGCTCTTGAACTCCCAAGCAGCACAAGTTGTGTGGGGGTGGGGAGAACCAGGCTAGAGGGGTAAAACTTACAGTCTTGAATGATTGATAACACCCCAGTTCATACAAAAAGTCTTGCCAGCTCCAAGGCAAAAAGCCAAGTGTCCCCAACCAAAATCAAAGGAGGAAGAAAATCAGCTACCCCAATGCATAGGCTCTGAGTGCACATTCCAATTTATGGGTATTGAGGAAAGAAAAGGGGTAAAGTGATTTGATGAGGGCCACCCAGGAGACCTGGAAAGAGCAGCTTTCTATCAGACAAACCCTTACTGAAGACTGTTGATAAATATTTCCCTTAGGATAGGAATCCAGTTGCCAGTAGCAAAACAAAAATCCCTAGGGGGCAGTACATAATTAACAATTTGAAGATACAGTGGCAGGCATTGTCACAAAGAGAGCTCAGAAGCAAGCTCCAAATGTACAAATCCAGGCTGCCACCACAACAGCGGGGGATGGATCCCTCTATAAATCAATGGCAGCTTTCCCTATAGAACAGACACTATGCCACTCTCCCAACCCAAATTCCCACAAATGCTTCCTAACCAAGGGAATTATTTTCCTGGGGTTTTCTATTAACGCCACCATACCTGTTTCCTTAGTTTGAGGGAAATTACTCACTTTACTCTGGGAAATCAACTAGATTGTTTTTCAATAATAAGTAGGCAGATAAAACTCAATAAGAAGATGCTTGGAATAAAGTTGAGTTGGATAAAGTTTGCTTTGTGAAGAAATTTAGACACTTGAGTTTTTCTTTCACCAGCCTTAAAATCAGCATGCAAACTCATGTGATCCTAACCATAGCTCAGGGCACTGGAGTAATTTTACACTTTTATTTTTCCTCTCTCTCTCTCTCTCATCTCTCTCTTCTCTTCTCTTCTCTTCTCTTCTCTTCTCTTCTCTTCTCTTCTCTTCTCTTCTCTTCTCTTCTCTCCTCTCCTCTTCCTCTCTCTGCCTCTCTCTTTCTTTCCTTTTCAGGATAGAATATTGGAGGGACTCAGTCAATCAGCAAGCATCTCTTAAGTCCTTCTAAGTTCCAGGTACTGTTCTTGGAATTGGGGCTGCAAAGACAAAACAAAACCAGCTCTGCCTTCAAGAACCTTACTATGGAGGAGAAAATATGTACTATGCATACACATAAGTATTTTCAAATTAAGTATCTGCAAAATATGTACTCAATTTATGTACTATATAAAGACAGGGAAGAAACAGGCATGAAGGACCTGTGGAAAACAAATTTTAAGCATTAAAACTATCACATTGTCTCTGAACCTCAGTGTGTTCATCTATAAAATGGGAATAATGATACAGGTCTTGCCCATATCACAGGGTTGCTAAGGGTCAAAGGAAATAATATATTAAAAAAACTTTGGGACTTAAAAGCACTATTTGATGTCATCATTTGAACAAATGATTTAATTTAATATTAAAAAATCATTCAAGAACACACTGATACTTTAAAGTACAAATCTTGTTAATCATCCTGTTGATTTTTCTTGATTATACTGTGTCCACTTGGATGTGCCATGATCTCTTAATCAGAGGACTAGACGACCAGAGGAAAGACACCCTAGGTGTTAACTATAAAAAAGCAGGTTCCTCTCTGGGAAGTCACTTAGATTCTCTGTGAACCTGAGAACTTGCATTTGAAAACAAGGTGTAGAACCTTTGCCACCTGTCTATCTAATTAGAATTTTACAAGTGTCAATAAAATTTTTCCTGCAAAAGAATTGCAGCAACATAAAACTCTCAAGTGTAATTATTCAGCTTGAGGTGATAGCGTCAGCATTGTCTGTTGTCACATACCACAGTACCCTAGATTTTCAAGTTGGAAAGACTCTCAGAGGCCAACTCATTCTACAGATGAGGAAACGGAGGCCCAGAGTAGTTAAGTGACTTGCCCAAAGCCAAACAGATACTAACAGAGACAGAATTTGAACTCATGTCCTCTGATTACAAAGCTGTTTTTTCTTCCACTGTGCCATACTGAGTCTCACCAGACTTTATAGTCTATTTTAGAAACCTCAAAATGGAAGGAAGTAAACAAGTATTTATCAAGAACCTACAATGTGCCAACTACTGTGCTAAGTTAAGCATTTCACAAGGAACTCATCTGATCCTAATACAACCCTGGGAGGTAGGTGCTCTTATTACTGACATTGTACATATGAGGAAACTGAGGCATAGAGAGAGGAAAGACTTGCCCAGGGACACACAACTAGTAAATGACTAAGGTCTTCCGGAATTCAGGTGCAGCACACCATCCCCTATGATACCTCACTACCTTGGTAGGTGGGGAGGTCATACATAGAGTGATAAGACAGCATCTGGGCCAGTTCCCTATTTTCTGGCTGGTCGCTATGTAAATCATCCAAGGCAGTGAGTTGTTTATTCTCTCCCTGAAGGGTAATAAAAACTCCTCAGGCTCCCTCAGGGCTGTGACCCATTCTAATGTACTATCAAAGCAAAAAATTCTTCACTATGTCCAAATAAAATCTCTTCTGCTTTGTTCATTTCCTCCTGTGCTCTCTGTTGACAAGGAGAAGAAAGTCTCATTCTTAAAGCTCATACTTCATCCTCCTCCCAGGTGAGTATTCTCAAGGGTCTTTCTTTAGCCCACTTTTCTTCTCTAGATGATCTCTCTTAATGTTCTCATTAGCTCTAATGCGCTCAGCTTTCATCTCAGGGCATATGATTCCCAGATCTACATATCCATCCCCTATCTTCTTCTTGAAGTAAAGTGCCAAGTCATTAGCTGCCAGCTGCAAATTGAGTCCCAAACAGAACTCATTATCCTCTGTCCCTAAACCTATCCCTCCTCTTCCAGATGGCTCTGAGGGAGAAAGTGAGGCTGGTGACCTTGCTCAACCCTCCCTCACTCAAATCAAAGCCAACTGCAAGTCATGTCATCATTTCCCTGATTCATAGTCCTCTTCAAAAATGAAAGACACAACCTGTGAATAGATTGAGTAGCCTGAATGGGGATCCAGTAGGGTAACTTAGCTTGCCCTCTCCCTCTCCTTCTCCTCTCCAAAGGAAGGTACATTTTGGTGGTCAGAAGCTGCTCAGTTAACTTGGGGTTTACTGGCTAGATCTTCCTCCCTCCCTCCCTCCCTCCCTTCCTCTCTCCCTTCCTTCCTTCCTTCCTTCCTTCCTTCCTTCCTTCCTTCCTTCCTTCCTTCCTTCCTTCCTTCCTTCCTTCCTTCCCTCCCTCCCTCCCTCCCTCCCTCCTTCCTTCCTTCCTTCCTTCCTTCCTTCCTTCCTTCCTTCCTTCCTTCCTTCCTTCCTTCCTTCCTTCCTTCCTTCCTTCCTTCCTTCCTTCCTTCCTCTTAAAGGCTGTATTTTGGGACCCTCCTGGCTTGCAGTGAATGTCAATGGTAACTGTTTCTCTTTGGAACAGCAATCTTGAGGGTCTTCCCCGCCCAGCTTGATTTTTTTTTCTTTTTTTTTCTAATTAAAGGGGCAATCACTTGACTCCGTTCTTAAAGAGATCTAGTCATTGAATTGCTGTTAACCTCACTCTAAGTGACTACCTGAAAAAGCCTCAGTCTTAAAGGGCCCACCTCTCATATTGCATCCTGGGCTATCTCCAGTCATCCTGATGAGTATCTGGCCACTGAACCCAGATAGCTCTGGAGGAAAGTGTGAGGATGGTGATCTTGCATGGCCCTCCCTCACTCAAATCAAAGTCAACTGCAAGTCATATCATCATATCCCTGATGTAATGGTCCTCTTTGAGAATGAAGGACAAACACACAAACCCAACAAAAAACAACAATTCCTTTGCTATTTTAATTGGGGCACCACTTGTAAGTCAGGTTCACATCCTACAAGTCAACCTTCTCCCTTCACTCTCACTCATCTCATTATCCATTCAGTTGCCTAGTCTTCTGGATTCTACCTCTTCAACAGGTCTTGCCTTCTTTGTTCTCTTCTTTCCATTCCCATTGAAATGGATGGAGTGAGTAATGCACAGGCAAGAGTCAATTAGGAATTTCGAGAGCATCATTTATTAGCCAGGCTGGCGGCTGCCTCATGGAGAGACCCAGAGGAGACAGCCCCGAACTGAGGTGGGTGCCTGCATTTTAAGCATTTTGGCGCTACTCGGTACAGCCTTGCGGTTTCCATAACAAACATAATTCTAACAGAGCAAGGGAGGGAGGGCTTATTGCTAGGCAAGAGTCCCCAAACAGAAGGGGGTTGTCAGGGTGCTGCTAGGCAAAGGACCCTTAACAGAAAAGAGGTGCCAGGAGAGGGACCCAATCAGAGAATGGTTGTCACCCAACGAAAGTGGTTGTCAGGAAGGGGGGATGCCTAGCAGAGGGAAGTTGCCTAGCAAAGGGGTCTAACATTAGGTGGGGCACAGGTTGTTGCCATGCAAAGGGACTCAACAAAAAATGGCTGTTAACAATTTATCAGATAGTTCATAACCCAAGGGGGGAAATAACGTTTTGACAGGGGCCCAACAATAGCCTGTTGCTAGACAGGTTATCCAACCCTGCCCAGTAACCTAACAGATATCTCTCAACCTAGGGGCCCAGGGAGGAATAATGTCCATTTCACCCATGGTCACCATCTTAGTTCAGACCCTCTTCACCTTTCTCCAGGACAATTGAAATAACCTCCTAAATGGTCTCCCTACTCTCAAATCTAACCTCCAAGCAACTGCTAATTTAACATCTCTCAATCACAAGTGTGACATGTCATTCTTCCACTCAAGAAGCTTCAGTGACTCTCCTTTTTTCCCCTAAGATAAAATACAAACTCCTTGGTTTGGCATTAAAAGTCCTTCACAGTCTGGCTGCAGCCCATAGTTCAGGCTGATTACACATTACCCTCCCACATTCTACATTTCAGTCAAACTAACATCCTTGATGTTCCCCCCCATATATTATTGAAAAGACATTTAAAGGAGGTATGGAAAAGTGATTAGACCGCTTTACTCCTTTAGGAGAAATGCAGAATTTATCAGTATCTTGATAGGGTGGGGACTATTGGCTGGCTGAAGGATTAGTCACAACCCTGGTGGCCTTAAAAAGAACATGTTCTCTAAGGGAATCAGTCATCTCTGGCAGTCAAGAAAAGGGATAGGTATGAAAAAAGAACTCCGATCTTGAGAAGAAATCACTCTGCATTTTCCCTTTACCTCTTTCAAGGGGAAGTGGGGTGATGAGAGAGAATGAGGAAAGGGATTTTCTTCTACCACCATTGGCAATAGCATCTGGCAGTAGAGCAATTCATGAAGTAGGTTTTACCATCCAACAGATAGCAGACCCAGAGAGTTTAGCTACAGAATTGATATATACGATGAAATAACAAATTCAGGGAGCCCAAAAGAGTGACCTGACCACTAGTGAGTCTATTGCCCGGGGGGAAAGTATGAGAAGAGACATCAGTACTTTTCAGTGCCAAAGGGGTGAGCTGACTTGGACACACAAGTTTTCTATAACACATAAGTGTGCCTCTTCACCAGTCTACTCTTTGAATGTACTCACTCCCTTCACAAAAGGACCCATTTTTAGGGCAGTACACCCCAGGTTAATGGGAAGGAGAGATATTTTATTGCTACTGCTCATACTATTGTCACTTAATGAAAAGCTTTGCTTTATGCAAATGGTGTCAGCTAGATGATTCTTAAAAGTAAATATATCAGTGGGGACTTGTGTGAGCTCAATTTTTAGGAGTATGGTTCCACAGAGTAATCTTGAACCTGAGGTAGCTATCCTCTTGGGGGATAAGGCATGTTGGGGGATAAAGCAAAGGGACCTGTCTTGGATATATTTGGGGTGCCCTGTGCATTTTCATGGACAGAGCAAAGAAAAAAACAGTACTTTTGTTTTCCCTATCATAGGTGCTCTGATCTTTGGCAGACAAAGATAAATTGATTGACCACAGTACTATTTATGGCAGACCCAATAGGTTCCTGAAAGGAGAGAGGGGCTCCCCAAAAGGAGAGGTGCCAATGATCAGCCTCAAGTGGTTCCCCTAGGCTGTGACTCTCGGATAGGAGGAAAATGGAGACCCACAGGAGAGCTAACAAGCTCTTCTGACTATTCTTGTATACCTAATGAACTTTCATGGAAAGCCTAGGAAATTCAGGTCTAGAAGAAGAGGAGTTGCTTCACTCTCTAATAAAATTGAATACTTTGCCTTGAAGATAGATTTTGAAAAAATTTTTTAATCTTACCTTTTTGTTATTTTTGTTTTTATTTTTAAGTTATTTTCTTGTTTTGGGGGTGAGGTTTTTGTTTTTATTTATTTTTGGTCTTGGTCTTTCTACACTAGTAGTGGGCAAATTTAGACACAGCTTGGAAGCATTATGGTAGGTGTGAACCAAGAGGAAATTTGCACATTTATGTGTCAGGAATAAGTATGAGCTTAAGGGCCGACTATTATTGGAAGGGATTGACCCTTATAAAGGATTGTTGATTTTACCCATGAATGGTGTCAGTGGAATATCTGAAGAGAAGACACACTGCTTTTTGGTATATATTTTTTTGTGGTGGGGGGGATGGAGGGATGCAAGATATCATGAAAGTATTTAGGAGAGAAAACAAAGTAGCTGCTGCATTAGGTCAAGTACCTAACACTGTGGTGCCTTCTCAGGTCTCCAGAAAGATTTCAAAAATTGGGGATGGAGACCAGTGTTACTAAAAGCACCCTGGTGCAATTTACTGGGACTACAGAAGTTTAACTGGGGGTGGGAGGAGAGAAGAATGGCTAGGGTGTGCTCAGGAGATTGGCCAAGAATACCTTCTAGTTAAACACATGTACTTTAATATTCAAGAACGTGGACTTTGTCTTGGCACTGATGATGCCTCCTCAGTACTGTACATAAAAGGACTCTTTGCTGGTCTTGAAATGAATCCTTCCTGATAACACTGAAGATACCTCCTTGGTGAAGTATGGCCCTGGGCATCTGGCATATTGACGCATTAAGGAAGACCCACTGATAGCAAATTTTAGGGAATACAGCATTATCCTTGGTCAATTGTGCACTGCTAAATGTTTAAGAACTAGCTGTATAAAGGGGAAAAAAGTATCCATGACATATTTTTTTAAGTTTAATCTTTAGTAGTAGTAGTTTCTAAATTTAGACAATCAATAAAGCAATACATGAGGTCCTGATTTGTAGTTTTCTGATTTCTGAAGTGTAAATGTTCATACTGAGAACTGAATAATCTGCTTACAGGTTCTCAACGACTCCAGTGCATTCCTGTTCTTAGACTAGGTCCTTAAAAGGTGAAACTCAGGAGACAGAACCAGAACTGGAAGTCATGGAAAGAAAAAATACTTCACACAGACACTCAGCCTTAGTTTTCTAGAAGATAATACTGAGAGAAAGTTAGCACATTTGCAAGGACCCTCCAGGGAACCACCAGGTCCCAGAAGGAAAGGACTACAAAGACGGTACAGCAGAAATGAGTTTCCTGGAAAAAGAGAATTCTCACCTTATCATGAAGTGACTTCATGATTTCATGCTTCAGTATTAGGACCTGGAGTCAGGAAGACCTGAGTTCAAATATGACCTCAGACTGTGTAACCCTGGGCAATTCACTTACCCTCTGTTTGCCTTAATCCATTGAAGAAGGAAATGGCAAACCACTCCAGTATGTTTGCCAAGAAAACTTCATGGACAACATTGGCATTTATGGTCCATAGGGTCACAAAGAATCAGACACAACTGAACAATCAATGAGGATTTTCACACTTGGAACAAGGAGGCATCTGCAAGATCAGAAAAAAAGTTCTCATCTGTTAGTCTTGTCCTACTGGCTAACGAGAGGTTCAAACTGACTGGCCTTCTCTGGAGAATATCTGCAGCCTTTGCGTCTTGGTATATATAGACTATTTAAAGTAGCTGCTAATTAACTGATAATTTCTACTCATGCAGAGAGGAGGGTAGCTCAGGCAATTCTACACCCCTGTTACCTGAAGGATGAGCAAAGACATGGAAGTAAGACCATAGGGCATCTTAGTTCAATTGGGGTGAAGCCTAGAGAGCAGTAATACAAGGTAAGTTGGAGATTAAAAACATTGTATGATTGAAGAGGACTCTCCTTTGACAGGCAAAGGAATTTGTATATATCATTAGAATCAACCAATTTGAGAACATCTGTATGTTTATAAATATAGATATATACACATATGTATACACCCATATCCACATATATAGGAGGTATATAGACACATGAATATATATTAAGTATAGTAGATATATGATTTGTGTGTACATACGCATATAATATGTATGTTCACATGTATATGCCTGTGGGTATACATACATATGTGTGTATACATGTGTCTGTCTACATCAACATCTATATCTGCATAGGCAGCTAGATGGTGTAGTTGATAGAGTACTATGCCTGGAGTCAGGAAGACCTTAGTTCAAATACAGCCCTAGGCTCTATGCTGTGCTAGCTGTGTGACCCTGAGAAAGTCTTTTAAATCATAGTATACCTCAGTTTTCTCATCTATAAAATGGGGATAATAATAGCACCTACCTCCCAGAATTATTGTGAGAATAAAACGAGATATCTATAAAGAACTTCGCATACCTTAAACCACTATATAAATGATAGCTATTATATGCTCACACCTATACATGCATGCACACATATACTCACATACATACGTAGGTATAGATACCTATTTTTTTTCTGTTGAATCTTTCCCTGTTCTCATTTGGCTTTCAGTGTTTCCATCATAAAGTATGCCTTGCTCTACCCAATGTTCCAATCTTTTCTGTAAAGATAGTATTGAAGAAGACATAAACACTGTCTATCTTTTCATTCTTTTTTCCGCCTTTAAAATAGTTTTTTCCTGTGGTAACCAGGTGAGAGGGGAAGTAATTTTTCCTATCCACTGTTTTTGCTTACCTCTTTGAAGGATTTCTACAGCTGCCATTTAGATGTTTGCCTAAAGATGGGCTGTGGTGGAGTTCTGGGGTCAACCTAAATTTGATGCCCATCTCTAGCCATATGACCTTAAGAAAGTCACTCTTTCTCTGTGAACTTCTGTTTCCTCATCTTTACAAGAGGGGAAAAAATACTTGTACTGATACTTCACAGGGTGATTGTCAGGGAAAATGCTATTTCTAAGCATAAGAGTATTGTATACATGTGAGTTTCCATTGTTACTCTTATGCCACCCAAAGGACTCTTTCCATCACTAGGAACCCAAGAAAAGTGGAAGTTCCATGACAGAGGCATTTTTGTTGGGGTGGGGGAGAGGTAATTGTCCAGAAGGCAGGCCCTTTTCTAAGTCTGAGTATTCAGGAACTCAGAATTTAAACTTGTATCATTGATTTGAGGATTTTGGTGGTGGTGGTGGGGGTATTTTCTACCACACTTTCTAGTTCCTTCTTTAATTTGCAGCCTTTCTAATCTGGGACTTACACGATTGTGCTGTTTCTTTTTAGTCTTACACAATCTGGTCTCATTTCCATTTTTTGGTCCCTTTCCCATCTGACCTTCAACTCTCTACAGAGGTCAGGGTTTATTCAACTTGTTCTCTGGTTACTCACTCTTTTCATCCTCATTCCCCACTGGTATGGTCTCTTCCTGGGTCCAGAAAGTTATCTTTTTGAACAGTGGCCAGCTATCTTGGATAACTTTGCCTCTGAAACTTTTCTTTCAATGTGTCCTTCCTATGAGGGCCTTAGGTAGGCCTGGTAAAAATTAGTTTTTGCAAAGTCCATTTTCTTTTTCTTGCTGACTTCTTTCATTTAAAACAAAGGGGTTGAATTAGGTGATCCTAAAGGTGTCTTCCAATTCTAAGTCCTACGATCCTGTGCAAGATACCTTATCTTAAGACCTTACACATCTTTCATCATCTTGGCATTACTTCTTCCTAGCTTTCAGTCTGCTTTTGGACCTGTTAATCAAGGATCACGTTGAAATGTTCTTATGTCCCAAACGATTCCTTCAATTTCATAAACAGGATATTTTCTCCCATTGTAAAAGAGTTCATCAACCTAGCTAAGGACTCACCAGTGGCAAGAGTAATGAATCTGAAGCCAGAGGACCTGGTTTCAAATAACATCTCTGCCACTTACTGTCTGTAATTAACCTCACAAAAGTCACTTGACCTCTCTGAGGCTCAGTTTCCTCATCTGTAAAATGAGGGTGTTGAACTGCATAATCCTGGACCTGGAGTCAAGAGGAATTGTGTTCAAATCTGACGTCAGACATTTATGAATTTCATGACCCTGGGTAAGTCACTAAACCTCTCTCTGCCTCAGTTTCCTCAGCTATAAAATAGAGATAATAATAGCAGCTACCTCCCAGTGTTGTTGTGAGGAATAAATGGGACCATATTTTTATGTGGGGACATAGTAAGCACTTGATAAATGTTTGTTTCCTTCCATTTCTAAATCTATGATCCTATGAAATTGTCTTTCTTAAAGAAAGTTATCTGTTACCACTTGATCTTGCCCAAAGCTGTATTGGAGAATTGATCAAATAAGGATCTAGCTAGCTTCTTTTTTTTTTGGTGGGGGGCGGTATTGGAGGCTCATCCTTTACATTTTCATATTTAGCTTTAACCTAAGTATTAGGTGTATCCACTGACCATCATTGTCTTTCTTAGGCTTCTATATGTGGATTGTTATCCTTGACAATCAGTGTTGTTTAGTCAGTCAGTAAATATTTATTAAGCCCCCACTATGTTCCAGGGACTGTGCTAAGCACTGGGGATACAAAGAAAAGCAAAGGGCAGTACCTTCTGTAAGGAGTTCTCAATCTAATGAGGGAGACAACATGCAAACGACTATGTACAAACAAGTTATAAACAGAATAAATTGTAGCTAATTCAATGAAGAGGAGGCTTGCTAGACCTGAAGTCAGAAAGTTCTGGGTTCAAATTCTACCTATGGTACTTATCAACTGGGTGATCACAGTCCAGTCATTTAACTTCTCTGAACCTCAGTTTCCTCATCTGTTAAATGGGAATGAAAATTACCTGATATACCTAACTCATAGAAGTGTTGGGAAGACCAAATTATTATAGTTTTAAAAGGGATAATGGCTTTTCCTTTTTTTCCTATCTTTCCTGAAGTATCTGCTCCCTTTTGGTCCAATCTCAATTAAATGTGGGCCTAAAGTAAGTCCTACCATTTTCTCTCCTTTTTTTCATGTTTCATTTTAAAATCAATACTGTAATGAGAAAAAGTTCGTTATTCTCTGTTTTCCTTCTTTTACCTTGTCACTTAATTTAGAAATTTCCAAGTCTGATTCAGGATTTGTTGCTGGCAAATGCATCCTTACTCAGCACAGAGTTCTGTAGATGTCTCTCTAGGCTGCCAACATACACCATTTTCCCACTTGGCAAACTCTCCAGAGCTCTGAAAATAACTCCCTCCCAACTCAGTAAACACCATCCTTTCCATAATAGGAGAAAAATGGTAGTAGGGTTTGTTTCTCATTCTAGCCTCCTCCGTATGCCATTCAGAAATAGGAAGAAAACCCCTCCCTAAAAAAAAAAAAAGCATCCAAAATGTTCAAACTGTAGCATGGGATCCAACCCTTAGGGCTCCCCCATACACACCTCTGACCTCACTTACTCTGGTCTCACCACCCAACTTCTGGTTTTAAAACTAGGAAAAAGTCAGGGGCACAGTCTAATGTTGCTATCTATCACTGGTACCGTCCTATAGAGTCAATGAATTAGAGTATGAGCTTGTGGAGAACTGGGGATGTCTTTTTGTATTTATTTCTATCACAGTGCTCAGTACAGAGTCTATCGAGCACCCAATAGGTGCTTAATAAATATTTGTTGATGGACTGATTGGGTGAATGACCCATAGCAACCATAGACCCATAGCAACTATGGCTCCCATGTTAGTGGCAATGAGAGCCATAGTTGCTACCCAATGTACATTGAACCTAGGAAATACTGGGTTGTGATCTTCCTTGGAGGAGGGATTAGATTTGTTCTATTTGACTTTCTAGGGCAGAAGTAGGGCAATTCATTGCTACAATTGCAGTAGCTACACTGAAGTGAATTTGGGCTTGATGTAAAGAAACATGGAACAATTAAGAGTTTTTCAAATAGAATGGGTGAAACAATGGATTTTTCTCACCGGTGGTCTTCATGGAGAAGCTGGACGGCCCCTTTGAGATTCCGGTGAGGTACATACAAATTGGACTACATGGCCTCCGAGGTCCCTTTCCAACTCGGGTCAGAAGCATCCTCTTGGCCTCCTCTCCCATCCTTTCCCTTCAGTTTTTCTCTCTTCATCTTCCTCCTACCAAGAAGTCTGGGGAAGCCTGTGTTACTCCAGCTATTACCTTGAGGGGAGCTCGGGTCTACTTTTTCCCTACGCTAAACCATTCCGGGTAAAATAAAAGCCCCCATAACTACATTCGCTAGCACTCTTCCTCCCCATCCAAATCCAATCTGCGTTTTTGTGGAAGGAAACGAGTGAAGGATGGAAGGATTACAATTAGGTGAGGTCTGCTCCTCCAACCTCTCGGTGCTACTGTTTTAGTGACACTGGGGGGAGAACGCGACTCTAATTAATTTCAGAACAAAAGCTGCCAGTGCCGGCTCCTGAACCTCGCTTGCACACCACTGAGCACTCAATTAAAAGTGCTACCTTGCGCGGGCCTCACACGGAGGAGTCACTGCATGGAGTTACCCGCGAAAAAAGGGCAGGAGAATGGCGAGACCTACAGCCGTGAGGATGCAAGTGAAAACGAGAGGCTTATGGATGAACCGGAATTATTCATTCCACGGGATAGCCTCCATTCGCTCAGCTCCTAGGAGTCCTGTGGACACTAATGGGGGTTTCACACATGGATCAAGTATAGGACAAAATGAAAAGGAAATGCAGCTGAGTCCTTCAAAGACCGCGGACCATCAGACAGCTGAAAACCTTTTTCTGGTCTTTCAGCTCTTTGTATTTTAGTTCAAGTGACTTTGTATTCCCTTCAGGGTTACTCCACGGGAAGTGGAAGGTGTGCCAGGGCCTGGCGTCTAGGCTGGGGCATTGCTGAATGCACCTCGGATCTCCCGGTACAGATCGGATCTTGTGAAATGCCCGTTTTTTGTCTTTTGGAGTTAAGTTTAAAATCCAAGCGACAAATAATATGGGCCCTGGAGGAGAGACATTTTGTTTTTAGCTGTAGGCTTGAGTTGTTTGTGATGAATTTATCCTCACTGCCTGTATGCACTTTTCAAATTTCTAGAATGGAAGAGGAAAACACAGCCAGAATTCAAAGTCCAAGACTAATCACACCCAACACATGATCCAAAAGTGATACAAAGAGACTGTGTATGAGAGGAAATGGGAGAGCATGCGTCTGAAATATTGGAGACACTTTAGAAAGGAAACTCTCCCCCCTCTCCAAGAAGGCTTGGAGAAGGTACTACCACCTCCAACAGTAAAACAGAGTTAAGAAGGGTACACAACAAAGAAAGATTCCAACTTTATGGCAAAAGTTGTAAGGTAGAAAATGGAATACAATTTTGCAATTATAATCATATTATATTCTAACTCATGGGTCCTGGATGGTAGACAATCCTAGCCACTTAGTGGGTTTCCCCAAAACCTCTGTCAAGGGACGTTTTCTCTAGATATAGTCTCTCACTTGGTGATCTTATTACCTCTGATGAAGTCAATTATTATCTCTAGGTAGATCATTCCCAGACAGATATATATAGCTGTCATCCTGAACTACAGCCCCACATTTTTAGCTGCCTACAACACATGGATGTTCTGATAGCATTGCAAATTCAAAATGTCCAAAATGGAACTCATTTTCTTCCCTCTCATGCCAGTCCCTTCCTTCAAATTCACTCTTTCTGATGAAGTTAAGCATTATTCTCCCCAGTTACTCGGGTTTGCTACATTGTTCTTGGTTTGCCAGACCAGTTCCCATGTCATCTCAATTCTGTTTCCACTGCATCTCTTATATCCATCACCTTTTCTCCGTTTGCTCCACTAATGTGGTGGCCACAGCTCTACTCAGACCCTCAGCCCTTCTTGTTGGGACAATTGCATCACCTGTACATTGGTCTCCCCATTTCCTCTCCCTCTTCTCCAGTCCGTCCTCCAATGAATTGTCAGTTTAGCATTTCTAAGACACAGACAGATTTGAACAGGCTATTTCCCTACTTAAAACCTTCAGTGGATCCCTATTCTTTTTTAAGATAAAAATACAAAGAACCCAGTCTGACATTTAAAACCCCTCATAATTTAGATTGCAGCTATTGTTCCAGACTTATTGCTTTACTTCATGCATGCTTTTCCTTACTAGCTACTAAATTGGCCTGCTAGCTTTCTCCAACACTGATATTCCAGATGTTAGACAGGCTATGCCTATGCCTCTGCCTGGATGCACTCTCTCCTCCCTCAACATCTTCCAAACCCTACTTTCCTTTAAAAGTTAACTCAGCTATCACCTCCTTCAGAAGCTTTCCTTGATGCCTCCAGTTGTTGGTGCTCTGTCCTGTCTCAAACTGTGTTGTATCTACATGTCTATTAATGTGTTATGTTCCACCTGGAGAACATAAGCTTCTTGAAGGCAGGGTCTGGGTTGATTTTGGGTTTGTTTGTTTTTTTATCCTTTATACTTTGTCCATAGCAGATGCTTAATCGTTGTTCATTGATGCTAACATTGATCAATGTTAATTGAATTATTTCTGCAGAGCTATCTCAGAGACTTCCAGCTAATGGAGAAAGAGAACCCTGTGGCATAGACTTTACTTGTCATTACTTCTAACTCTTACTGAAGGGTTTCAATTAATTCAGTTGGTTCAGCAGCTAGGGAAAACAAATGACCTGCTTGTATTCTCATATGATTTCATTCCCAGTCAGGACGAATATAGGTGGGGGCAGTATGGAATAGTGGAAGGAACACAGGTCTGGGAATCATGAAATTTGTCATCTAATCCCAAGCCTGCCACTAACTAGTCAAGTGACCTTGAACACTGTACTCTTTAGACTTCGGTTTCCCCATCTGTAAAATGACCAGATGATTCTAAGGTCCTTTTCAGCTTTAGAGAGAATAAGCAATGCCTGACATAATAGAGTTTGTACCCTCAGTACAAATATACTTCCATTACATGTGCCTTTTCTCTTTATCCTTATTTACACTATTATGGTTATTTGTTTTAATTAGACAACAAAGATGGGGTGCTATTTCCCAGAGTGCTAGCTAGTGATGGAGAAGGTAAAAATGCTGTTAAAAATTTCATTTGATGCCAGGGACAAAGGATTGGGAAAAAGGGACTCACTTGTCTTCTTTCATTAAAACACTAGGATAAATTACCTTTTGAGGTTTGCCAGTTAGTACTTTAGAAATCGCAGAGAGTAGGAACCTGGAGGGATGAGACATATCACAGGCATGTTTTGATGGAAGAACAGTGTACATGATATGGGAAAGGTCAGAAACATGGAAGGCAATCCTAGATGGGGATTCCACAGTGTGGAGCATGGGCAGTGGGAAAGGGCTGCAGAAGGTCATGAGAGCAAGAAATGAAAAACCAACGCTGGAGATAAGCATGATATTGGGATGGGAGATGACTGGACCCTAGGGAAGAGGGTAGCACCTGTTGATGATAAGGTGTGCCCTTTCCCCCTGCTGTACTCTATTATTTCCCTTCCTTAAAAACAGCAGCATGCAGTGAAGCTTAAAAAAATTTTTTTTTTTATCCTTAATATAGAACTGGAAAGGGGACAGAAAGAGAGAGCTAAAGGCTGCTAATAACATGATTCCTATTTTAATCACTTGGTTGAAGGCTGGCTCCAGTTTTAGCATTCTGGTCTTTGGGCAATGTCCAAATCACCTTATCCTAGCTATGTCTCTCACCCTTCCTCATGCAATACCCCTGGTGGAGAATCAGCTAAAACCTGTAAAGATAATCTAACTTGGCCACCACTGGTTTGCTGCCTTTTTCTGATCCCGGAAATCTACATATCTAAATGCCTTTATGGTTAGCCTCTGTGTATCTGCCAAGAACACTCTGCTTATCCTTCCAGTTTGTCTTCTCTTTTGCTCTTATCCTAGAGGTTTCAGTAAGACCAAGAATCATGGGTAATCGTTCCTGTGTCCTCTTTGTGCCTTTAGGGTTATGCCAGGGGGATTCGTGTGGCAGCTCCTGTACCTTCCCTTCTTGAGCCCTTTCAAACCTGAATGGAGGTTTGAACCTAAAAAGTTTATTTGCTGGAAGCTCTTCCTTATCTTTGTACACAAAGTCCCCTGGACTACTGTCATAGTGATGAGAACATTGCTTGTCCCATTCATCCAAGTTATCTTGACTCAAAGCTCCTGCTTTTACTTTAAAATCTTAGATGTGGTTCAAGGCTTCCCTTTGTGAGCCATGTTCAGGGAAGTAAAATTAACCTGAACATTGATTGAGACTGGGCTTGTTTCCTGGTCTATTGAAGCCCAAATGTAACCCCCACCACCCAAAACTTTAAAATTAACTAGACTGAATGGTCTCTGCCAGATTAATGGAACAAACTCCTGTCACATCAAAACATCTCCAGGAATCTCCCTTCAACTTTTTCAACTCATTGAGAAAGCTTCCTTGAGAATGGAACATCTCCCCACCTTGAAAAGTTTCAGAATCCCTGGAACTGATTAGGGCTTATTCCTGTCTAGTCTGCCTTGGTCCCTAGTCCCAGACAAAAACTCACTTGAGTGCACCCAGTAAAGACAGATATTTTTTCCTATCTCCAGAACTTCTTTCCTTGATTTTTTGTGGCTCTCTACCTCTATGATGGTTGCTAAGCCATATGACCAATGTTCTTGTACCAGAAAGGTCCTAATGAGCCTTATTTTGGGAGATCAAAGCTTCCAATTCGCTTTACCTTTCCTAATTTCACAACTCTCTTGCCTCTAAGGATATGCTTTTGTAGCCTATATCCAGGGACACCACATCAGAAGCAGGTACTATGGCCACCTAGGGGCCTGGAATTGCCAACTGACCTGTGCTCTGTTCTGTTCTCCTGCCCTCATCACCTCATATAGCATTGTCAGGTCTAATTCCATCTGTTTTCTCTGTATTCTAGGTAGTTATTCAAGTTGTATAAATAAGATGGGTAGATAACCAGAAAAAGATGCTAAGTGCTCCTTTAAGTTAAGTTCTCATTTAGGTTCTTTTTAAATTTTTAAAAATTTACTTTAATTTATTGACTAAAACAAGAATTTCCATAACAGTATAATGAAAAAGATGATTATAATGAAACTGCAAATCTATTACATACAACTTGCTATTTCTGTGAAATATATAATAAAGTTATCATGTAAATTTCTTTCTTTCTTAATCTTCCATCAACACACATCATATTGATGTGGCTCTCAGACAGTGGAATTCATTTATATAAGCTACCGATGACCTTCATCTCTGTCAGATCCTACATAGAAGCAGTTATATTGTGCTTATGACATGGGCATCTTCACATGCCTATGAACTACCTAAAAATACCTTGAAATTTTGGGTTTCTTGAAATATTCCATTGTGCATCAAATGGTCAGTATCCAAATCAGCAAATGACACAATCTCACTTATTTCACCAAACAAGTTGAGTGATACATCATCATATACACAAATCTATAGAGAAAACAAGTGGTAATAAAGTGAAGTATAAATGGTTAATTTTCAGAAAATTCAATTCTAATTATCTAAGGAATAGAAGGAATATTTTACAATTATTATGATGATATCATTTTTACATTAGAGTGAAATGGTATTCATTTATTCTTCTGTAACATCAAAGATATGTATTGGCAATTAACAATTATACTCTGATATTTCTGTGGTCTACCTCACTAACTGTAATGGCCGTTAATATTTATGTGTTACCTACATGCTCCTGATGGGGCCAAATTTCGTCCCCAGATGCTCATTTCTCTATTCCTATGGACTTCAACGTGAGTTACAAGAGAGTACCCGAAGGCACATTTCTATCCATGGTAGTTTATCATTCCTATGTTTTACATTCTGAAGCTTCGAGACCATGAAAAATCAGCTTTCATTCAGAGAACTATCCTAACCAAGTTAGAAGCTATAAATCTGCCCAAATAGTGCCAAATATACACAAATAATAGTGAGGGACCCTCTCCCCTCAGTGATAAAACACCATTCTATCCTTCATAAAATCCTCAAGTGTGTCACCTAAAACTTGTCCAAAGTAATGACTTAAAAGCTTCATCCAAATCATGAGCCTTTAGAAGCATGTACTAGAGTATTTAGGCAGTGATATGGAACATTTGGGTTATTTATTATGAATAATTTCCAGTACTAGAGAACAGGCACCTCCCTCAATTCTCACAGAGGCTGGACTGGGATTCTCATGAAAAAAAAAAGAAATTTACATGATAACTTTATTATATATTTAAAAAGAATAGCAAGCTGTACATAATAGATTTGCAGTTTCATGTGGAATCATTTTTATTATACCATGGAAATGCTTGTTTTATTCCATAAATTCAAAATAAATTTTAAAAGAAAATTATATATGTAACAGCTTCCACCCCCAAAAGTCACAGTGAAATTGGTGCAAATGCTATCCCTACCAAATTCTATTTTCATTGGCTTGTGTGCACCCATCCCACTGGAAAATCCCAGTTCTTACATACTGTATGTGATTTGCAAATAACTCCAGCCTCAAGTGCATGGGTAAACAAATGATGTAATTAAATTCATGGGAGCATGGTAAAATCAAGGCTTGGCCCTTGCCTTGGCCCATATACCATGGCTTAAGCCACCTACTCCATTTTCTCCCCATCCACAGCATGGAAGGTTGTGAATCCAATCACTCCTCCCTTGGACATTTCTGTGCTATGAAAATGTGGGGAACTGTTGGGGTAAACAGACAAATATCCCTATCTCTCAGTATAGAGGGAGATTTCTTGGGTTATCCATGGTGTTGTTAAGAAAGTTACAAAGGGGGAATGAATAGTAGTATGTGAGTACCAGCTTAGGTACCATGTTCTCTACTTGGTTCAAACTGCTACAGTAACATTCGCCACTGTACGTGTTAGTCTGTCTACATTGTATTAATTCTACCTGTCCAGATCAGTCTGGTAGGAGTAATTTCTCAACCAGTTATACTTGCTATCTTGAAAGAGGAAGGAGATTACTGACTATTCTTGCTCTCTCAAAAGGGGATCCCACACATTAATTCAGCCACACTAGTCCATTTCTCCCCATTGCTGTCAGTCTTTCATTCAATCTTTGCTCCTCCATGTCTGTAGACAAACTAAACCATGCTGACCTTGCATCCAGGTCAACTGGAAAGCATCCTCATTTAGTTGGAAGTTCCTTGAGGGCAGGGAATATCGTTTGTTTGGTGTTTTTTTTTGTTTTGTTTTGTTTTGTATTTTGTATCCCCAGAACTTAGCATAATGCCTGGTACTTAACAAATGCTTAATAAATACTTACTGACTTGACTGGTATTTCAATTCCCCATGGAAATACTTTATCACAACAGATAACATCCCCTCTACATAACATGCTACTAACATACATCTCTCTTCCTCTCCCTGTTGCCAACAGAACTTGATCTATTGGAACAAAAGTATTTTCTTTGTCAGCATTAATTCAGCACTCTATAGAACTTCTCTGTTCTGCCTCCCTACTCCTCATCCCTTTATTCAATAGGAAATTCCTGAAATTTCCAATTTCTTGGACTTCTCACAATTATGAAGAAAATGAGCCTTTTGACATCTCGATATGAGTGAGACTTAACTAAGCCAGATCATTGTAAAGTCATTTATAGATGCATGTGAAAGATAACAAATAGACACAAATTTGAACAGATTTGCTAAAATTCACACAGCATCACAGGAATGACATTGTTTTTGATTTTAAATCTACCTGTTATGCTTGTACTAGCAAAAGGCTATTATCCATATTGACTTTGACATTCCCTAATAAAAAGCTCTCCAGATCACTATATGTAGGTAGAGGCAGAACCTCTGATTCCAAACTGCTTTGGAAAATATATGTTAGATAAGTGTTTAGACCAACCCCTTCTGCATCTCCCCAAAGGAAATAAAATGTTTTCCCACTTAAAATATGGCATTGTCATTTAGTCTTACTATTTAGGACTGTCAGTTTGTATTCCTAAAGTTTAAAAAAGTAATTGCATACACACACTTTTCTTTACAGGTCACCTTTTAATGAGTTTACACTCGAATGATTATCCTTGTTAGGGCACATAGGGAAACTTACATGTACTGTATAGCATTGTCAAAGAGAACAAGATTCATTGCTGCATGAAGTTCATTGTACTGCTCTAATGTATCTGTTAAAATTCTGGTCAGCTTTTCCCAATATGATAATGGAAGGCAACAAGGTTCTCCAACCCCATGGGCAAAAAGCCAGCAAATGAGTAGCTTATGGATAGAAAAAGACTTATAAATGACCTAAAGGTAACTATATATGGATATAAACAAATTATAATTAAATGCTAACCCTTTTATCATTTAGAGGTGGGGTCATCTTTCCATTAGAATCCATATAAATCTCTTGCTGTATATAAGAAGTGGTACCTGAGTTGTGCTTTGAAAGAAACAAGGGGTTGCAAGAGACAGAGATGAAGCAGTCAAGGCAGGAGCAAAGGCAAAGAGACAAGAGATGGGATGTCATGCATGGGGCTGGCTACCATGCCTCTGTGACCAGAATGGAGGGTGTGAGAAGGATAGTATTATTAAATAAGACTGGAAAGATGGATGGAAGTCAAATTGTAGAAGATTTAAATTCCTGGTGGAGGATTTTGTATCTTGTCCTTGAAATTGGGAAATATCGGAGATTTTTTAATGAGTGTGGGAGAAGTGGATGACATGGTCAGATCAAAGTTTTTGTAGATGAGAGATCCTGGAAGCAAGAAGACCACGTATGAGACTACTAGAATGTTCTAGGCAAGAGCTAATACTGGACTAAATAAGGTAGAGACTATATGAGTGAAGAGATGAGGATCGATACAGGTGATAGTTTAAAAGTAGAATCAAAAGACTTGGCAACTGATTGGATATGGATTATGGGAAAGAGGGCGGAGTCAAGAATAATTATGAGGGAGAAGGAAGAAGGATCTGGGAGGAAACCTGAGGGGATATCCACATTCAGTGTGTGGGAGGAAGGTCAGAATCCCCCAAAGGAGATTGAAAACTAATCATCAGAAATGCAGAACTAAGAGAAAGCCCTGCTGTGGAAACCAAGAGAAGAGGAAACAGTCAGGAGGAGGTGTCAAACGTTGTAAAGGGATCAAATAAAACTGAGTAAGACTAAAAAAAAGGCATTGCTCATTTTGTAGGATCCTTAAATACTACTTTAATTTCATTAGCTTCTTTAAAAAAACTGTCATTGGTTCTTACTAATGGAAATCTTAACTCCTTGTGTTGACTTTTAAAGTCTGTATATAGGAGTCATAGTAAAATTGGGCCTCCTATCTGACCGTCTGACTGTGTGCCTGCCATCTTGGGCTGCATTTGTCTCCAGTAGTGTGGTGCCTTCCACTCAACAAGGAGCATCCTTATCCGTATCTTGTCATACCCTTCACATTCTAGTGATTCAGAAGCCCTCGAGATCATCATTTGAACTCTATTACCCATTCCCTACCACCAGATTCCTCATTTTCATGTCCCTTAACACTCCCCTTTCACAGTTCCAACAAAATACTATCCACCCTTTCTACTGTCGCCTCTGGAATGCCTGTTTCATAGGTAATAAACTTCCCTTCACGCTAAATCTTTTCCTCTCCCACTCATTCCGTCCCCTAGCTATTACTGGAACCTAACTCTCCCTGATGAAACAACTTCCCTTGATTCTAGTGCCCTTCTCTTTCTTAATTGTTTTCCATTTATCCTGTATATAGCTTGTTTTTATATATGTGCTTGTTCCTTCCCCCAACAGACTGTGGGCTCTTTGAGACAAGGGATTGTCTTTTGCCATTTTTCTCTTCCCTCTCTCCTTCCTCCCTCCCTCCCTTCCTTCCTTTCTTCCATCCTTTCTTCCTTTCTTTCTTCCTGTCTTCCTTTCTTTTTCTTTTGCCTAAGTGCTTCAGCATTTAGTGTCTGGCATATGTTAGGCATTTAGAAATGTTTCTTGACTGACAACCTATTTTTCCACTATTCTCCAACATTCATTCTCTGATTAAGGTAAGTTTTTCTCCTTCTTGGTTCAGAACATACCAAATGCCTCCATGATTTCCCTCAAATTATCCCCTTCACTTTCCTGACATGTCTTTCTTCTCTTTTGCCTATGAAAAGAAGTACAGGATTTCATTTGGAAGGATCTCCATGATCTTCTAGTCTGGCCAACACATGCCCCAACATCCAGTTTATCCTTAAAGAACTACCATGATGAGGAACCCATTACCTACTGAAGTTGCCCATTTCACTTAGAAATACTCTAATTATCAAGAATTGACTTTCTCCATACTCTTTAAAGAGCAATTCAAATGCCAGCTTCCTCAGAAAAACTTTCTTGATCCCTTCTAGCATCTTTCCTTGGACATCACTTTGACACTTTGGTCAGCATCTTTCTTATCATGCAATATTGAATATTATCATTATGAGTATCTATCCTATAGTCGTCCTAGATTATAACTCATCCTGAAGGCAGAAACAATTTTTTTATCTAAACTCTTGCATTTTCCTCAAGCATCTATGAGAATGCTCTGCAAATAGTGGGTGCTTAATAAGAATTTGATGAATGAAAGAAGCAAGTCATAATGCCAAACATAGCTCATTGGCTTCAGTAAGGAGAAGAAATGCTCTCCCAATGTAAAAAACTCACCCACTTTGTACCCAGTTTACGAATTAAATATTTTCGCCTTAGATGAATACAAATACAATCAGTCTTTCAGCAAACACTGACATTAGGCATTAACATTAATATATTACTGCTATACAATGACTGGTTGGTTTGAACTGAAGATGAGAGTATTTCCTAGTAATACAATTAAACAAACTATGAAAGCTAATAAAAAGAAAAGGAAAATTTTAAATTTAAATTTAATTTACAGTGGTGAATTAATTTAGTTAACCATTTTAAAAACTAATTTAATAAAAAATAAAAAAATAATTTAATTTACAGTGATAAAGTAAAACTTGGGGCAAATCCAGGTCTAGCTTTCAGGTAGGATTAAAGTTTAGCATCTGGATTGATCTTATTTCCAGTAACCTCCAAAGAAGAAGTATTCCAACCCAGTAACTTGCCCCTATATTTAAATGTACCTATATTTAAAATGATTACTATTAGGAAATTGTCTCTTATAATGACCAAAGAATTCTCTGGAATAATGCCTCTCCTTATCATGTGATTAGGATAAAGCGATAGTTATTATGCTGTGCAGAATAAACTATTGATATAGTCTAAGACAGTCATTAGATAGCAGCATTAGCCTTATCTCTTATGGTCTAAATCACCATCTCAAACTCACCATGTCCAAAAGAGAACTCATTATCTTTTCTCCAAACTCCCCTAACTTCGTTATTTCTGTTAAAGGTGCTGCCATCCTAGTCACCTAAGTTCATAATCTTAGACTCATCTTCAACTCTTTCTTATCCCTCATGTCATCTATTCAGTCAGTGGCCAAGTCTGGCTGATTTTACCTCCATTCTTTGTTGCATAGCCATTCCTTTCTCTCCACTCACACAACTACCATGCTAGCTGAGGTCCTCATCACCTCTCACCCAGATGATTTCAATAGCCTCTTAAATGGCTTTCCTGGGTTCCATTTCTATCTTTTCCAACCTACCCTCCACACAACTGACAATAGAGATTCCCAAATACAGGTTTCACTACACTATTCAAGAATCTCCAAAGGCTCTTTCTTGCTTTTGGGAGAAAATACAAGTTTCTCTTTTTGTCTTTTAAAGCTTTTCACAATTTGGCCAATGCCTGCCTTTTCTGAGATGAGTATACACATTATTGTCCTTAACACAGTACATCTCAGCCAAATGAGACTGCTTGCCATTTCCCTTATAGAACATTCCTTTGCTGGTGTCCATTCATTTATACAGGCTCTTTCCTATGCCTGGAAGATACCTCTTCCTCACCCCTGCCACTACAAATCCCTAGCTTCCTTCAAGATTCAGCTCAAGTACAATCTTCAGGAAGCCTAAAGTGATGCCCTCGGTTGCAGGTACTCTCCTTACCTAGAAATCATTTGCATAAATGTTGTAGTTCATTGTTTACATTTATGTTTCAACGTACATGTTCCTCCTAGTAGAATGGAAGCTCTCTGAGGGCAGGGACAATTTGGGTTTGGATTTTATATCCCCAGGGTCTGGCAAATAGTAGGTACCTATAAACCTAGACTTCTATGGAAGATATCACATTTGACTTAGATTGAACTGAATTCTTTTGAAATTTCCCCAAGAATTTTATTCCTTCCTTTCTCTACATGGACCCCTTCACTTTCCATACTTCTCAAGTTGTAGAGACTAGAATCAGACATTTGACCTGTGCACAATGAGGTCCTGAACCATGTAATGCAATCTGAAATCATTCTTCCAATTGCCTTTCTTCCTTTTTGAAATGGAAGAAAAAAGTCCCAAACCTCAAAGTGTCTTTTCATAGCGTTATTAAGTACTTCATTAGACTGTTCAGCATTCCTTTTACCCATTAATTTGTCTAAATACATGTTGGATGATTCATGGAGCCATGAGTGAACTTTGTCAACAGGACACTGAATACACTCTGGTGAGGCAAAAAGCGTCTCTGCCAGCATATTTTCACATTCCATTTACACACTTGACCTTTTCTAAACATTTGACTGCCAAGTCCTGATGTTAAAGAAGATATTGCGTTCAAGCTGATGAATCCTCCATTCATAAAAACTTGTATGTTTTGCCTTCTTTGGAGTGTATACTTACTTAATGGGACAATCATGACTACCCATTCCAGCAGAAAATATCATATAATGAAGCAGTGTGATTTTCTCAGAAACACTCATTTCCTCTCTTCCTGCTCTTTCCTATTGGGTAGCACTCTTGAATCTGTTGGAAATGTCATTTTCGTGTTTGTTTTCCTCACTAACGTGCATTCCTGTTCTGCTCTGCTAAGCCATCACTCTATCATTCCAGACCTCATTATACCTACTAATGGGTCTACCTTGCTCTGTTACTGAGAACTTCATTTTCATCCTCAGAGGTACCCACGTAAAGCTCATCAGTGAAGCTTTTTCACTTATTGGCCACTAGCTCTCTGTTAGCAGAAGGTGTGTGTGTATGGGGTGGGGGACCCAAGGGACCAGTCACTAGCTTTTATCAACCACAGTGCTGCATGTGAGACAGCAATTGGAACAATTGCTAGGAAGCAGTTGGGTGTTTTTTTATTTAGCTGCCCCTGGATCCAGTGACTATGTTTAACTCTTCCATGTCCTTCTCTCCAATCATACAACCATCATCATAATCCAGGACCAAGTCATCATGTCTTATCTGGACTATTTCCTCAGTCTCCCAATTCATTTCTTCCTCTCTGTCCTCCACATAGTAGCCAAAGGGATATGTTACCACATTCCTCCCCAGCTTAAAAAACTCCTGGGGCTTCTTATTTTCCTCTAGTCTCACGTTCAGACTTCTCTGTTGTCAGAGCCTTTCCCAACCTATGTTTTCAGATTTAGACATTCTTCCCCTCACACATCCATCCCAGCCAAACTGGCCTCTCTGCTGTTCTACACACAAGACAATCTATCTTGGCTGCACAGGCTGTCTGTCATGCCTTTAATGCACTGCATTAAATTTAATTTAAATTTAACCAATTTCATGTAATTTAATCCTCACCTCTACTGCTAGAATTCCTGATTTCCTTCAAAGATCAACTCAAAGGCTACTTCCTACCTGAGGTCTTTCTTGATTCCCTACCTATTAGTGCCTTCTTACCCCCCTCCAAAAAAGAATCCCTTTATATTTATTTGCATATGTTTTGTAAATATATGTATCAATACATATACACATAATATATGTATCTATACATATATACCCACTCTTAATATACATATCTAAATATATGCCTCTATACACACACATAAATATACATGTATAGAAGTACATATACATGTATATAAATATGCACACACATAGATACATGTATATACTTTATGTATACATGTATATACCTATATACATACATGTACATGTATGTGTGTGCATGCTATCTTTCCTGATAGAGTGTAATCTCCTTGAGAGCATTTTTCCCTCTGAAATCCCAGCATCTGCCATTTTCTTTTTATGACATTCCATTTCTGATCTCAGCACATAGCAGATACATAATAAGTGTTTGATAAATGCTTGTCAGTTGGTAGATTGGTTGGTTCAGACTACTTTCTGTACCCCAACATGAGGACTTCATTCATGCCTTTCCCCATAATATCCCTATGAGGAAGCCAATAGCCATTGTCCAGGAAGAAGAAACTGCCACTTAGAAAAGTTAGGTGACTTGCCTAAGGTCGCCCAGTTAATAAACGTCAGAGCCTGGGATCAAATCCAGATTTCCTGACTCACAGCCCTGTAACTTTGCAATGAATACAATTTTAAAAAGCATTTACTATGTACAAAGCACTGTTGGAAATACAAATAGAAAAGTAGGACAGTCCCTGCTTTCAAAGAGTTCGTGTTCTAATAAGGGGAAATAAATAAACACAGTGTCCCTGCTGGATACCAGAGGGTCCTTAGATGGTTCTGCCCTCTAACAAGCTTGCAGGTTGAAGCAATGATAATAGATGGGTCTGGAATTGAGCTAAAGGATGAAAGGGAATATTACTCAAAATATTAAAATATAAAGTCTATGGTATATACACAGCTGATGAGCCTGCATGCAATTTGACTGGGCTCTCCCCTCTCTGAACATGGCTTCCCCAATACATGCAGGGGCCTCTCCTGTCTCTAGAAAGGACTCAGATACTTTATATTCTGTGATCACATTGATTATTGAACATATGAATGAAAGGAAATAGTGAAAGGAAATAAATCATATGCTCTTATATGGAGTCATCCACAATCAGTAGTCCCCTACCAGAGCTTTGAAGGTTTTCTGAACCACCACACCTAACTCATGGCAAGGAATAAGGGAAGTGTGTGTGTGTGTATTTGTGTGCACACACACATACACGTCTAGCACTGCCTCTCAGGATTGTAGATTATAAATATGAAAGAAGAGGAAATAGTAATGCTAATCAGATTTCCCCACAGTGCATAAGCCTAATGAAACTGACTAGTAGCTGGCAGTCCTGTGACCTGGGATCCTCCTTTCTGATACTCTAATGCTCATGTCTGCTCTAATGTCTGGGTCTCTTCCCCTGCACTGGTCTCCAGCAGTTTCCATCACCAGCTGCTTGAGTCCTGGGCCACAGCAGCTGCTACCGTAGCTACAGTCCCAGATCTTGCAGTTTGCCTCATGGAAGTCCTGAGGTCTGAAACACAAGATAGTAGAGATTGACATCCCATCACTTGGCCACATAGACCAGTATATCCAGCTGCAGTAACAGTGGCTGCCAATATCCCAACCACTTATACTCGTGATTATGAAGTCTGATTCTCAAGAGAAGTAGAGAGGAGAAAGAGGAAGTCATCGCTGTATATTATAGAGTAAAAGTAGTACCACTTCTTGCACCAGGATGCATTTGGGGCATTTATATAGTACCTACTATGGGCTAGGCACTGTGTTAATTACATCATTCAATCCTGACAACCTGGAAGGTGCTATTTTTATGCCCATTTCACTGTTGAAGAAACTGAGGTAAACAGAGATTAAGTGACCTGCCTATATTCACACAGTTAGCAAGTATCTGAGACAATTTGCACTCAGGTCTACCTGATGCCAGTTCCACTAGAGACAATTGGTAAACTTTTACTTTGTTGTGCCACACAAGTTTTGTTTTGTCTGTCTCCCTCTGTGGCAACTTCTTGGGCCCTTGGGGTCTAACAGAGATGAAATGGTGGTGCAAGAAATCCTTGATCTTGTGCCTTATTGCTAATGTTTTCTCAATAGGAAATAGCTATAATCAATCACTGGCCATCCAAGAAATGGAACTCTTAGAGTGAACCAAATTTGGCATAGGGAAGCTCAGATGCCCATAATTCTTTGGGAGTCCCCCAGATTCCTCCATTCCAGGGAATTCATTTCCTTTTCTCCCCAGTTCTCCACTCCAAGTATAGTTGCTAGATGAGTTTACTTCATTGCAAGTTCTATTGTCTGGACTGGACTACTGCACTTAAGGTTCTATGGCCTTCATGGATCTCTCCCAGAATGCCTTCCTTGAAATAGAGTAGACCTCAACCCCAACTCACTACCTGTCCTGAAGACCTTGTACTACCTGGTGTATCTGAGATCACAATGAGGAAAGAACATCCTGACTTCATCTGCTTTTCCCCATCTTTCTCTATAACATTAAAAACTCAGTTGTAACTGTCTCATGTCCCTTTTCTGCCCTCCAATTTCACTACCATTCCCTATAAAATTCTCCTCTATAGTATTCCAGTAGTGAGGACATGAAATATAGAGTCAGCAAACTTGAGGTTTAATCTAGGTTCTGCTACTCTTTAGTTGTGTGACTTTGGGTAAGTCACTTCACTTTTCTGGGCCTCAGTTTTCCTCCTGTAAAATGAGGATAATTGAACTAGATGTCTTCTGAGGTTCCTTCCAACTTTATATCTACGATATCTATGATCCTTCTTAGAGGTCTTTCTAAGTCCTTCCATATTCTGGTGCTTCCTGAAACCTACATGTCTCCTAAAAACATCAGATTTCTTGGCCTCCTCTTCAACTTATTTTTCTTTCTTTCACTTCCCTGACATACGGGGTCAGCAGGAGGAGTTGATATCCTTCTTCTTTAATGCTGGTATGTTCAAATCTTTCTTCTTCCACTATCCCTCAGCAGCCTCCTCTATTCCTTTAAGATTATCAACACCAATCAATAAGTATTAAGAGTCTATCATGTACCAGGTGCGGTGCTAAGCAGTCAGATTAAATACAGAGCCTTGTGGTTGTCATCCCCATTATTTTTAGTGCAAGGTTCAGGGTCTTCTATACAACATTTGAAACACTCTGGCCCCAGGTCTATAGCCTCAACTATCTCCATTCTATCTCAACCAGTCAGTCATTCAATAAACCTTTATTAAGTGCTATGCCACATATGCCAAGCACTGTGCTAAGGGTTGGGGATACAAAGAGAGGCAAAAGAAAGTCACTGCCCTCACATGCTATAACAGTTATAGTTTGGACATATCTTCTCCGGGGCTCACCACTAGATCGGCTCCAGGCACCAGACTTCCTAGTTACAGAGCTGCATTCACTAGAATCTAGGGCACCTCAGAAGAATGATAACCTTGAATGACTGCAAGAGGGTGTTGGCTAGGAGATGATTGAAGGACTGGGGAGCAATGACATCCATGGGGTTGGGAATACCAGAATGGCAGCTCAGAATTGAAGGATTTTCATGCTGGGAGTAAATAGCAATGGGAAATGATCATTATGCAATCATTGGGAATAGAAGTTTTGCATCAAAGCAAAGTCCATGTCTCCCTTACAACTAAGAGTTCTTCTGTTACCAACATACACTGTTGCCATCATTCTCAGAGGTCCCAGAGTTGACATGGAAGTTCAGACCAAAAAAAAAAAAAAAAGGCCACATTGATTTCCTAGCTTAGGAGTCCTGGTATGGAAACCCTGTTCCTTTAGGATGGATTCCTCTCTAATACAAGTTAATTGTTAACAAACCAGTTGTACTTCATTTGGGCAGTAATTGCAGATTTTGAGCTGCCAAAGGTGGGTTAAAAGAGAAATGAATAGCTGTGTTGAGAGAAAGCAACCTCCAAAATGACTGATTGACCAGGGCCTTGGTTTCCAAGAAGAGATTTTTGGTTTAAACACTGCTACAGTCAAACTGTGTGGTTGCTAATGGCCTCGCTTGTGTTCAACTGAATTTTAATCTTTAACAAGAAATGGGTTTATGTGGCCATCTGATTGATGACTAGGACCCTCTCCTACTTATGCCTTTGTCAGAATAGATTACTGGACCAGGGAACCAGTTTGATAAGAATAAAAGAACTGGAGCTTGAAACTTTGACCAGCTTGGGAAACCGACTAATCAATCAACATATAAAAAAATAGCATTTTTTGCCCCACAGAGGGTGGTCATAGGCTGGAGAGGAGCAGAAAGAATAAGGGCTTTTTTGGTTCCTCCAAAGGAGCTGGGTAATTATAAAAGTCTTGAATTTACTTTTTTCATCTATTTATATTTATTAATTTTTTTCAGCAAAAATGTTAAGTCAAGAAAGTTTTTCATAGGATCATAGATATGTTGGCTGGAAGGGACCTTTAAGGCTATCTAGTTAGTGAGTTCTTAATATGGTCATATTAAACAACAAGATTCCATTTCTTTAACAGAATCTGGTAGCAAGAACAGGAATCATAGCCTTAATTTCTGTTCCTGTTCCATCCTCCTACCCCAAACCCTGCCTCATTTTGCAACTTGAAGCAAACCAATGTAATGAATAAAGGTCTAGCGCAAGAGTCAAGAAGTCCTGGGTTTGAATCCTGCCTCTGAAATATACTGGATGTTTATGGTTGTCACTTAACTGATCATTTCCCCCAAGCAACTTTCTAAGACTCTGTATAAACAAATGAGGTACCAAACTGCATTGGTGAAAAGAATAAGCTTCCACCAAGGTCCTCTATACTGATAAAATCATGAGTCCAAATGAAAACAAAGGAAAAACAAAGCCAAAACTCAACCCTTGTAATTATCTGGAACAAAAATCTCTCACTTACCCTATCTTCTGTGTCTCTGAAATCCGTTGTTGGCTGTAGAGTATGCACAATTTTGCATGGACTCATCTAGACTCCAGAGATGTCAGGAACTCAGGTAGGCTATATACATGCAGCATTCCATCAAGTGTTTTATGCATCTCAATGTTCCAAAGCACATGAAACCCTCAAATGATGCAACACAAATCCAAAGCATCACCATATCCACAGCCTGAGAATGGGAGGCTATCAAAGATTAGCTACAGCTGAAATAGAAATTTAAGTGGTATTACCTGGAATATGTGTGTCAAATCCCTTAAATTAAAAACATAATGGAATCTAATGACTGTGGGTAGGAAACTCGCCTTCATTTTCTGATGCAGACAAATTGCAGCTTGTATAAGCCCACTGACAGATCTCACCACATTGTAACTGAAGCCCTGGTGTTGAAAATATATATTTATGATCTTGCTGTAAAGAGTGGCTCCAGGGATGTGGACAGTAAACACAGAGAAATGTGTCTAAAAGGAGAAAAATGTTAGCTTTTTTTTAAAGTGAGAGCGGGAAAAGGTCAAGACAACCTCAACAGAAAAATGAAGAAAATATAAATATTTCTATTTTATTTCTTTCTTGCTCCCATCTTTAAATTTTGAACATGTAAAAGTTAAAAGAAAGAATTGAAGGAGTTTTCATCATTTCATTCATCACTGTGCTTCATGAACAGAGAGCATGCTCTCATTCTGTGGAGATCAAAATTACTAAGAAGTTAGCCCTAAAATTGTCAAGTGAACTGAGACCCAGCAGTACTTTGCAGCATCTTCACATTCTGTCTCTCAAAAAACAAACAAACAAAAAAAAAAAACGACACAGAACAAAACAGGACACACAACAAAACCTGCCTCTTAATTGATGAGGATTTAATGTGTCCAAGCCAATGTCACAAAACCTCCTGAATCTTCAGAATTCTTCCATAGAAGATACTCCAGCTAGATCAGGGCATGGAGGGGTGGAGGCGTGAGAGCATGAGTGGAAAGGAAAGAGGGGAATACAACAGCAAACCATCGTTTCTTTTGTGACATATTCATTCCCTTTAGAATGTTCTCTTATTTTTAAGTCCTCAAGAGCCACAAAAATTATGCTGAACAATAGCAGGGATTTGTGAAAGGCTTTCTTAAGTCACATTTGAATGGTAGGGGAGAGCCCAAGCACTCCTTGAACCCTTTTGCATCCAGCGCATCTGATGGTCTTTGTGTGTCTCTGGCCACCTGCACGAGTACTGAAATAGGTGCTTTCAGAAAAGCAGAAAATCCTCAGCACTGATGCGATCATATCACTCTCCCAATTACTTGACATTTGGCCTAAGCTGGGGTGCCATGAGGATTTAGGCTACAAAAAAAGTGAGGCTTTGAGGCAATTATTCACGATTCAGGTTTTAAAAAAAAGCTACTGAAGAAAACCATTTTATGGCCTCAATTAGCCAGATAACCCCCCCCCACACACACACACACACACAAAATAATTACTTATATTGCCGCTTGCTGCTGTCTGTACCTAGGCAAGCTTAGATGCTTCCACATTATAAACAAAAGGCTCTCCCCTCCACCTCCCCCCATGCAAAAATATTGGAGGGAAAAATCCCTGAAGGAAAACGTTCTCAGATCTTTCAGTTAAGAAGATTTTTTTCAGAGTGGAACATGGATAAATAAACATTTATTAGAAGAAATCTTGAAGCCCAATGAAGGGCTGAATAAAAAAACCCTCAATATTATGTAACAAGAATTGTTCTGAAATACAAGTTTAAATCCTACCTTCTGCTAATTATACAAAATGTTCTCTATGTAGTTCAGATCGAAACTGCTTATTTTTTACTCTTCAAGCCAAGACTTTTATTTCCATTTTTCCCCTTTTCTCTTCCTCTCTTTTTTTCAACCTATCATCACTGCAAAGCCAATACAGCTGTGGGAGAAGCATCTGGATGCCATGTTACCTCCCACGTCGTTCGCAAAATTGCCAGCTAAGTTTTGCTTCTATTATGTAATGGCAACGGTGGGAACTAATTCTGTGCTTTTGTCCTAGGTGAAAGACTATGGCCTAGACTGGAGCCATACCTTTCTCAGCTAGCTTTCCTTTTGCAACCCACTTGCTAGGCAATCCTTTAAAATCTCTTGGAGCAGAGAGCTGGGTTTTACTTCCTTGCCTTTGCGGGGGACCAGGTCCGACTGAATGAGGTAAAGATGGGTCTTACTGTACTAAGACTGAGAATCCTGGAGGAAGATGTGGCATTTATGCAGCTGTAGGAAATCACCACCCCACCTCCAAAAAACTCCACCACCATGAAGGCTATTTAAAGAGCATCAACGTGTTTCTTTGATGGTGGAGACTGAGCATTAGGGCCAGTCTAACACATGGGCATATTTGTAATAGGTTATTGAAAAGTGAAGTTAAGTGGATTGTGGGAGAGTGGAGTGGATAGGGAATGAATGGGAATGAATAAAGTCATTTGGCTATAGACCCTCAGAGCTGATTCCATAGCCAAAGCCAGAAGGCATCTAACTATGACTCCTTGTAGCCGATCCTGTCTGAGTCCCAAGACAAGGCAGAGGTAGTAAACCCCTGCCTGTGTTTCTGGGCACAGAGGCAGCAGGGTCCTGTTTCTGCCCCAACACCCACTGGAAGTTATTGACATCAGGAGGACTGTGATGCTCAGAGTCCTGACAGATGTGACTGGCACACTTCTGAGCCCCTACTAGTCTCTGTGTGTGAAAAGAGAGCAATTGGAGAGAAGCCAACAGAACTAGAATCTGGATTTGGGTGTAATTAGCTGCATATCGTGAAGGGCTGGTGAATGGAGTGTGTGGGGGTGGGAAAAGTGGGGGGGATGAAAGGGAGGGGTGGTCTGTGTTAGGAAGGATGCTCCTTTTCTTCTCAGGCTCCCGAAGCGTTGACATCCCCCTTGCTAAGACTTTTGTCTCCATCTTCTCTTTTCTCTCTATAGTCTCTCCCTTGGTAATCCCTACTACTTCTAAATTCTCGATTATTACCTCTAGTCAAATGGCTGCCAAAAGTACATTGACAGCTCCCACCCCTCTCCAGAGCTTCAAGGATCAAAGAGGACTCAATCCTTAGAGATATAGCTTTGAAGTCAGAGGGCCTGTGTTTGAATCCTGCCTTTGTCACTTCCTACCTTTGTGACCTTAGGTCACCTAACCTCTCTGAGCCTCTGGTGCCTTGGTCATTAAATGGGAGGACTGGCCTAGATGACCTCTATAGTCCCTTCCAGTTCTGAATGTGATTCTATTATTTCTGTCAGTTAGCCATAGTTACCTGCATGATGACAACATACACATAGAGAGCTCTAAGGCCTACAAAGCACCTCCCTATCAGGTAGGTAGGACAAGCATTATGTGCCCCCATTTTACAGATAAGGAAACCAAGGCTCTGCCCACTGTCACATGACTAGTAAGGATCTTGGGTCTCCTTACTTTGGATATGGTATTCTTTCTACATTTCCATGTTGCTTCTCAGATAATCTGTTCATACCTCAAATTTATTAAATTTATTAGGTCCTAAAACTATATTCTACACCTTCCATCAAAGATCTCTTCCTGCTCCTATATCCTCCATTTACACTGATGATACCACCACCTTCCAACCACTGGCAGCCAAAACCCTGCACTAGTTCTCTCTCCTTCGTTTCCCATAGCTAACCAGTTGCTAGGTTCAGTCAAGCCCCCTTGGCATCATTCTTCATATCCATCCCCTCCTTTCCATTCTCACTGATCTTTCCTTACTTTAGACCTTTTGTTGCTTTTTGCTTGAACTAAAAAATAAGAATGAACTACATTTGATTAGTACTTTGCTGTTTGCCCATAGCATGTGTTATTTCATTTGATCTTTTGGTTGCTTAGCAAGGAGACAACCCAGTCAGGAATTATATTGAAGTCTTTTAACTCTGAATTCAGTGTTCTTTCCAATATGTTGTAATGATTTCCTTACTGATGTGCACTACCTTTGCCACTGCTAAAATGATCCATTTTATATTGAGTTCAGAGCATGCTACTCCCATGCTCAAAACCCATCCATGGCTCCCTATTGTCTCTTGAATAAATTATAAACTACTTAGCTTGGTATTCAAGGCCTTTCTCAATCTGTTTCATTCTACTTCCTCTGTGGAATGTTCTGACTAAACTGAACTGTTTTCCATTTTTTAATCTTATATTGCTATTCTCTACCTTCCTACATTTGTGTACTCTATGCCAGAAATGGCCTCCTTCCCTAGCTTTACCTGTTGAAATCTTTCTTTTCCCTATACACTTAATCTTATTTTAATACATCAACATTATTTGTATACATGTCTTATTCCCTCCTCCCACTAAATTGCAAACTTCTTGAAGTCAGGAATTGTCTTTCCCCCACCCCATCTTCATATACCCATTACCTAATATAGTGTCTATTGTACAAATTAGGTGCTTAATGGATGCTGTACTTCATAATGCTTGTCCTACCTACCTGATAGGGAGGTGCTTTGTAGGCCTTAGAGCTCTCTATGTGTATGTTGTCATCATGCAGGTAACTATGGCTAACTGACAGAAATAATAGAATCACATTCAGAACTGGAAGGGACTATAGAGGTCATCTAGGCCAGTTCTCCCATTTAATGACCAAGTATTGTTTTCATTTTGTGTCCCCATAATGCCTAGCACACAGCAGGAACAAATGCTAGTTGTCATTGAATGCGCTATATGAGAAATACTAAGAGGGCAATAGGAGTTCAGGGAAGGAGTAAGTCAATGTGAAATAGAAGTAGAATCTGCATGGAGGACAGAGGAGTTGAACTGGGCATGTGCATATCTACGTATCTAAAAATGGACTTAAATGGAATACAGACATTTGAACACTCAGGGTCTTTCAATGATACTATAATACTTGAGTAAAAGAGAGAGATAATATCTGTTTGGGGATCTTGCAGTACTGGAGTCAAAAGGATTGCTATAAAAGATTTATTGTTGCATCGTTTTTCAGTTGTGTCCGAGTTTTTGTGACCCTATTTGGGGTTTTCTTGGCAAAGTTACAGGATTAGTTTGCCATTTCCTTCTCTAGCTCATTTTTAGAGTAAACAGAGGCTAACAGGGTTAAGTGATTTGCCCAGGGTTGCACAACTGATAAGTATCTGAGGCCGGATTTGAACTCAAGAAGATGATTCTTCCTGGCTCCAGACCTGGTATTCTATCCACTGTGCTACCTGGTTGCCCACAGGGTTTCCATAGGATGTAGTAGAATGAAATTCCTTGAGATCAGGGACTGTTTTCATTTTGTGTCCCCATGATGCCTAGCACACAGCTGGAACAAATGCTAGTTGTCATTGAATGTGCTATGTGAAAAATACTAAGAGGGCAATAGGAGTTCAGGGAAGGGGTAAGTCAATGTGAAATAGAAGTAGAATCTGCATGGAGGACAGAGGAGTTGAACTGGGCATGTGCATATATACATGTCTAAAAATTGTTTACTAGTTGGTTTGTGCATGTATTCTGATGTATGTCTCATCTCTGTTTCTAAAAGGTAATATCTGTGAGGATGATGGGGAGATATATGTCTTCTGTATCTTTTCTTTCTTGACTGGCCCAGTGACCACACACCAGAGAACCCAATTAGCATTTGTTAGATTGAATGGAGTACAAAATTGCATGAAGGGGCCATAAAGTTTTCGGTGATGGGTATGAATCCAAAGGACTTCAAAGAATGGTAGCATTTCTGATCATACCAGTTTGTATCAGTTCTAAAACTTGCTGATTTTATGAAATCACAAATGTTTCAAAGTTGGAAGTGAATAAATGATCTCTTCATTCCAATTCCCTCTATAGAGATAGCATGGAATGGTAAATAGAGCATCAGAAGACCTGCGTTCAAATCCTGCTTCAGACATTAGCGATTACCCTGGGAAAGTCACTTAAGTTCTCTGTGACTGTTCCCTCATTTGTAAAATTAGGGAGATTGACTCAGTGGCTCATAAAGTCCCTTCTAGTCCTAAATGGACACCCACAGAGGTAAAGTAACTTATGTAGAGAGCCATAAGCAGTTGGGACTTGGACTCAAGCAAATACCTAGGAGGTAGGATTGCTGTAAAGAAAAGTCCAGGAATGAAAGACTCCATCCCAAGTATTTGAACAGTAGGTGCACCCATTGTCTCTCCTTGGGCTTACCTTTCCTTCCCATCTCCCACATCAATCCCTAAAGGAGCATAGTCCAGATTCTTTGGGTGGTGTTCCCCTTCTCCTTCAACTGAATTTATCTCTCAGTTCTAGGATACTGTGTTATAATTCTACTTAAATAGTTATTGGTAAGCCTGGGATTCCCATATGACTCTCCTCACTCCTAGTCCCATATCTTTCCCCTCATTACTGTGCTGTTTTGTTCTGTAGATGTTATCTTAAGTAGGTTGGTTGAATTTGAACCTTTCCTTAGAACTAACTAATCCTGCATCTTCTAGGTCTAGCTATGAAAATCCCTCTGTTACTTGAATTTCAAGAATCATTAAGAAAAGGTTTGGGTACTTCCACTCAAGCACAGGCCCTGGTAGGAAGCCATCCTGGAGGCCACCTTTAGAAAAGCAGCGGAGAGAACCTGGAAATTCAGCTTAACCCTTGATACCCTAGATAAAGGGAAGTTTTGCCTTGGACTCCCTGAATTCCCTGGTGGAATTTTTATCTTGAGCCCTACAGTTTGGGAGACCAACGCAGATCTTCTGCTTCTCTAACGATGTTGGAGGCACAGCATAGGCTGACTCTCCTGTCTCAGGGTCACTAGGTCTCCACACCGGGGAGGAATAGGGAAAAAAATGAGCCTTTGGCTCACAAAGTCAGAGACTTTGAAAAATGAAAGTTGTGGACCGTGTAAATATGGAGTCCCAGGATGCCATTTTTCAAGCCACATTTTAGAACATAAGTGCACTTCCCTGTCCTACTCTGTACTAAAAAGTTAAGGGATTTCATGTTCCTTAATTAAAACCTATCTCAGGAATCAGTAGGAGGCACTTGAACAGCCCCTGCCCAAAGACACAGATTTACAGAAAAAAACTTCCAACCGTGGGATTCATACAAGTGGCATACGGGCAATTGTGGATTTCTTTTAAAATCAGTTTCTGTCTGTCATACCTATGTAGTTACAAAATCAAAAGAGATAATAAAGTTCAATTGTATATTCCCAGTTTGATTCCCCTATTGATAGATCTTCACACAGAAAATGCCATTTCGGGAAACTCTGATTCTGTGTCCCTCAGTAAAAAGAACTGAAAACCTCTCCTGTGTTGTAAACCCCTCCACAGCAATCCCTCTAAATCTGAATCTTTAAAGGGGCCCCATCAAGGTTCAAAGGTGTCAAATCGGGCCTCCTCTCCCCAGGTTGTGTTTGTGATTTCAAAACATACTTCTGATACTGGGGGAAAAAAAAGAAAACTACCCAAACAAGAGCTGCATCTGAGTTAAAATCCCAGCTCCCAAGCAGAGAATACAAGTTAACCCAAGCATGGCCAAACAGCTCAATAGAGCATAGGGCCCACTGCTGGACCACCATACTGTACCATGGGGCTTAGGGTCCATCAAGAACTGTCCCTTTGTTCACCCATGGAACCCTCTGGGGTGGGGGGAGTCCTAGCCAGGGGTGAAAAGGGCATGTATTTTGGGAACCTCAACAAGACTGGAGTCTTTATTTGCTAGATAAATGGGAAGTGATCTTCACTGAAACAACACAGCCAACTTGCAGGTGCCTCTAATTCTGAGAAAAAATTCTGCTTAGGAAAAAAAATGGGTGTGTGTGTTTGACTGGATTGAAAAACCAAGCAATGCTCTCGTAATGGTGCATGGGACCATACTTACTTACGCAAGAGCGCAGAACATCTGAATGTAAAAATTAAATGGAGGAATGAGAGGGAGAAAAAAAGCAGGTGCTCCTTTATAAAGGCTAAATTCCATATTTACCAAACTGATTTGCATGAGGCATGTTTTCAATGAAAATATTGCTAGTCATTTTGCTGCATTTGTGCAACAGAAACATAAGGATGGAACAGAAGAGAACCGCGGTACTCAAGCTGTTTTCTTACACTTTGCCTATAGTCAAGAGGCAGAGGCACAAAATCTTAGTTTGGTGGAGTTTTGGGAGGCTCCCACCTGTGCTATCTGTTTCATAGAGTGGTTGTGAGGAAAGAGCTTCAAGATAGGAAAATAGGCAGAGTCAGAAGGGACCTTAGAGACCATGTGGTCAAATCCTTTATTTTTTTAGATGGGGAACAGAGAGGAGGAGGAGGAGGAGGAGGAGGAGAGAGAGAGAGAGAAATAGAGACAAAGACAGAGAGACAGAGACAGAGACAGAGAATGGCTTGCCCAAGGCTAGTACGTATAAGCAGCAAAGTCAGGATTTGAACCCAAATCTATAGAAATATTATTTGGGGGTGAGGTTCCTTGAGCCTATGGGCTCTGCATCTAGAATGAAACCCAAGAACAGATGCCAAATTGGATCAGGTCAGCCTGATTTGCATCACACACAAGCTCACTTCTGAAGGCTCACCTTGAGGAGGTAATAGGCATATACATTGACTTGTCTAGTAGCTCCAGGGCACTCACTCTACCTATCCAAAGTTAGTCATATCTACAGCAACGTGATTATAGAGGGTTCTGTTGGCACATTATCTTTCTTTTTTATTTTTTTTGTAATATTAATACATTTTTATGGAATAAAACAAGCACTTCCATAACAGTACAATTTTTAAAAAAGATAACTATAGGAAACTGTAAATCTACTATGCACAATTTTCTGTTCCTTTCAAATATACAACAAAATTATCATGTAAATTTTTTTCTTTTCTTTTTCTCCTCTTTTTTACCGATCCTTCCCTTCCACAATCCTAGAGATGGTTACCATTAGCTATAAATAGGTATATAAAATATATATGTAAAATTATTCTATACATACTTCTATTTATCAGGTTTTTTTTCTGGATGCAGATAGCATTTTTCATCATATGTCCTTTGTATTTAATTTGGGTATTTATAATAGTCAAAATAACTTATTCAGTCCAAGTTGTTCTAAAAATAATATTGCTAGTGTATACAGTGTTCTCTCTTAGTTTTGCTTACTTCACTCTGAATTATTTCATGCGAAGTGTTTCCATGTTTTTCTAAGATCATTGAGCTCACCATTTCTTATAGCACAGTAGTATCCCATTTTTTTTTTAACACTGGTATAAATTCTATTAAACGAGCCCCTAGGCATGGGTTGTCTCCCTTGAGAATGCTTGATCATGTGTGAAGCTGTCTAACTTGGTTCCCATAGTCTTTGAGAAGCTTAATCAATCAATACATATTTATTAAGTGCTTACTATGTGTCAGGCATTGCACTTAACTCAGCCTACAGAATAACAAAAAGGGACGGTGGGCTCAGAGCCAAGAGACCCACTGGATTCAAATTCTGGTTCAAATACTTACCAGCTGTGTGACTATTGGCTAGCCACTTAATTACTCTGAGCCCAAATTTCCTTATCTTTTTCAAGGATTGGCTAACAAAGCAAAATTACCCAAGGTGATTTGCAGCTTTCTCTATGTAGTCTAACCTACTTATTTTATTGGTAAGGAAATTGATTTAAAGAGAAGATAAGTCACACAACTGGTCATTGACAGAGCTGGGATTCAAACCCAAGTCCTTAAACTCCAAATCACCTATCCTTTCACCACTCTGCCCTCTAAATCCCACTGGCCTGTGGATTGTTACTTTGAAAAGGAAAAGTTTTGAAAACAATGACATTTTTTATGGAAGAACATTAAATGGCCCAGTGCTTGCCATCCCTACCATTATCTTGAGGGAAGTTTATAAAATAATTGGCCATATAACATAGTTTATAAAATTACAAAACTTCAATTATATAATGACAAGCTTTAGTCTTTTCTGACTACCCTAAGACTTTGGGATATCCTTTATATAGTGTTTTAAATGCATTATCTCATTTGAACCTCCCTATCCTCCCCCTGTCCCTTAAAGTATGTACTACAGGCACTATTATCCTCAGTTTACAAATGAAAAAACTGAAGCTTAGAGAGTTCAAATGATTTGCCCATGTTCACACAGCTATTAACTATCAGAAGGGAAATCTGAACCTAGTTCTTCACCAATTTAGGTCTATCACTCTATCTAATACTACTCTATCACATCATCCAAGAGTGTTCCAACACACAGTGCTGCTTTTGCTAAGGTCAGAGGTTTGATGGGTCCAACATTTGATTTAGTCCATTTATAAGCATTGGAATTAAAAATAGGTAGAATTATAATGTACCAAAATGGATTTCTTAAATCAATTTCACATTTATCTCTTTTGTAGAAGACCTTCTACACCTTACATAAATTATCTTCTGGGATTTCTGACCTATGATTCCAGCTCTAACTCAGTGTGACCTTATGTAAGTCATTAAACCTCTCTGAGCCTCAATTTCCTTACTTATAAAATGAGGAGGCTGCACTCATCGGTCTCATATATAGTTTGAACAGTCTATAAATCTAGTATGCTCTAACTGTCCATGATCTGTGATAGAAATGGGGTAAATTTTAATTCTTCCTTTTTATGACTCCTCAAAGGGATCAAAGAAATAAAAACAAGGTCAGTGCCCAACAACAGGAAAATGGCTGAAAAACTGGCATGTAAATGTAATGGAAATATTATAGTGCTAACAGAAACTTTCTTTTTTTTTCTACTTAGTCACATTGAACTCTTCATGATCCTATTTGGAATTTTCTTGGCAAAGATGCTAGTGTGGTTTCCTTCTCCCATTCATTTTACAGATGAGGAAACTAAGGCAAATTGGGTTAAGCGACTTGCTCAGAGTTGCTCAGTTAATAAGTATCTGAAGTTAGATTTGAACTCAGGTCCTCTTGACTTCTGGGCTGGCACTCTATCCACTGTGCCACTTAGCTGCCTTTCCTGAGGGTGAAGAAATTGAAACCAGAGAGATTTAGGTCACTTGCCCAAGGTCACAGAGATGTAAGTAAGTAGTAGAGCTGAGGTTTAAATCTAGGTCCTCAGACTCTAAATTCATCAGTTTCTTCCACTGTGCCACACTGCCTTGGGGGGAAAAAAAAACTTCTTTAAAAAAAGTGAAATCAAAGTCCCTCCCTACAAAAGTGCTCCTGCCTGAATGAGGTATCACATGACCAAATTCTCTCAATCCAGCCCTGGGGGTCTTTGGTCTCTCTGGCCAGAAAGACAGCCTGTTTCTAAACCCAGCATACATTCATCAGCTTCTGGGTTGTCGGCTTTTCAAACCACAGTGCCCTGGAGTTACACACCAAACCTTATGTGAGTGATTGTGTCTGCCTACTGGCTGATCTCACTTAAAGACTCATTAGCCTTTGCAAAAAGGTTTTCACTATGGTAATTTTATTGAAATGCTGAACAGTACAAATTTGATCACTGCAAGGATCTGTTAGCAACTCATGCAACCTTATCAACTGTGCTGGGGAATGAGAGTTTATTGCATGATAAAAATGTTACCCTTGGCTTGTGTGGGGCAAGTATTGAAATTTTTATGAGCTCCTCTTACTGAAAGTTATCAATAAATAACACACAATCCTTGACTGGGCTAATTCCAGATTGATGTGACTTATTTGATAAGTCAACAAGAAAAAAAAATTCCCAGTGCAATGGACTGATTGTTCAGGGAGACAATGACTCCCCATTACCTCCAGGATCAAATAGAAAAATCTCTATTTGGCATATAAAGTCCTGCACAGCCTGGCCCCTTACTACATTTCTAGTCTTTACTTCATTCCAATACATTCTACTAACCAGCTTTACTAGCCTTCTTGAAATTCCTGGAACAGGACCCTTCATCTCTATCTCTGTGCCTTTTCACCAGCTGTCCCCATGCTTGAAATGCCCTCCTTCCTCACCTCCATCTTCTAGTTTCCTTGGCTTCCTACAAGATTCAGCTCATATTGCACCTTCTGCCGTTCCCAGTCTCTCTCCCTCTTCCTCTCTCTCTTCCTCCCTCCCTCCCTCTCTCTCTCTCTCTCTCTCTCTCTCTCTCTCTCTCTCTCTCTCGCCCTCTCTCCCTCTCCTCTCCTCCTCTGTTCTCCTCTCCTCTGTTCTCCTCTCTCTTCTCTTCCAATGCCTTCAGTGCCTTCTAGCTGAGATTACCTTCTATATACTATAGATAGATATGCCTATCTATCTATATCTTGCATTTACACAGTTTTCTTTTCAAATATATTGTCTTCCTCAATAAAATGAGAGCTCCCTGAGGATGGAAACAATCTTTTTGCCTTTCTTTTCATCCTTATGACTTAACACCGTGCATAGCGAAAGTAAGCACTTAAATGCTTGTCGATGGCAGGAAGGTTCTAAGTTCTAGCTTATTAAGTCAAAATGGAGAAGCAGATAGAGGCTTTAGTTATCTGGTAGCTGTTCCAAGGGCACAAGATCCAAAGCATTATTTTAATTCTATTACCCATGCTCCCAGATATTAAAAGCTCCCAGATAGCACAGCTCTCTTCCTAACTGCCAATTTCACCAGCACCATAGATGATTCTTTCCTAAAAGAAGCCAATCAAATAATAAGCCTATTCATCCTGACTTTAGAAAAAGTAATTATCATGTGTCCAGTTGTGGGTCCCTACACACAGAAGTTGTAGAGACCAGCAGTCTGCATTAAAGCTAGGTGGACAGTAGGGAAACCAGGTCATGCAATAGTACTTGATAAACACCACAGAGCATCTCAGTTTCTCTTAATCACCTAGACTCTCTAAACCTAGAATCACCAAGGCTCTCTAAATATGGATTCCTGAGATTCTCAAGTTGTGCTTCCTGGTGGGTAACCCCCTCTTCCCTACTGCTGTTCTTTTAGGGGTAGGTCATTTGGGGCCGCTGCCTTTTTCCCTGTGAAATCAGTAGGCTGACTTGCAGGAGGCTTATCATCCTTTAGAGAAGTCATCTAGAGGGATTAAGGTCTGAAATGTGATTTCAAGTGCCTCAGTCCTGATGAGGACCATTAATATGGAATCTGACCTGCTCAAGCACTCTTTTCCTGGCAACTTGCACAATTCAATTCAATTCAGTTAGAGAGACCTCAGTCCTTATTGTGTGCTGACTGTATGTAGCTATGATACTGGATTCTGGATATGTGGGGGTGACAGTTATACAAACATGAGTTTGCTCCGTGACTCCCTGCCCTCATCAGAAGTGTTCAACAATGGAAAAAAAAAAAAACAGTTCTCAGACTGGTCCAGCCCTTTTTAGCCTGCACTAAATTTTTTTTTTTTAGACCCGCTTAGGGAATGTATTTTGAGAGAATAGCTCTGGATTGAAGAGGCCGATGTCAGAACATACATGAGAAAAACCAGCACTGCCGCTCCAAGGAGGTCTTCCCATTTCACTTTCCTTGTTTTCCTTTTCTTTTCAGCTCACCATTAGAGGGAAAGCAAAGGGAATCTGAGAAGAAGCACACAGATATCAGTGGAGGGGAGTTGCTTTCAGAGAGTGCATTGGAAAAGCTGAAGAGTCAGTGTGATGTCTAAGGTTTGATATCACTAAATGACTAGATTCCTCTCTCACTAGTACAATTAATGTCTCAGAAGAAAGCATCTGGAAGAGACTTTCACACCAAAGCTGTAAGTAGCTTCCATGTGGCCTTGGAGAGAACAGGGTTGGGGGCATTCTGCAAATGAATTAAATGGCTCCCTGACAGTACTAAGGAGGTCTGAGTTTGGTTAAGTCATGATTACTATAACTTAGCAATGTAAGGTTCATGTAAGAGGACAACATGTGAGCTGTTGCATTCCTCTAATATTACTTTGAATGATATTTGCTCTTAAGCATCAGTAATTAGTCCTTAGCTAATATTTAAGCTGTCATTTTAATAGAAAAATTCTACTTAAGTGACTAGATCATATGTGCCTCTCTGCCATCCACATAAGATCAAGCTTAATTATATTTGGGTTATCCTAAAGTGTCATGGTTCATCTACAACAGGTACCAGAATTGCAAAGATATTGCCTAGGATAAAATAACAAACCTCTTAAGATATGTCCTTCAAATTCCTTCCTATTTAATTAACATAAATATCACAAGTAAAAATGCCTACTAAAAACAGACAGTTAAGAGACACACAACTCTAGCTGCTGATGGTAAATGCAAAGTCACCTATGCAAGGCACACTTTCATCCCTCTGTCAGTTATAGATGATTGGATAAATTGGCTGAGCTATGTGACCTAGAGTCAGGAGATGAGAATAAGGTTAGGTTGACATGTCTTACTTCCATTTTACTATTCCATAGAGCTAGAAAGCTGAAATAAATTTAGGGAACACCTAAATCCAACCTTCTCATTTGGAGATTTGAAAGCTGAGGCCAGAAAGATTGTGACTAATTCAAAGGCACCACAAGATTGAGTGGTGGATCCAGACTTTTGAGTGATTCTGGACAATGGGAAGAATGTGGTAAGGGGTAAAATGAGGGCTTGATACTAGATATGAACCATTTGCAATGTATAAAAAATAGTTATGTCTATCTGATTCTATAAAATTCATTTTTGGCAGCTAGCTGGTATAATGGATAGAGTTCTGGACTTGAAATAATGCCTCATACACATAATAACTGTGTGAGTTTGGGCCAGTCATTTAACATTTCTTAGATTCAATTTCCTCATCTGCAAAATGGAGATGATGATAATAGCACCTACTGGATAGGGCTATTGTGAAGAAAAATGAGATAATGTTTATAAAATGCTTTGCAAACCTTGAAGCACTATAAAATGTTCGTTTTTTATAAATATCCAAGTAGATGAGGAAGGTACTTATTTATGTATAGATAGTTTTATAGAAGTGAGATCTAATCTCACTAGTAAGCCCCCCTTATAAGCACTGGATAGAAGGCAGAAAAATAAAAATGAAAAATGATAGGGAGAAAGAGAGGGGGAAGACAAAGAGTGTCAACAGAAAAGAAAGGAGGGAAAAACAAAAAGAAGAGAAAGAAAGAGGGTAAAAAGGAAAGAAAGAAAAGGAAAGGAAAGAAGAAAAGAGAAAGAAAGGACGAAAGAGTAATATGAAAGAAGTAATATGAAATCTTACTATGCTTGACTAAAACATAATGAAAAGTTTCTTATTTACACCCCTGGAAAATCACTGTAAATGTTTCTCTGACATGAAAAGATACTTACATAATTTGTGATCCCTTACATTGGCCTATGCCTAGTCTTTTGTGGGAGATAGTAAACAGCCTGGGGACTCTCCTTTCTAAGAGGTTACTGTTTTTTTGGCTGAGTTTAAACTATTAATTGGACTGAGGCAGCAGAGGAAGAATACATGTGACTACATGATAAAGAGCTACCACAAGGCTTTGCATGTTGGGAAGTGTTATACATCACCCATGCTGAAGCCTAGCAGATGTTGCAGAGTAATTGAAAGGGACTTTGGCCGCCATGTAATCTTCAGATAGCCCGGGAACCTCTTCAGACACTAAGACTGCTTTTCCAACTCCAGCCTTTCCCCTAGTGTAATTGGATTCCTCTTCTATGAGAGTAAATCCCCCAAATACCCCAAGCCAATAGCTTTAGCTGAATGTACTGGGACTCCATGTCACAAAGGAGAGACACAGAAACATATGTTAAGGCCTCTAGGAAGAAGCTCTGGTTATGCAATTAAAAGAATTCAAATCCTAATGTAAGCCCCTTAGAATTCTTTTTAATCATCCCATCCAACAAAGACAGAAAAAAAATGAATTATTTATTGTGTTAGATTTAACAACTGGAAATGTAAAACAGTTACATATATACTGATGCGAAGCTTATTATCATCTTAATTTTCCAATAACAATGAAAAATTTTTGACACTGCCCAGATTAGACACTAAATAAATGTTCCGGTAAGATTACATTATGTAGCTTTTGTAACTCAATGTGGTGGAATATTGCATTTTCCTGTCACTGAAAATAGAGTGAAATGCAGTTATTAGAATTATTGCAATATCTATATGCCCATTTTCAAATATAAATGGGATCCTATAAACATAAATCATTCAACTACAGTGTGATTATGCTGCAATAATACAACAGGGACATAAATGAAGAGAAATGACATTGAACTGCCTTACTAGCAACTAGAGTTTAAAAATACCACCAAGAAGATCAGCATCATAATTGGAAAACTGAGTAAATACTGTAGCAATAGTTTTAACCCAAGAAAAGCACCAATTTCTTTAGAAAATGAAATTGTAGATATACTTTCCTATTTATCACACCAGGCACTTCCTTGGCACTGCAGAAAATAGGCATCTCACTAGCAAAAATGAGGTAGGAAGTTAGCTTGGATTGAAGATAAAATGTAAATCTTTTGAGGTGGTGAAAAAAGGGATAGTTTTGTTTGAGAGACTCCAAATGAGAGCTAAAATACAGGGGTCCCTTAATACACTGTCCTTTATAGCAGCCCACAGGAAATTGGAAGAAGCTGGTAGTTTATATGTCAAATATATAGATTTTTTGTGTTTTTCATATTAAGTGAACCTCAAATCCTCAGCTGCACTCCAGCTGTCTGGCCACAATCAAGCACAACAAGAGGGGGGTGGGCTTATTGAAAAGGAAAGCGTGAAAATTACTTCTAGCAGGGAAGGGATCAGTATAAGAAGCGATTTAAGTCTGTATCTAGGTTCTGCAAGGCTTATGAGTGAGTTCCCAAAGTTCTTTTCCCCCTTTTATAAAAGTGGGTGGTAAATAAAATTAGAGACAGAGCAGAGAGAGCAAAGAATCCCAGGGGAAAAGCAGCTCTGCATCCTTTTGACCCTCACAGTACACCAAATCAGACTGTGGGTGTTCTTCATACTTGAGAAGAACCAACGACATCACGATGTTCTGGTCAAGGTACACTGTGTTCAGCTGATCAGACCAATACCAGCTTGCAAGGTTCTACCACAAGTCAGGCATAAAGAGTCCATCTGAACATTTGGACGGAGATGTCTCTAGATTTGCACATCTCATATGTCGTTTGTGCTGCTGTGATTCTGCATCTGCTTTGCTCATCGAGCACAGAACCTTCTTTAATGCAGTATGCCACGCTGGGGAGTCCGGTGACAGCCTCTCCCATGTCTCACAATCAATATACTGAAGTTCTTCAGAGAGACTTTGAGAGTTGTCCTTGTCATCTTCTGACCTCTGCGTGATCGATTGCCTTGTGCTAGTTCTCCATAAAATAGTCTTTTAGGTAAATGTGTTTGGCATATACGTGGCCATCCCATCAGAGTTATATTGTCTGCTGTAGAATTTGAATCTTGGCAGCTCAACCTGAGAGAGGTCCTCAGTTTCCTGTGTCTTATCTTGCCAGGTCCTTGGCCAAAAGCTGCTTTTCCATGGCCAAAAGCTGCTTTTTTATTCCCTTTGGGTTTATGGCTACATTTCTTGCTCAAAGATCAAGCCCTAAACCTAATTCCTTCTGAAGCTCATAGACTGGCCAACAAGTCCTCCCCGACCTAGGACAGAAAGAATGTAATAACTAAATAGTAATTGTTTCTCTTTTACTCAGGAACCTTGAGGGTCTTCTCCTCCCAGTTTGATTTTTTTTTTATTAAAGAGACCATCCCTTGAGTAACTTAAAGAAGCCTATTCTTTGAATGGGTGTATCTCACTCAAAGTGAGAATGTGGTAAGACTTAGCCTGAAAGGGCCCAGATCTCTCCTTGCATCCTGAACTATCTACAGTCGTCCTGATGAATATATGGTCACTGGAGCCAGATGGCTCAGGAGAAGAAAGTGAGGTTGGTGACCTTGCACAGCCCTCCCTCACTGAAATCAAAGTCAACTGTAAGTCATGTCATCATGTTGATGTCATGGTCCTCTTCAAGAATGAGAACACAATCTTGCCAGGTAATCTTCAGAATTTTCCTAAGACAATTCAAATGGAGAGTATGCCAATGGCATGCTTACCCGAGTTCTGGATAAAGAATGATGCTTTCACACTTTTTCCCTGGTCCTGTGAGTGGAGGGAAGCAGGGTATTTGCAGCAAATCATGAATAGGTAGAAGGACCTTGGAAAAAAATCACATAGCCCATCCTTCAGTCTCAAGGCGGGATGATACTTCTGTTATCTCAGACAAAGTAGACTCCAGCCTCTTTTTAAAGACCATGGGGCACTTCATTCTGTAATGTACAAAACATTTTATGCTACAAAATAAAACATCCCTATACCTGTAGAGAATTACTGAATATGTTCAATCTTATTTTCAAAAGAAACTGATGCTTTTCATAGGTTAAAACTATTGATACAGCACTTTGAGTAGTAGCAAATGAATGAATAAACAAATGAAGGCATAATAACCATCTGGAAATGAATTGGGGAACCAATGATTGAAGAATTGCTGAACAAAGTATGGTGAAGTATTATTATATAATGAATATGAGCTATTCAGAGAAACATGGTGGGGTGCTGATAGAGTGAAGAAAGCTAAATCAGGCCTACAATAACGGAAGGAAAAAGAAAAAGCTTTCTCCAGAGACATCATGATAAAGCAAACTTACCTCCTTTCAATAAAGAGGTGGTGGTCTACCAATGCAGAAGACTGGATTACTGACAGATTTGACAGCTGCACTGACTGGTTGGGCTCTATCACAGGGGAAAAGGTTATTAGGAAGTTACTTTGTTGTTTTAAAAAAAAGCGCTAATAAAACATTAAAATAAAACTACTCCTGTAGCATTAACTCTTTTCCCATTAGAGATATGACAGTCACTGAATGACAGAATTTCAGAGCTGGAAAGGACCTAAGAGGTCATTTAAAGAGACTATGTGGGTTGACCTTCCTTCTACCACCACTACCATCATCATCATCACAGCCAAGATTAATATAGTGCTTACTATGTGCCATCCACTCAGAACTGCCACACTAAACAATTTCTATCCTATTATTTAGGAAAGGGACGATAGGGCAGGGAGAAGAGAGTAAGCATTTATTAAGCATCTACTATATGCCAGGGACTTTACAGTTATTTTTTTCTATTTATTTATTTTGTCCTCACAACTACTCTGTGAGGCAGGTGCTACTATGATCCCCATTTTACAGTTAAGGAAGTTGAGGTGACAGAGATTAAATGACTTGCCCAGGGTCATACAGCTAGGTCATGCAGTCTCAGGCTGGACCTGAACTCAGTGCTTCCTGACTCTAGGCTCAGTGCTCTGTCCACTGTGCCAGTTAGCTACCATTCTACCATTCTTATGTCCCAGAATGCGATGGGACTATTCTAGCACCAAATGTCAAGGGCCTATAAAAAAGGTCTAAAAATCTAAATCATTGTTATTAACAATAAGGCCCATACTTGGACATCTTCAAACAAAATGTTCAAACAGTATTTTTTTTTTAAAAATCTCACTTTATTTTTCTTATAATTGTCAGTCATACGACATCTTATGATAAACAGCATTGCGTAAGTATAGAATACTATTTCAGTTCTTTAAAAGGCAATAATTAGCCTCTTTGTTGTCACATTGTTTGCTTGCTTGGGGACTTTACAATTCTGTTTCACTGGGTATATCCTCTAGATTGAGGCCCCATCATCAATTCTTCATTCTGAGACCACATGTTTCCCCCACCTCCCACCCCAAAACGCTTGATCTCCTCTCCCCTTTATAACAACTGCCAAGAATTCAATCTTTTCCCCAGCTGGGTGGGAAGCTTGAACATCATGTAGGTTGCCCTCTCTCACCAAGAGTCACAACACAAAATTTAGTCATAGCACATTTGGGGGGCGGAGAGGGAAGGAGCAGTCATGGGAAAACAACGGCACATAGCCAGGCTGTTCCCTGTGCACCAAATGCGGTCCCTGTCTTGATTCAGTGCCCTGCTCACTTTGAATGATGTCAGGCATCCCCCGGTTTGCTTAGGGCTCCTGATGTTTCTCTTGTACAGAGCCAAAAGGTTTGGATTTGCAAGGCAGACCTAGGAGAGAGTCAACTTCAGTGAGTACGTCCTGCCAAGGAGGCAGAGGAACCTGGAATAAGTTTGTTGCAACTCCAAGGAGCACAAAATGTACATGAGAAAAGGTAATGTTTCTAATCTACAAAGCTATCTCTTCCTTTAGTGAGTGAGAACTCATAAATCTCGTGATTTTCTGTTAGCAGGTGTTAAGGGCAATAAGAAATGGGTATGCTGTTTGTAGCTGAATAAGGAAAATATGAAATAAAGATAATCAGAGTGCCAAAGAGATGAAAGAAACCTAGTTATTTTATGAATAAGTAACACATTAAGAAACACCAGAACCCTTAAGAATTGTGAAAAGCAAATTTTTATTATTATTAAGTTGAAAAATGGAGGGGGAGAAACCCAAGGTTTTTTGTGCTGGTTGTTGTTTTAGACAAGACGACCCTCTGAGGTTTGGGGATTGACTCAATCACCAAAAGACAGAGCAGAAATGCGGTTAGGTACTAAATAAGTCCATGACTTTGCCCCTTGTCTTAGGATCGTCTCTGTACCTTGTCCTCCCCGCTCTTCACTACATAGGAGAAGGGAAGAGATTTAAGCAAGGACTGGCATTAGCTAGATTAAAGGACCCTGCTCTTTACCCTCAAGTTAGAACTTGATGCCCAGGGCCAAGATTCTCAAGCTGAGGATGTCCGTTTAGTGGATGAAACTCAGAGGAAACAAGACAGGACAACCTAGGGGAGGGAGGGCAGTCTTTTTGCAGGTTCTTAGGTCAGAGTTTCTGCCTTTTCTAAAAGGGCTTAGGTAATTATAGCAAAGAAAGTGACTGACTATGAACTTGACAGAGACTGATCTAGCAGAGAAGTTACTGCTAGACTATGAGACCAGTGTGAAGTAAGTCTAGGGAGAGAAGTGGAATAATACATCAGAAGATATCAACATCACTGCAATGTTGGAAGCATTACTTGTTCCACCATGACTACATCTTGGCCACACATGTTCCCAGTGGTACGTTCTTCCACATGTGTGTCCTGACTGTGCATATCTCTTAAACATGTGTCCCTACACATATCAACTAAGGCAGTGGTGTCATACTCAAATAAACGATCCCTGCCAGGCTGCATAGAAAAGAACAATTTAACACGGAGTTGTATTGTATTTTTATTTATTTTTTAAACATTTCCAAATACCTTTAAATCTTGCTTAGGCTGCACTTAAGTTGGGGCCTATGGGCTGCAGGTTTGACATCTCTACATCGAGGTATGTAGGTGAGTGAGAGAATATGTGTGAGTTTACACAACTTTCCTCCAGGTTATTTGGAGCATTGTTTTGTTGCTTAACTTTCTTACTTTGACATTTCATTAAATTCCTTTGCATTGAAAGAATTATGTCCTCTGGCTGACTAGTAATGGCAAACACCTTGGTGGGAGCTCATGGTTTTAGGCAATGTGGGCTCACAAGTGCCTTAAACCTGGGATAGCCATTTCCTGGGTGGATCAGCCTTGTGAGTTGAAGGGTACCCCCAGCCACTTCAAGAGTAAATGTTAAGGAACCTCATCAGAGTCATTATTATATAAGTTGTCAAGACCAAAGCATCTCTGCATTTCCCAGGAGATACCTGTGCAAGTAGAATGAGATGGGAACTTTTTTTAAAAACAGTATTTAAAAAGATGAAAATGATAGAGAGAGAGAAAATGGATGCTAATATTTGGAAATTTCTTCCCATTCTCTGCTGCTGTTGAGTCTCACAGGATTTAAGATACTACGATGTTGATTTTTTTACTAATGGAGGCAGCAACCGCTAGCTATATGTAAATTTTATCTCCAGGCATAACTTGAACATGCTTTTCTAGATAACAGGGATGCTTCACCTGTCGGTGATAGGAATTTCAGTGTTCAGTTGCTAGTCTTTCAACATTTGAGGTGATAAATAGACCTAAGTAATAAGACACAACTTTTTGTGGTCATTTGAGGGGCAAGTTATTATCTGGACATTTACGGCTTCCTTAAATTATCTCAGGATTAGGACCAGACCATAGGGTCAGGACCAGACCGGAACTGAAAATCTTTATCTGTGGGCAGTTGAAAAAAAAGAAGAAACTTTGCTTGGAGCAACAAGTTAGAGGATTGTTTGGTGTACTTATATTTTCCTGATCCCAGTAAACTGCTCTGGTTTTCATAACACAACAATTTGAGGTCATGTGACAAACAGCTTGGTTCTAAGAAAGACAGTTCTAAACGGTCTAAAGAGAAAAGACTCGACTGGTTGGTATTTTGAACATTATGGTGAGTAGTTTCTAACCCCAAACCTGAGTATTTACCTGGAAGTAAGAAATGGGGAACTTTCATAAAGGAAGACAGCAACTTCAGGGCTTATAGTGAAAGGTCCTTTCATATGTAAGCTATATAAGGGTCTGATTCGAATTCATAAGAACAAGAGCCACACCTTATTCAGTAAATGGTCAAAGAATATAAACTAGCATCTCCAAGAAAGAAATCCAATTTGCAGCTCCACTAAGAGGGTATTAATTTGTGTTCCTGTTTTTCCTATGTGCCTCCAAAAATTGTCATGCTTCTTAATTTTGTTTGTTTTTTTATCATCTTTGCCAATCTGCTGAGTTTAAGGTGGGTTTAATGGTTACTTTAAATTTCATTTCTCTAATAATTAATGGCTGGTCTGGAATATTTTTTCATATAGTTGTTGATAGCCTGGATTTCTCCCTTTGAGAAGAAAGCAATTCCCTTCGATGTCACTCAGATAATGGCAGAGTGAGAGCTGGAACTCCCAATCCGTATCCTTTCCACTATCTATGAACTTGATTGAAAATTCTGTGATGCAGAAGAAACAGTGACTCTGAACAGAGCATAAGCTTTTAGAAGATGGTGACTAGGATTTTCCAAATCACTTCAAAGTAATTATCACTGTGACCCACCCCATCAGAGTATACAGTATCACTTGATGGCAGACATAAGGGGGAGGCATGGCAGGTCCTCAAAACTCCCTCACCTGAAAGTAAACACTATTTGAGCATACACACAAACACACACACACAAGTCTATCGTTCTTTGTCTTCTTACTTCAATAGTTATTTATAAAATGAGACTAGATAACCTGTTATCAAAACCAAAATAATCAATGCCTTATCATGTCATATCTTAATCTTGACAGCAGGACCAACTAGTTTATATATATTAGTTTTCCTTTTTAATTTTTTCAGTTGGGTAATAGGCTGAAATTCTACCTGTCCTTGCTTTCTTTTCTCGACCATTATCAGAATTGTGTTATTTGTATTTAAATATTTTCACAAATGATAACTGAATATCTCACCAAAATGTATGATCCATTCCTCCGTTATAGGCATTTCTTTAAATAGGTTTGGAGGTTGCCCTGTTTTACTTCTTTTTTTTTTAGGCACTCACCAATGCAGTATTCTAAATTCTCAGCAGTCATGTGTCATCCTTTCTTGGATTCCTAGACCACTTAAAATAAGGTAAAGTGCATGGTCAGTCAGTATCAAATCTTGCCCACCCAGGGCATGCCTACAATCAAATGTCTCTGGACTCGGGGGCTTATTACTGCAAATCATGCTTTCTAATTGACTGATGGTCATCAATGACACTGCTGAACTACTTGCTATTGTTATCATTTCAAATGGCCTCTCTTTATTCTCTTTTAAAGTTGAACAGAAGTCAGCAGAAAAGCCATCCACCGAACTTCAGCAGAAACTAGCTATTTTGGCACTCAAGACAGCAGCCACAGAGCATGCCCTCAAATCAACCCTTTAAGACAAATTCAGTCATGTGGGAAGGAGGATCAGAAGCATGTGATACAAGGCCCCATGATAAGGGAATCGTAGACAAGGTTAATTCTGGGGAGACTGCTGTTGAGAGGAGGTTGGGAAAACAGGTAGGTTGAGTTAAGAAAGAACTCACCCTGGTACAGCCACCAGGGCAAACTGGAATCTCTTTTAATTAATTGTTCTAAGTCAAGTTCTATTGTTTCTACTGCTGAAGTCCTTTCAGTTTCCTGTAAATATCAGTGTCCTTGAGAAAAGCACAAGTCATTCTATCCTAACTACAACTGTACACTCAAGTATCTGTGCTGTGGTCCATGGCAGGCTTTGTATTATCCTGAGATCTAAGCCATCTATTTCCAGGCATGTAGGCAATGAAGTGAATAGAGACCTGGGTTTGGAGTGAGGAAGACTTATCTTCATGAGTTCAAATCAGGTCTCAGATACTTACTAGCTAGGTGCCCCTGGGCAAGTCACTTAACCCTGTTTGCCTCAATTTCCTCATCTATAAAATGAGCTGGAGAAGGAAATGACAAGCCACTCTAGTATCTTTGCCATGAGAACCCCAAAATAGGGTCACAGAGAGTCAGACATGACTGAACAACAGTGCAGCAAGAGTGAATTGTTGGGAGAAGGAAGGAGAGGGAAAATGAACAACTTTCCCAGTTCCTCCTGAGTCCTCCCAGTTCAGTTTTATTATTATCGTTGAACACAAATTTTGGGGAGATCAGACGTTCCAATATTTAAATGTCAGGACAAAGTAAGATTCATAATTCTGCTTCTCTCTGTCAGTAGAAACAATTGAAAGCCAACTATACATTAATACACCTATTCTTATCTGCTCCCTCAGTCATAGCCTCCTTTACTCTAAGCTATGCTCCTTATGGGCCGACCAGGTGGTACAGTAAAGTGCCAGGTCTGAAGTCAGCAAGACTCATCTTCATGAGTTCAAATTCAGCCTCAGATGCTTACTAGCTGTATGACCCTGGGCAAGTCACTTAAGCTTGTTTGTCTGTTTCCTGGAGCTGGAGAAGGAAATGGCAAATCACTCCAGTATCTCTGCCCAGAAAGCCCCAAATGGGATCAGGAAGAGTCAGACATGACTGAAACAACACAGAGATAATATGTTCCACACACAGAGTAGGAAACAGAGCCCTGATGTAAATGTCCAGCCTGTCCGACCTTTATAAGGGAGCCACAAACAGCGTCCTCATCCTGGCTTCTCGGCTAGGTTGTTCAATATTGCCATGAAAACCCAAGTGGTAGTTCAAATATGCCTTCACTCTCAGTGTATTGGGTCATTTACCTTAACAATGTGAACGTGCTCTCATTATTGTGTTCAACTTGATTAGTGTATAGTTGAACATTTAAAAGTGCACTTCAGACGGAGGAACAATGTATGAATGCATGATTGGTTCCTAATAAATTGAGGGGCCTCCTAATGAACTGTGAGGGATTTGGAAAGAACCATTACCCACTAGACAGGGGTATGGGGAACCAGACCAAAACAGATAAAAGGGGAGGGAGGGAGGAGGGCTTTGCAGAGGGAAGACCTTTAACAGTTTGCCCTATACTTGTCACAGATTGGATGGCACACTAAGGGAAGCCAAAAATACAAGAAAACTGGGAAATCAGGTCACTCAGGAGCTGAAAACCGTAGTTTGACAAGTGGACAAGATAAACCTATAGTTTCTTTCATTTTAAAAAATAATTAATTTATTTACTTTTAATTTTTAACATTCACATCCATAAGATTTTGAATTTTGAATTTTCTCCCCCACCGCCTCCTCCCCCCTCACCAATATGGCATGCAATCTGATATTGAGCTAATGTTTTCTAGAGACATGGGAAGTTGTGCACAGTCTATGAAAGGCCATGCATGAATCCTAAAACCCTACCTGATCAAGGATAGGAATAGGCAGTTTTCGAAGGAAGAAATACAAAATATCAATAGTCATATGAAAAAGTGCTTCCTGTTAATAATAGTTGGAGAAATACAAATTAAAGCAACTCTAAGGTTCCACCCCATAGCTATCAGATTGGCAAAGAGGACAAAAAAGATAAATGATCAATGTTGGAGGGGCTGCAGGAAGACAGGTACGTCAATAGAGCTGTGAGGTGGTGTTATGGAAAGCAATTTGGAAAGATGCCCCAAGAATCACTATACTCTTTGACCCAGCAATACCATTCCCAGGCATGTGCCCCAAACAAATTAGAGGGAAAGGACCCATATATACAAAAATATCTATAGCAGCTTTTATAGTGAAGAACTAGACTATAAAGGGGCCTATCAGTTGGGAAAAGGACTGAATAAATTTTGTATGTGAATATAATCTAATATTATTGTCCAAAGAAAAAGATGAAAGGGACAATTTTGGAGAAGTCTAGAAATTCTATGAACTGATGCAGAGTAAAAATGAGCACAACTAGAAGAATAATTTATATAATAATAGCAATACTAGAAGGAAAGAAAAAGACTAGAACTCTAAATCAATTCAATGACTAGTCACGATTCCTGAGGACCTATGAATGACATATGCCACACCCCTTCTGACAGAGACACGATGGACTCAAGATGCAGAACAATACATTTTTAGACATGGCCAGTATAATAATATGTTTTGTTTGGCTTTGTACATTTATTAAAATAGTTTTGCTTTTCTTCGAAGGATGACAAGAGGAAGAAAAAATAAATGCTTATTAATTTTTTCAATTTCTACAAAATGTAGGGGAAAAAAAATCTCTATTTAGTTTTTTAGGCTTGGCTAAATCTAATTAGTAACAGTAAGTTCTACATACTTCTTTTTTACTCAACACCAGAACTTAAGGATATATCATATCTATTAAAGTTTGACATTAAGCCATTGGCCAAGTAACTCATGTAGGCTCCTCACGTAGAATTAGGTGTTAGACGAAATGATCTATGAGATACTTTTGACCTCCATAGCCTATGATTCTAACTTTTTTCATTTCTGTTTCTTTTTAGTCTACCACATATCTCTATGGTTTTTAAGCATGCAAACTATAAATTGTGCCATGGTAAAATTGTAAAAGACACCAGCCAATGAGTATGATTAAGATGGTATTGAAAGTGGCAGGTTCATGTGGTATTTATAAGTTATAAAAGCATTCTACACTAAATTTTCAAATTTGAATCTGTGAATTTTTGTCTGAATGTGACTTTTTAAAAATTTTGTTCCCAGTTCATAGCACTTTTATATAGATGAATTCTTCTAAACATGGGCATTTTTTTACCTTGTATTAATCTCCATTAAAAAAATGTATGAAAATCGGTATATATCTTCACCAACAAATATTTGCTATCTATTTTGTATTAGGAACCATGGGGGGATTCAAAAAGCATGAAACATGGTGTGTGCCTTCAAGGAACTTATAATCTAATTGGGTAAATAGCCCCATACATGAAGAAAGAAAGTAATTATCAGCCGTGGCACACACATGCCTCATACAGTCTTGCACCAACAACTACTTCCTGTACATTTCCACTGAAAAGTAAGTCCAAAAGGCATTTCCAACTCAATAAGAAATTTATCTTAATCTGCTCCCCCAAATGAGCTTAAATTTCCTAATTTTTTTCCTATTTCTGTTGAAAATAATGCCATCCTCCCAGTCACCCTGTATGTAACGTAGAGGACTTTTTACTCTCCCTCATTCATATCCAATCAGTTACCAAATGCTGTCAGTTCTTCCTCCATGTCTCTCATGTCTGTCTCCTCTCTTGTGCAGGCTTATCACTAATCAGTTAAACTATTGTTAATCCCTTCCCAATTGGTTTTTCTGCTTCCAGTCCCTCCCATTGTCCACACAGCTACCAAAATCACCTTTCTGAGAAACAGACAGGATTGTGTCACCTCTCTATTTAAAAATCTTTAGTCGTTCCTTGTTGCTTTAGGATAAAATATAAAATCTTTAGCTTTGTACTTAAGGCTCTACCCATTCTAGTCCAATCTTCTTAAAAAACTTGACCTGTTCTCAAACTCAACATTCCTCCTTCTGTGCATTCATACAGGCCATCCTCCATGCCTGGAAGATATCCATACCTTCTACTCCACCCACACACTCCAATCTGTCAGACTCAGGAAGAGCTGAGTTCAAATCCTGCCTCACACACTTATTGGCTGTATGACCTGGGGTCTAATCATTTAACCATTCTATGCCTGTTTCCTCATCTGTAAGATGAGAGAGTTGGACTTAATGACAGCTAAGTTCCCTTCCAGCTTTAGGTTCATGATACTAGGACTCTTTAAACCTCAATTTAGGTGCATTCCTCCTCTAAGAAACTTCCCCTGATTTCCCAGTAGTTAGTGCTCTTTCCTTCCCCAAGTTACTGTAATTGTATGTGTTATCTTCCCCCTGGAGCTCTCCAATAGAATGTAATGTTAGGCACTGGAAGTGCTTTACACAAACAAGGCTCTTACTAAATATTCATTTGATTGAACTCAAGTACAGCCAATAAGTGTTATTATAGGAGTTCAAAGGAGAGAGACATGACTATGGGCTCGGGCAATTCAAATCAACGAACATTAATTAATGCACCTACTATGTGCCAGTCACTGTGCAAAGTGCTAGGAATATAAAGAAAGGCAAGAAACTGTTCCTGCTCAGGGAGTTCATAACCTAATAGGGAAGAGAACATGTACAAAATTTTGCATAAATAAGATACAAGCAGAATATATTGGAGAGAACCTCAGATGGAAGGGATAGATTCAAGAAAACAGTTTTTTTGCAGATGAGGGGAATACCATGAGTAGAGATATAGAGAAGAGAACACAGGAGAGTTGTTTGGGGAGTTGTGAGACCAGTTTAAATAGAATGGGAGTTCTGAGGGGAGGGGGGGAGAGAGAGAAGGTTTTGAAGGTATGTCGAGGTTAATTAATAGAGTTGAATAGTAAGCAAGGAAGCCTGGATTTTATTCTGTAAGAAACAAGGAACCATTGCAAGTTTTTGAGCAGGTGAATGACATATCTGAGATGATAGCTAAGAAAGATAAATCAGCTAGCAATGTCTAAGATAGTTCAGAGAAAGGAGATTCTCAGAGAAGGAAGTATTGGAAGGAGACAATTGCCTATACATCCCCTTATGCATCCAAAATGTAGGAAGAAGGAAAGATGGGGAGAAGTCATCTTGAAAGTCAGTTACTATCCAACCTTGTAGAAATCTAGAAATAGCTTTGTTGCCTGGCAGATCAGAACTCCATAGCTGACTGTCTTTACTCTTCTGCCTGTCTAGAGTAACCTAGCCTTCAATGCTCACATGTCATGAGCATTGTCATGAGTATAGGGGCCCAGGGTCAGGCTTGTTTTGTCAGTGTGGTAGACTTGGTGTCCAAGTGATTTCCCTTCTGGTGCATCAACCAGCATGAGCCAGCAACTAGTCAAGGGGAAGTGTAACCCTAACACTAGTCGTCCTCTTCACTGGATATACAACCATAACTGCTGACACAGTAGTGATGTCCTCAGTACAACTAGGATTTTGAATCTCTCCCAGTCCCCCTTTCCTTCTTTCTTAATTGTCCCACATTAGCAATGCCCATCCCTGGTAATCCTGAGAGCTTTACTAAAAGGGCTCAGCTTAACCATATCCGTTTCAAGGCTTTTTTCCTATTACTGAGTACCCATAGTTAATTCCAGCAACATGCAGATTTTTGCCATTTCTACAGAATTATTGTACTTCAGCCGTGATACACTTAATCCAAGGATGAATGGTTTGGATTCCATATTTCCATTCACTTTCCTTGAAATATCACATCACCCTGACTGTGAACCGCAAAGAGCTGACAAGTAGGCAGAAGAGTAAAATGGGGCTGTCTTTTGTTCCTACCTCCTGGGAGCTGGGTTGCTACCGTTGGGTGCTTGATATCTGTAAGTGCTGATTTTGCAATGATGGTAAGTAAGCAGTACTGAGTTCACAAGTTCACATCACTGAATAGGCCATGAAAGAGGCCTTAATGAGAGACATAAGGACTATAAGATAGCCAGAAAACTACCCTTTCCTTCCTCCTGGTTTTGCAGGTTTCTCTAATAAGGGAATGACTGGGAGGAAAGGAAAGAACCTCAGCTAAATGTAACAGCAGGAGTGCCTCTAGCAATCTTCGAAGCCTGCTTTCCCAGAAGATCTCCAGCCATGCATCAGGGACTGCAAAAGCTTAATAACTAGAAGACCTACATGTATCACCTGCACACATACAATTTGTCAGAGGCTAACTCAGACCTGTCTTTGTCCCTGGTCTCACCTGCTGATCAGTTATTGGCCATGGCTGAGGGAAAAGGAGGCCAGAGAATTCAAGTCAGCAAACATTAATTATGGATTTACCATGCCAGCACTGGAGATGCAAAAATGAATTAAGACATGGTGCTTGTCCCTTGAGAATCTTATAATCTAATAGGAAATTGTGAGTCTTCTCATAGCTCTAAGCTGCATAATATTTTATATTAAGTGACTGTGGTCACGTTTACTACTAAGCAGTGACTAACCTAGTGTTAAACACTAAGAATACAAATGCAAACAAAAAAGAAAGGTAGTGCCTGTTCTCAGAGCTATTGGGAGAAGCCACAAGGAAAAGGGAGATGAAATGTTTGGGGGGCAGGTAGTGGAGGGGAAAGTCACCCATATAAGGTCATGATGAAGTCCAGAAAATCAACAGTGGAGTCAGGAGAGGAGTGAAGGGCAGCTGGTTTCAGTATTTCTTCCAAAGGGGAGTTTTCAGGAGGAACTCAAAGATGTGAGGAGGAGGAGGCTGAAGGAACAGGGAAGTCTTCTGAGGCATCCTATCAAATTTCAGGGAGTCAAGAGTGAAGCCGGGAGAGCTCGGAATCTCAGTTCATAGAGCAAAAATAATGTTCAAGGACAATTTGTAAGGGAGACTGGGTTCCATGGTCCTGTAAACATGGGAACCATAAACATACAAAATTAGAAAAGTGTGTCTTCTGTCTCAGTCCTGTAAGTATTTAATAATGAAAGGATACATCTTCAGAACCTTTTACTATGGGAGGTGAATGTTCAAACTCTGAATGACGGAGATATTTTCTTTCCCCTGAGAAGAGCAACTTTTAGGGAAAAGGACATCCACTGCTATATCTTATGCTTCTGAAGACTGGATGAGTTCTTCCAGATAGGATTTTATGAAATAACTCCTGGTTACATTAGCGTGAACCCAAACCCTGGAAGACCCTATTTCACAAGATGCCCTTGGACTCGGTGAAGCCAAGAAGTCAAATATCTGTCCTGTGGAAAGCATTGATATTTATAGTTCCCAGTAATCATTGTTCCATTTGTATTAAGTGGTGGCAACTAATTCGTATCCCTCTGCTTTTCTCTCCATTGCCTAGGAAACGAGGTACCTAGAACCTCAAGCAAAGTTCAGGAGAAAGTAAGATGATCCAATGGCTAAGGTGATTCTATTATTAAGCATTTATATGACACTTTATATTTTCCAAGTGCATAACAATCATTCTTGTGAGTTATTTTGACAGGTTAACATCACACTTACTGACCTCAGAGCAATTACCAGAATGAAAGTGTGGTAGAAAAGGTAGAGGTTCAGAACGGCAGGAGCTGAGACAGCAGTCATCAAGATAAGCATTTCTATGTGCCAATACATCTGAAGAAGTCACACACTCAAAATAACCTAAGGGGCCAGGGTTTTTTCTTTCTTTCCTTCCTTCATTTTTTTTCTTTCCTTCTTCCTGCCTTCCTTTCTTCCTTCTTTTCTTTCATTCATTCCTTCCTTCAGTCCTTCCTTTTCTTTCTTTTTTCTCCTTCTTTGCTCCTTTCCTTCCCTCCTCCCTTCCTTCCTTTTTTCTTTCTTATTTTCCTTCTTCCCTTTCTCCCTCCCTCTATTCCTTCCTTCTTTTCTTTATTCTTCCTTTTTTCCTTTCTTTCTTCTTCCTTTTCCCTCCCTCCATCCCTTCCTTCCTGTCTTTTTTCTTTTCCTCCTTCTCTCCCTCTGTTCCTTCCTTCCTTCCTTCCTTCCTTCCTTCCTTCCTTCCTTCCTTCCTTCCTTCATCCATTTCTCACTGCTGATGTTGTAACACTGGGGTTATTTCACCAAGCACTCCAGTGAGGTTGGGCAATCTTCATTAACTGCCTTTGATACTGTTGATTTAATCTGTGTACTTTTCAAGGGACTACTTAAACTGTAGCCCTTCAGGGATCCCGGACTTTACCAGAGTGGATCTGGGTGCTCCCCACAAGATTTGCTGTGACTCACCCTAGCCACCATGGTTATAGGCTTCTCTGAATTGCATAGACCAGTTACAGAATGAAAGACCTATAATCTAAAATTGAGTCCATCCTCCAAGACTTTTTAGTTAGGTAGAACCTGTTAGAGCTTGTGCTTGACTGACATTCCTTTTGGGAACTGAGGGTCATTTCTCTGGTACTCTGGAGCCTCAGGGTAGGGTTTCAGCAAAAGTTACAAAGGATTAGGAAAAAATAAATGAATATGCAACGTGGATATCTTAGCATAGCAGGACATAGATTAGGAACCTGGAGTAGGGTGAGAAACAGAACAGATCCCAAGGAATTAATAAGTCTAAGAGGTTCAAAATTTAAAAACAATGAAAGGATGCCAACAAGTTTCTCAGCTTCTGTTCTGTGGGTTTGCACCAAGACTACTAAAAATTAATGAAGTTCTATTCAGAGGTGAAAACCATGGCTTGAAGAAATTCATGAAAATCTCTCAAATGACTAATCCTCTTCTCCCACATTTCTTTGGTTTCCCTCTATCCCAACAGACCTTTGAAGAGTTTTTGATTTTTTTTTCTTTACAGAGATCTGTTTTCATTCTAAATAATTGAAGACTATTTTCCACATCTTCTTTTGGTAGGTCTAAGTATTATTTGTAAGTCCTACACCCTTATAATCATCTGAGAATATTCACATTTTGTAACTTTAGAAATAATTTCCAGTGTAGTGACTATCTTTACTTGCTGCTTCTACTCATTTATTGAAGTTCATAACTTAAAACCAAATCAAGAATTCTGACCACTTAAAGGAACATGGAGATGAAAAGGGGCCTTCCAGCCCCTTCATTTTATAGAAAAGGAAACTGAGACCCAGTGAGGAAGAAGGACTTGTTCTAAGTCACAGACAGTAAATAGTCGTTCAGGAAACTGAACTCCGTTGCTCTAACTCCATATCCAGAGCTCATTCCACACATAAGAATCTCCCACAATTCCTTCTGCTTCTGTTCACTTCAGGCAATGTCACCAAAAACAAAACAAAATAAAACAAAACCAGATCAAAAAAAAAATTATGAACCAGGAGTCAGGAAAGTAGGATGTTCTAGCTCTCTTATTTGGTAATTTCGTGGCCTGGGGCAAATGACAAAACCACCTTAGATCTTAGTTTCTTCAATAGGGCTAACTGTCCTGCTTACCTCAGTATCAGTGCTCCCTTCAGATAGAAATATAGAGGAGCATGGTCCCTGTGCAAAGAAGACAGGCAAATCTGGAAAGATGCTATATTTTTAGTTGTAGGTCGGATAAAATAGATTCCAGGTTCCCTTCCAGCTCTGAGATTCTCTGATTCGAAAATATGAAGGTCAAATGATACAAAATAGTAACAATAATAAAGCTATACATAGTGCTTCAAATGTTACAAATTCACATGCATCATCTCACGTGAGCCCCAGGACAACATGGTTAGGTAGGTAATAAGGATATCATTTTTCTCCCCATCTTACAGATGATGAATACGAGGCAGGGAGCTATTGTTTGATTTGATTTGCTCGTAGCTAATGTCAGAGTGATATTTGAACTTAGTCCTTCCTGACTCCTCATGCAGTATGCTTTTCCTTCCCATTTTGTCTCAATATGTCTCTTAACATGTGAGAAAGTATTGAAAAGGGAGAAGTCCTATGCAAATGTGAGGACTTACTGTTGAAATAATGATATCTCAAGTGGCTCAAGTCCCAAATAAAACAGATTGTATTGACAGATTTTAAAGAGAGGCCCAAGAGCTAGATATCAAGAATTATCTGCCACTTAACACCAATTCACTCAGTTGAGGCTTCTCAATGTCATTTTACTAGAAGTACTGACTATAAGCGATAGTGGAGATCAGGTAGATGTATATTACTTGAGAACTATCACTATTCTAGAAAAAAAACTTGATAGGTTAAATTCTTCCTGGATTTAACAGAATCAAAAAAATGGCATTTCTACCCACACAAAAAAAAGGACAGAAAAAGAGGGTAGTATAGGTAACTGAGTCACATTTTTCAAGGATCTAATAAATTTAACACAAAGCCCAAAGCATTCTGTTTATCCACTTCCTTCTAATCTTTTTATCTCTCCTGTGCATTCTTCAAAATGCACCTGTAAGCCTCTTTCCCCTTCTTTCCTTCCTTTCTGTCTCCTCTCTTCCTCCTTCCCTCTCTTTCTTTCTATTCTCCCTCTATTTTTCTTTCTCTTTTTTCCCTCTTCCTTCCTTTCCTCCTCCCTTCTTTCCTTCCTTCCTTTCTGTCTCTTGTCCTTTCTTTCTTCCTTTCTTTCTCCTTTCTTTTTTTGCTTTTTTCTTTTCTCCTTTCTTTTTCTTTCTTCCTTCCTTCCTTCCTTTCTTTCTTCCTTCCTTTCTTTCTTTCTTCCTTTCTTTCTTCCTTTCTTTCTTCCTTTCTTCTTTTCTGTCCCCTGTCAGATCCAATGTTTCCAGGTAGATCTGTAAGTACAAGCATTATAAGAACCAGAATGTCTGAATGAGGCAGTCTCCACCAATTCCACACTTATACAAAGGGACTATTTGGCAACTGCACAATAATCACTCATGAAATGGACGAAAAGATTTTATTTTAGAGAAATACACCTTTCCTGGGAATGCCAAAATGTTTGTTCCAGTCACATAAAGCAACTGGAAGAATGGAAATCATTTCTCTAGTCTAGACATAGCAGCTGGTTTGAGATTCTGTAAAGTAGGTTCCCAGGCTGGAAAGTTTTTATGATGTAAACTTTCACCCATTTGAATGACTCACCTTGTTGCTCAAGGGACATCCTAGTTTCACTGTCTCTGAATAGCAAAACTGGTACCAGCCTGCCTGAAGCTCACAGCCCTTCCCTGCTTTCTCTGGTTTTCCCTTGTGCCTTGCTTTTTGGAAACATTGTAGGAGCTAACAGCATGAGACAAGGCAAATTCTCAAATCAAAGAAATAGTAGAAGAAAAAGAATCCGCCCCTACATCCACAAAGCTTGTATTCTGGGTGTTGATTGCCCATCCACCCTATTTTTAAAAGATGAAGAAGGGGAGAAAAAGAGAATTATTCATTTGTATTGTTTCTAGCCAAGCTGTGTACGGAAGGGTCATTTTCTGCCTTGATTCCTTTTAAACTTCGTGTGTTTTAGAAGGATAAATGTACATTAGGAGGATGGCAAAACACAGCCACCAGAATATCCCAGCTCTGCTCAAATCTATTCAGCCCCCCCTTTTTTCCCTTTTCCTCTTCAGTGAGCTTTGCATAAAGCTTACCCAAACCCACATGGATTTCTATAACATCCAAAAAGAATGACAATGAGTGATGTGATGTAGGTGGAAACTGCCTGAAGAAACCTAAATTGTAACAGGGAAAAAAATTGACATTTTAGATTTTAAATGTTACACAGTTTTTATAAAGCTTCAGTCAATTTATTTTATTTATTCTAATGAAGAGCATTACAACTGCTTTACTGCACCGAGGCAAGCACGGATCACATCATTAATCACACCTTGTGAATAGCCACAAATCAAGTCCTAACAGCAAGCACTGAATCAGGAGCAATGAAGCATAAACTCCTTCACAATTTATGATCTCTCCAATTGCATCTTTTCAACCATTAAATTGCAAGATACCATAAATTTTTATCTTCTTCACTTCAGTCACATTATTGATTCTGCCTTGTGAAATATAGAATAGCTGTAAATCCAGGCGATTGAATTAAATTTAAAGTCTTGACTTCGGAAAAGAAACCCAACACACTACCATGGCTGTTAATTTACACTGAGGAACAAATGATAGAAACATTAAAATTTAAATGGACAACAGGGATTTCCAAGAGTCATAGCTCTGTCTATTTCAGTCCTTGTCAACCTTGGGGGCTTTTCTCCCCTTTTTTTAACCTAAATTGTAAAATGTTAACAAAAAAAGTTGATGTTTTAAAAGGATAAGATTCAGGCAAAAAGTGGATTTTCATAGATGTCCACAAAGAAAATAAGCCATTGATTTGACAGACATATAAAAGGCTCCTATGTGCCAGGCACTGTGCCAGGAACCAGAGATACAAAGACAACAATGAAATGGTTTGCTCTCAAGGAGCTTACCATCTGCTGTGAGGAAACAACATGTACCAAGAAAACAAAATTCAAAGTGTGTACAAAGTAATTTCTGGGAGGAGAGCACAGATCTAATGTGAAGGGTAGTTTGTTAACATCAGAATCAGGGTTCCAGAGGACCCATTGGAAGAGGTGGGCAGAACAGAGAAGGACACTGATGAGAAGTGATTGGCACAGATGAGTATGGGGAATTAAAAAAAGATGGTGAAAGAAAAGAACTCTGGCCCAAGTAGCCTTTCTTTTTTCACTGTCACTTTCATCACTAAGGATTCCTTCTCATCTTTTCTTTGGCCAATCACCACAATCTTTCCTTCTTGAAATCTACTCCAGTTCACATGTAATATGATAACAATGATTTTTAATCATCACCATCATCTTCTACACCATCATAATGGGCATCTGTATCACCCTTCAAGGCTTGTGAAGTGCTTAACACCGTCACTGGATCCATAAGAGCCTTAAATAGCCTTAAGAGGCATATGCTATTGATATTATTTTCATAATTTTACAGACTAGAAATCTTAAGCTTCAGCCTTGCTAAATGACTTGCCCCAACTGGTTGAGGTGAAGAGAGTGAGAGCAGGAGTGGTGGTTGTGGGGAAAGGGAAAGGAAGACAGAAGGGAAGACTATTTGGTTACTTAAAACACACACATATGTGGATAGATAGATATCTTCTTTCAGGATATATGTGTGTGTATATGTACATATGTGTATGTGTTTTCTTCCTCTTCCTTCAGGATACACACACACACACACACACACAATATATATATATATATATGTAATATCCTCTTCTTTCAGGATATACATGCATACACCTATACACACATCTATATACATAGACAAATACAGGTATATATATGTATATATATATATATGTATGTATACCTATGTATTACTAATATTGTTGTGAATCCTTCATTTAAAAGAGGTCATGGGGTGCTATCTTGATTTGTAAGCAGATTAGATTTAAGTGAGGCAAAGTTGCTAAATTGTCAGCCTTACTGCCTTCCAGACTTATTGAAAGTCCAGTGGCAAGACAAAAGCCAAAGTAACCAGCAATAGCCTGGGATGTAACGGATGACCTTGTCTTTGATGTCTGATCTAGCTCTAAGCCCTCCATGGCTTCATCTGCCTTCATGGCCACTGGAACCAGTTGTTCTCATCCTTCTGTTCCACCATGAGCCATAAAGGTGACTGAAACTGTAGAGCACTGGGGCAGACATGGAAGATGCCAAGGTCGTTCACTGCATCCTGGGCCATCATCAGTAGCCACTGGACTTTGATGACTCTGAAAGAGAAAGTGAGGCTGATGACTTTGAGCAACTTCACCTCACTTAAATCCAATTTACACCCCAGCCAGGATATCTTATGATGTCATTGGTTACCTCTTCAAAAAATAAAGAATGAGTGACAACAACGATAATATTAGTCACATGCTTGGAGCAGACATTGCCCTATATTCTTGATAGGTTTGAGACCCGTGGGTTACTCTCAACCTCGTTTAGCCCACCTGCCAAGATGGTTTGACCAGAGTGTGGCTGCTGTACATGCTACAGCTTTTGGAGCCACAGGTGAGAATTGAGTTCCAGATGGACACCAAAGGTGGCTGAGCAGCCTTGAAAAGGGTCTGGCAAACCCACCAGAGATACTAGTCCTCCATTGAACACCCCATATATCCCATTAGGCAGATCTTTCTAACTTTGGTGGTTACCTTGTACGCTTGAAAGAGCCAGAATCATTGAAAGGTGCACTGCCCAGTGGTAAATGCTTCCTGAAACTATATTCCTTCCTTCTTTCGTTCCTTCCTTCCTTCCTTCTTTCCTTCCTTCCTTCCTTCCTTTTTTCATTCATTCATGCATTCACTTATTCATTCATTCTTGGAAGAGAAAATGGCCACTTCTAGAAGGTTGAGCCACATATGCTTGCTTGACCAGAAGATCTAGATCCTAAATGAGTGGCTCAGACAATACAGATCTGAGGTAAAAACAATGTACCTATTCAGCAATCCTACAAACTATTTCTTATTTTAAGTATTAATCTCCCCTGAGAATTTAATAAAGGTGATAGGTTATGGTTCATGTTTAAGCATGTATTAATGCATACTTATGAGTCTTTTGTATTTTAAACACTTTTTGGTGGTAGAGGAAATAAAGAGCTAGCCTTTATCTGGTAACTGCTACACTGTATATTGCTGGAAGTGATAGTCTTTTTGAGGGGAGCCTCTAACCATGATCCCAAACCTAAGGTTTGTTTTTGTTGTTGTTTTAAGGAGATTTTCCTGGAAATACCCCAAGTGAAGACACAATGAGTGCAAGAAAAACAGAATTGCCTCTTTTCAGGGTGAGGTTCTCCTTAGACTGAACCCATATCAAGTGAAACCAAAACAGGAGCCCCTTGCAGGAGAGGGTACTGCTTCCACCAGGGTGACATACTTTAAGGGTAAAAGTGACTGCAGAGTAAAAGCAGAGTGGACTCACACGAAGTGAATCAAGGCAAAAGGAAACCAAAAGTTGCTTCCCTGTTAACTACCACCATTTACTCCTAAGTTACCCCCTAGGGCCAAGAAAATTGAATGTAACTCCTCTTCCAGATGTTTGACCTTCAACTGCTTAAGGATAAAAATGTTTTTTCTCTGGGTTTTCTTTCCTAGGCTAAAGATCCACAGTTCCATGAGCCAATCTTCACATGACATGGTTTTCTATGATACAGTTTAAATGATGAGAGATGAAACTGGAATGAGAAATGAGACTGGAGAAAGACTGTGTTTGGAGGGTCTTAAAGGTCAGGTTGGGGGCGGTGAGAGGTTAGAATGGAGACTACAAATAACCAAGGAATTATAGCTTTATGGGAATGAAGAGCAAATATCCTTAGTTCTCTTAGGATCATCTATTTTGAGCTAAAATGGACCTAATAGGTCATGTAATGCAATCTCCTCATTTGTAAACTGAGGACCTGAGTCCCAGAATGGTAAGGAGACTCTATGAAGATAGTCTAGCCCTAACCCCAAAAGGAAGAGTAGCTGGATCCTGCAGGCAAAGACACTTCTTTTGGAAGCCTCATCTAAAATTATAGGCATGCAGAGACCAGAGAGAACTAGGCACGCCCCTTCCAAAAGGCTCATCTCTCTAGGATGGCATAGCTCTAGCTCTTAGGGAAGTACTTCTCACAGTCCTTTGCAGTCTTGGAATTGTGTGGTTCTTTAATTTCATGTGCACTAACCTGGAAAGGGCTACATTTCAGCAATCATTGAATGAGAGGCACTTTGGGATCCTTCTGACTGAAAGTACATTCTCACCATCACTGTAACTATGACTATTACTACTAAACTATGACATCCCCAGGATTACTTCAGAGCCCCCAAAATTGTCACATAGACACTCACTTCCCAGGGATCATCATATTTTTTCAGGAAAAGGATGTTATGCTCAGACCCTATAAGGGAATGTAATAATTTTCCAACAATGGGCTCCCCTACCTTTTCTTTCCCTTAAAACTTAATTGGCTCATACCTAGACAGGAGCATCCAGGTCGACATCTAGACATTTTTTGGCCGGTACGATAAATTTCTTTGTGCTAGGGTCAATGAGATAATCAAAAACTGTTACCTGGGGAGAAAGTTTTTTGGTTCTCATTTCTTTGACCATCTACTAAACTCCATGAGATAGTCAATCAAGTATAACATAAGAGAAGAGAATAAAAGCCTATTAGATCTTGGCCCGAGAAAGTTTAAAAAAAAACCCAGATTGATTAAATCCAAGTCTGAGGACCACAGTGCTTTAGTGAAAATGGTCAGTAATTGGGAACTCACTGATCTATTTTGTTCACAAACAGAAAGGACCATTGGAAATACTTAGATGGATCCTAGTTAACCTGGTTTCCAACCCAGGCAATGGCCCAGATTGACAGGCTCAGCTTAGGGACAAAGAACAGCAGGAGGGTAATGAAGGAACAGTACTTCAGAAGAGATGGGCTGAGTAACAGAGAGAAAGAGAGATGGAGACAGAGAGAGAGAGAGAAAGAGAGAGAGAGAGAGAGAGAGAGAGAGAGAGAGAGAGAGAGAGAGAGAAACAGAGACACACAGACAGAGACAGAGAGAGAGAAACAGAGAGAGAGGGAGAGACAGAAGCAGAGAGAGAGAAACAGAGAGACAGGAAAAGACAAACAGAGAGAGAGACACACACAGACAGAGACAGAGAGAGACAGAGAAACAGAGAGAGGGAGAGACAGAGAGAGAGACAGAGAAACAGAAAGAAACAGAGACAGGGAAAGACAGAGAGACAGAGAAAGAGAGAGATACAAACAGAGAAAGAGAGAGAGAGAGAGAAACAGAGACACACAGACAGAGACAGAGAGAGAAACAGAGAGACAGGGAGAGACAGAGAAGCAGAGAGAGAGAAACAGAGAGACAGGAAAAGACAGAGAGAGAGAGACACACACAGAGACAGAGAAACAGAGAGACAAGGAGAGACAGGGAGAGAGACAGAGAAACAGATAGAGAAACAGACAGGGAAAGACAGAGAAACAGAGAGAGACAGAGAAAGAGAGACAAACAGAGAGAGAGAGAGAGAGAGAGAGAGAGAGAGAGAGAGAGATGGGAGAGAGAGAGGGGAAAGTTTCTGTCTGTATTCACAGGAAGCTATCACTGCCTTAAGGCCACTCAGGGATTTGGCTTAGAAGACCCCCATCCCCACAGCCCTGGCATTCACCTGACTTTCCGAGCATCCATTCCTCCAAAGTCTGCCATCTGTTAATATAACTGGGATGTCCAAGAGTAGCATGCAATTAGTAAGAGTTACCCTTCCGCAGCACAGCTTACCCCTGGACTGGGGCATTTTTTTCTATACATCCTCAAGGACATTTAGAGCACTGGTGCCCGTATCTTGACCTTGGAATATAATTGAGATGTATAAAGCCAGAGGGCACTTCTGGTCATTATATAACTAGGACCTCTAAGACTCAGTCGGTCAATGAGCATTTATTAAGCACCTACCTTGTGCCAGGCACTAGACCAAAGGTACATTCACCTTCCAAGATACCCCAGAACCACTTATCTCACCACCACCTCCCTGTGTGACCATCAAGAGGACCTTCCTAGAGACAGTGAAGACAGATACCTTTCCCAGCCTTCCTAGAGGGACTCAAAATGTAAGTTGGTTCCACTCACCCATTAATTGCTGATATTGATCCAAGGAATGTGCCATAAGCCTGACAAAGAATTGGAAACCATGCAACAAAGGTTGTCTCAGAGAGGCATCTCAGATGTCGAATGTATGTTCTGATCACCCCCGGATTACCTTAACTTCTCTGGGTGTGGGAAGTAGGAGAAAATATATTAAGAATATGCACTCTAGGTTTTGCTAAATTTTCTTGCATGATTTTCTTTGAGTTTCTAGTATTAAAAAATAACATGGCAAAACGGAGAGATTTTGTAATTGCTCTTCAGTTGTTCATGACCCCACTTGGGATTTTCTTTGCAAAGACAATGAAATGTTTTACCATTTACTTCTCCAACTCCTTTTACACATGAGGAAACTGAGGCAACCTGAGTTGAATGATTTGCCCAGGTCGTGCAGCTAGTAAGTGTCTGAGGCTGGAAGATGTCTTCCTAATTCCAGGCCTGTTGCTCTATCCACTGGGTCACCTACCTGTCTCTTGGAGACGTAGCGGGCTTCAAAGCCAAGAAGACCTGAGTTTCAGGTCTCATTTCGATATTTACTAAGTGGGCGATGCTGGAAAAATCACTTCAACTCACATCGTTAAAGGTCAAATGGTGTCAAACTCAAATAGAAACAAGCCTCTAAAATGTGCATAAGGATCCCTGCACTCTACAAACTGACTTAGAAACCCACATTAACATTCTCTATGTTGTATTTTAGTTTATTTTTTTGCTAAATATTTCCCCATTTTATTTTGAGGTGGTTCATAATGTTGTGATCCTAATTTTTGACCTCTTTGCTATAGTCAACTGTCTAAGACTCAAAGTTGCAGAAAAGAGGTCAACCTTCATTGGAAAGAAAATTCTTCACTCAGGAGCTCCACATACCTGTGAAATGAATGACAGGTCCTTATCCTTAAAGCCCTCTCCATCCCTTCAAATATTTCAACAGTGGGCTTTGAGAGGAGACAATGAAAAGAGTGTGTAGGTGATCCAGGAGTGAAAGAGTTCAGGGAAGTAGAGTATAAAATTGGGAAGAAAGGGCCCCAAATACAGTATAGTTCAGATGGCAATTGCTTCTGCTTTATCAAAGGTCTTCTGTGAAAATCTTGAGAGGTTATCCAGTCCATTCCCTAACCCCCTACCATTTCCCACCCTTCATCATTTCATAAAGATGAGAAACTGTTGTTTGGGAGACCTCCAAGGAAGATTCCACAGCTCATCCCTCTACTTTGACAATTCAGTCCATTGTTAAATGACCCTTAGGATCAGCTGATTTTTCTTTACAGGGTGTCTCCCAATGTCCATTTCTTTTGGTGTTCAAGCTTAAATATGAAAGCTTCTATGGAAAGGTTCCTCCCACATGCCTGACAGATGTAATTCTCCCTTCTCTTACAGGTGTTGTTCCCTCCTTTTTATTCTGACACCAATGATTTGGAGTGGGGGAAAGGGGGAGTAGATAATATAAACCCTCAGATCATTGCCCTTGGAAAACGCTTTATAATTATTCTCTGGCCCCTTTTCTTAAAACGGGATGTTAGAGCTTACCAAGAATAACTTGAGTATGAAATAGTTTGGAGTTTGGTTTCAGTTGGTTCTGAACTGCTGAAGCTGGAGTGGGAAGCAAAATGTCAAAATGTCTCCTCCCACCTCTAGTGAAGAGACCCAGGAAAATGCTAGTGGGGGAGGGGCAGCTGCTTCCTATTGCAATGTGATATGGGCTGTGCTTTTGTCTGTGCAGTGATGCTTACTGGAAATGGAGAACCTGAATCACCATCGACAAACAGGCTGAATTGGAAATAGCAGATTTTAAAACCTTCTTGTTGATTTATAACAAAGACATAATGCCTGGGGAGGGGGGAAATAGATGTTTTATATAAACAAGCATTTTATTATATCATAAAGATGTACACATTAGTGCTGTTGACTCATTTTCTCTGAAATTATTTTTAAACATTCTGAGTTTTTGTTGTTTTGGGTTTTTTTTTTTTTTTGGATGATGCCAGCCCTTCTCAAGCTTTTGATACCAAAAGATGAGATGTGTGGGAAATGTTGAGAGACTGTTTTTTTTAAAGGATTTTATGCATGGAGAGATTACAAAAAAATATTATAATCATCTCTGAATTCATTCACTCACCTGATCATGTAAGAGTGTTCCACCAAAGGCCCAGACGCTTGCAAATGCAAAATATCTTTCATACAGTTCAGGAGGAGAGTCTGGGGGAGTATTCTGTGCTGTCAGAAGACAATCCAGTAATGAGCACAAAGTCTTCAACAAGGACAAACAGGATAAAAGGATGGCTGGTAAAGTCGCTGCCAACTTACATAATAGCTGAGCTGGAAGGATTTTACAGAAATGTTAATGAGTACAAGAATGCACCCAACTTGAAGTGTTTTTATTTAAGAGATTTTAATTAACCAGAAATAAGCACTAATCCCTGAAACTTGGAAAATAACAACATACTCATCTTAATACTCCATGGTGGGGATGGCAAGGAATGAAGAGAAGAAGGGATAAAGAAGAAGATAAGAGTAGGGAAGGAAGATTGGGGTGCCAACAGAGTGCAGAAGAGGAGGGATGGCTAGCAGACTGGAATGGTTGTGATACAACGTTCATTTCAAAACTGACTTGCTCAGCGTCCTGGAATTCTCATGCTTTCCTTCCTCTTGCAAAGCAAATATTAAGGCTACACTTAACCAGCTGTGTGACCCTGGGCAATTGACTTAATCCTAATTTCTTCGTCAAATCAAATCAAATAATGCCATAGAATAATGATCTCAAGTATTCCTATGTGGGTCTTCTCATCTTCTTGGAATATGGAATATGCCATGTTCAATGTGTGTCATTTCCACTCAGAAAATCACTTTAACACTCTTCAATCATCACCACTACTTAGGAAGGGCACAAAAATCCTAGAACCTAGAAGGAATTTCAAAAGGTGTAGGTGAGGAGGGAAAGCCTTCTCACCATGGGAGATAGCCTACCCAAAGGTCTGCTTGTAAGAAATGGAATATCATCTCCTGGCCGTATAGAGCAGGCCAATTGGTCTGGTAGGTAGACTTTATGAGAGTGAGTCATGTGAAATCAGTCTGGACTGAAGAGAGACTGTGAAGGACCTTAGGTAGGGGTATACTGGTAAATGATTAATGAGAAAAAGAAAAAAAGAATATGTATGACATATTTTCAAGTTTTATCTGCATTATTCACATTTGCTTTATTAACATTTTCTCCGTTGGAAAAGTCCTTCAGTTATGCTAAGCTCACTACTAAAATTTGAAAAAGAGTTACAATCTACAGACATACAAATTACAACATCATTATTGTTGTGGAGATTACAGAATTTATTAAATGAAAGTTGTAGAAGACTCAAGCTCAGAAATGGTCTTCCAACTTGACATCATGTCAAATAAATGTTGATTCTTGACTTGCAAGGTCAAAAAGGACCTTAAGAGTTAATCCTGCTGGTGTCAGGCAGCTCTGTTCACTGAGTCACCTAAGAGATAGTAAGATCTATGCTAGATTTACATGAGTGCTTGTAGGAACGTCTCCTGAACAGGAGTTACCATCTTATTTAGCTGGTGAGACATCTTTCCCATTGGCAGCAGTTCTAATTTCTAGTAGTTCTGAAGAGATTAAAAATCTTTTGCCAAAATTAGAAACCTTTGTTGACTTTATTTCACTTAAGTTCTGTTCTGATTGTGGCAAGAAGGTTTTCTTACTTTCGGGGACACCTCTCTTTCTTCCTGGTGGCATAACAGAAGCCAGCACTTCTGTTCCTCCTTTCCTCCAGTTAGTGGTGCTCTCTGTCTCTCTGAGAGTGGGTCTCTCTGTCTCTATCTCTATGTCTCTCTCTGTGTCTGTCTGTCTCTCTCTCTCTCTTTCTCTTCTTCCTTCCCCTCTTCCTCCCTCCCCATGACTCAATTATTAGTTGAGGAGACAATGCCTCACCTTCACATCTCATAGAACTTTCTATGCAGGATATCTTGCTTGATGCATCAATACACCTCCTTTTCCCTCTCCCCACTCCCAGGTTTTCTACCTCTTCTTCTACACACAGCAACCAAGTAAACATATTAATATTAACATTGGCTTTAGAAAGGACATGTGAATTGACTGTCCCATGGGTCAATTCAGGATTTTTGAGACTCACCACACCCTTTGCTTCCTGACAATGTCACCTCTATGTGTGGTTTTTGTTCCTTTTGAAACATAAGCTAGCTCCCTTAGGACAGTTACTGTCTCTTTTTGTATTTTTAGTCCTAGCACCTAACACACTGTCCGACACATAGTAAGTGTTTAATAAATGCTGTTTCATGAATTCATTGGTTGCGAACTTGAGAGCCTGTGTAATCTTGTAGCAAGCTATACCTAATAAGGCCCAAGCAAAGTATATTCTAATAATATTTAGTATGGTATTACAGTACTTCATATAGTATTGTAGAATATTCTTTTCTATTTATTTTTTAAGTCAGAATTTATTATACGTAGTAATGTGCTAACAAAACTGAGAACACAAAAGAAACAGAATACTTTATAAAATAAAAAATACCCAAACAGACAGAAGACCAAATGGAGACTGTAAATAATCCAATCTCAGAAAAAGAAATAGAACTAGCTGTAGAAATACTAGCAAAGTGGAAAAAAATCCTGGTGCTAATAATGTATTTATGGGAGAATTCTATCAAACTTTTATTATAGAACAATTAGTTCCCATACTACACAAATTAATTTTTTTAAGATTTAAAATTATTTCTTTTTAGTTTTCAACATTAATTTCCACAAGTTTTTGAGTTCCAGATTTTGTCCCTTCTTTCCACTCTCCCTCACCCCAAGATGGTATGCATTCTGATTATCCCTTCCCAAGTCTGCTGTCCCTTTTATCATCCCCACCTCTTATCCTCTTCCCCTTTATTTTCTTAAAGGGCAAGATAGATTTCTTTACCCCATTGCTTTTATATCTTCTTTCCCAGTTGCATGTAAAAACACTTTTTTAAACATTTGTTTTTAAAACTTTGAGTTCCAAATTCTCTCCCTTCTTCTTTCCCCACCTGACCCCATTGAGATGGCAAGCAATTCAGTACAGGTCATACATGTATAGTTATGCAAAACACCTCCATAATCATCATGTTCTGAAAGACCAACTATATTTCCCTGCATCCTATCCCACCCCCAATTATTCTATTTTCTCCTTTGACCCTGTCCCTTTTCTAAAGTATTTGCTTCTGACTACCACTTACCCCAATCTAGCCTCCTTTCTATCATCCCCCACCCCTTTAAACCACTTCCCTCCTAGTTTCCTGTAAGGTAATATACCCAGCTGAGTGTGTTATTCCCTCCTTAAGTCAAATCCAATGAAAGTTACGTTCACTCATTCCTTCTCACTTCCTCCCTCTTCCCCTCCATTGTGAAATCTTTTTCTTTTCTCTTTTATGTGAGATAAATTACCCCATTCTATATCTCCCTTTCTCCTCCCAATATATTCCTCTCTCACCCCTTAATTTTATTTTTGGATAGCATCCCTTCGTATTCAACTCACCCTGTGCCATCTGTCTATCCATGTACCTATCTATCTATCTATCTATCTATCTCTATCTATCTTTATATATATATATATATAAAACCTCCAACTACCCTAATACTGAGAAAGGTCTCATGAGTTACAAACCTCATCTTTCCATGTAAAAAGTCAAATTTTTATTTGAAATTATTTGAAAGTCAAATTTTCCATTCAACTCTGGTCTTTTCATCAAGAATGCTTGGAAGTGCTCTATATCACTGAATGTTTATTTTTTTCCATGAAGTATTATACTCAGTTTTACTGAGTAGGTGATTCTCGGTTTTAGTCCTAGTTCCTTTGACCTCTGGAATATCATATTCCAAGCCCTTCAGTCCCTTACTGTAGAAGCTGCTAGATCTTGTATTATCCTGATTGTATTTCCACAATACTTGAGTTGTTTCTTTCTAACTCCTGGCAATATTTTCTCCTTGAGTTGGAAACTCTGGAATTTGGCTACAATATTCCTAGGAGTTTTCCTTTTAGGATTTTTTTTCAAGAGATGATTGGTGGATTTTTCAATTTCTACTTTACCCCCTGGTTCTAGAATATCAGGGAAGTTTTCCTTGATAATTTCATGAAAGATGATGTCTTGACTCCTTATTTGATTATGACTTTCAGGTAGTTCAATAATTTTAAAATTGTCTCTCCAGGATCCATTTTCCAGGTTAGTGGTTTTTCCAAGGAGATGTTTCACATTGTCCTCTATTTTTTCATTGTTTTGGTTCTATTTTATAATTTCTTGATTTCTCATAAAGTCATTAGCTTCCATTTACTCCATTCTAATTTTGAAGGAATTATTTCCTTCAATGAGCTTTTCAACCTCCTCTACCATTTGGCCAATACTGCATTTTAAGGCATTCTTCTCATTGGTTTTTTTTGACTTCTTTCTCCATTTGGGTGTCTATTTTTAAGGTGTTATTTTCTTCAGTATTTTGGGGGGGTGTCCTTTTGATTTTCATGATTTTCTTGAATCATTCTCATTTTTCTTCCCAATTTTTCCTCTACTCCTCTTACTCTATTTTCAAAATCCCTTTGGATTTCTCCATGGCCTGTGACCAATTCATATTCCTCATGGAGGCTTTTGATGTAGGAGCATTGACTCTGCTGCTCTCCTCTGGTTGTATGCCCTGATCTTCCTTGTCACCAAAGTAAGATTCTGTACTCTGAGTCCTTTTATGACATTTACCCATCTTTCCAGTCAAACACTTGACTTTCTAACTCTTTGTCAAGGTTGGACTCTGCTTCCAGTGAGGGTGGAGGAAGAGGTGGGTGTACTGTCCCAGGCTTCAGGGATTTTGTATAAGTCACTCTATCCCCCACCCTCTGTGGGCCCAGAGCACCAGAAGCAGCTGCCACCACTGTTGTTGCTGCAGCTTGCCACAACCACTATCCTCACCACCCTGGAGCCAGCGGTGGGGCCAGACCCACCAAACTGCACCTCCTCTTTCACCCAGGTCCCACAGTTTTCCTATTGACATTTTTTTTTTTTAGAATTTATGGATTGAGAAGTCTGGAAACTGCCACAGCTGCCAATGATTCAGTCCCCTGAGGCCTGCTCTGGTCAGTCTGTGTCAGTACAGCCCATGCCAAACTGCTCTCAGCTCCCTGCCAGGTGTGAAAGATCCTTCCTGTCAACTTTCCAGGTTGTCTTGGATCGAGGATTTGTTTCACTCTGTCATTTTGTGAGTTCTGTAACTCCAGAATTTGTCCAGAGTCATTTTTTACAGGTATTTGGAGGGTTTTGGGGGAGAGCTCAGGGAAATTTCTGCTGTTACTCTTCTATCTTAGTTCTGTCCCAATATTCTCCACAATTTAAAGAAATACTAGGGAGGGATGGAGCCAAGATGGCAGACTAGAAAGACACACTTACACAGGGTTCTCCCCACAGCCTATAAAACACCTGTAGAGAGGGTCTCAACAAATTTTGGAGCAGCAGAAGTGGAGAACAACAGAGTGGAGGAGATTTCCAACCAAAGAGACCTGAAAGGCCCATGGAAACTTTGGTTGCACTAGACACGGAGCAGACTATGGAGCCCAGCCCAGCCTTGGCCAAGCAGCACAGTGCGACGAGAAGAGACTCTGGAAGGAGGACACCTCTGGGGAGGAATCTTCAGTCGCAGTAGTGGGGCCTCAGATCCCTTGGCCTACAGGCACCAAAGGTCAGTGACAGGGTTTTATCAGGGGGCCAGGAAGGGAGAAGGGCCTTCCCATAGCTCCTGCAGCAGGTAGTGGCCACAGAGCCAGCACAGCAGCCTGTATGAAAGCTCTATTGTTAGAGCATAAAAACCCCTAGGAGCATTGAAGAGTTGAATCTTACCTCAGTCCTGGGTGGAGGCCCTGAGAGAGCTGGTCTTTGTCTCAAACTGAACAGTGGCCCTACCCATCCAGCTTATCTGAAAATCAGCCCCAACTGCTACTTTGTGGAACAGGAGGCCAAGTGGCTGTGGAGAGGTATCTGCTAAGATTCTGGGCACAAAAATTCCTCTCTGCATCCAGACCAGTACACGCTTGATTGTGCCACCTTGAAGGAACTGAGATCTCACAGATTCCCAGAGTATACCCTACTCTTGACAAAGGACCCAAAAGTCAAGTAACTGGTGGGGAAAATGCCCAGAAAAGGGGAAAAAAAATAAGACAATAGAAGATTACTTTCTTGGTGAACAGATATCTCTTCCTATCCTTTCAGATGAGGAAGAATAATGCTTACCATCAGGGAAAGACATAGAAGTCAAGGCTTCTGTATCCCAAACATCCAAAATAAATATTCAATGGGCTCAGGCCATAGAAGAGCTCAAAAAGGATTTTGAAAATCCAGTTAGACAGGTGGAGGAAAAACTGGGAAGATAAATGAGAGAGATGCAAGAAAAGCATGAAAAGCAAGTCAACACCTTGATAAAGAAGACACAAAATAATGCAGAAGAGAATGACACCTTGAAAAATAGGCTAACTCAATTGGCAAAAGAGACCAAAAAAGCCAATGAGGAGAAGAATGCTTTAAAAAGCAGAATTAGCCAAATGGAAAAGGAGGTCCAAAAGCTCAGTGAAGAAAATAGTTCTTTAAAAATTAGAATGGAGGGGGCGGAGTCAAGATGGCGGAGTAGAAAGATGCACGTTTACGAGCTCCAAACCCACATCCCATAGAATTAATGTAAAAAGAGATCCCCATAAGTTCTGGATCACTGCAAGGTGTGCAGAAACAAAGTGGAAGAGATTTCCGTGCCAGAGAGCCCTGCAGAGCCATCCCCAGGGTCCGTAGCGCCCCAGAAAGTGGACCCCACCCCAGCGCTGCCCTGGCCATGGCCCCAGAGAAGCAGATCCAAGCAGGCTTCAGGGACGGAAGCTCCGGCGGCCTGGAAGGTCCCTCCACCCACAAACGCTACAGGTCAGTGAGGGACACGCTTGGGCTCACCCAGAGGGGAGCGGGGTATCTCCGTGACTCGGGGCCCCTCGGGAGGAAGTGGCAGTGGCAGAGGTGGGGGCGGCGGTAGAGGCAGCAGCTGCGGCAGCAGCCCGGGGCTCCCCCAGCAGCAGGCAGGATCTTCATTACTGAAAGTCTCTGCATAAACCCCCTGATGGAGCTGAGCCTGGGAGACGGCCCTGCCCCACCCCACTCCATTACTGAAGGTCTCTGCATAAACCCCATGAGGGAACTGAGCCTGGGAGGCGGCCCCACCCCCACCCGCTCCATTACTGAAGGTCTCTGCATAAAGCCCCTGAGGGAGCTGAGCCTGGGAGGCAGCCCTGCCCCCACCCCAGCACCAGAACTAAAGCTCACATTGATTAGCAGCCGCGCGGCGCGGAAAGCCCATTTGAATCTCAGACCCCAAGCACTAGCTGGGTGGATCTAAGCGGGGGTGGACAGGAATCTCAGAAGTCAAGTAACTGGCTGGGAAAATGCCTAGAAAAGGGAAGAAAAATATGACTATAGAGAGTTTTTTTCACCAGATGCAAATGATCCCGACTTTTGGATCTGACGAGGACGAGGACATATTCTTGCCATCAGCGAAAGACATGGAGGGCAGGGCCTCAGTACCCCAGACATCCCAGGGGGATGTCGGGTGGGCTCAGGCCTTGGAAGAACTCAAAAAGGATTTTGAAAAGCAAGTTAGACAGGTGGAGGAAAAACTGGGAAGAGAAATGAGAGAGATGCAAGAAAAGTATGAAAAACGGGTCAATACCTTGGTAAAGGAGACCCAAAAAAATGCTGAAGAATATAACACCTTGAAAAATATGCTCACTCAATTGGCAAAAGAGGTTTAAAAAGCCAATGAGAAGAATGCTTTCAAAAGCAGAATTAGCCAAATGGAAAAAGAGGTTCAAAAGCTCACTGAAGAGAATAGTTCTCTCAAAATTGGAATGGAACAGATGGAGTCTAATGACTTTACGAGAAACCAAGAAATCACCAAACAAAACCAAAAGAATGAAAAAATGGAAGAGAATGTGAAATATCTCATGGGAAAAACAACTGACCTGGAAAACAGATCCAGGAGACACAATTTAAAAATCATGGGACTACCTGAAAGTCATATCAAAAAAAGAGCCTAGATATCATCTTCCATGAAATTATTGAGGAAAACTGCCCTGATATTCTACAACCAGAGGGCAAAATAAGTATTGAAAGAATCCATCGATCACCACCTGAAAGAGATCCAAAAAGAGAAACTCCTAGGAACATTGTAGCCAAATTCCAGAGTTCCCAGGTCAAGGAGAAAATATTGCAAGCAGCTAGAAAGAAACAATGTGGAAATACAATCAGGATAACTCAAGATCTAGCAGCTTCTACAATAAGGGATTGAAGGGCATGGAATAGGATATTACAGAAGTCAAAGGAACTAGAAAACCAAGAATCACCTACCCAGTAAAACTGAGTATAATACTTCAGGGGAAAAAATGATCTTTCAATGAAATAGAGGACTTTCAAGCATTCTTGATGAAAAGACCAGAGCTGAAAAGAAAATGTGACCTTCAAACACAAGAATGAAGAGAAGCATGAAAAGGTAAACAGCAATGAGAAGTCATAAGGGACTTACTAAAGTTGAACTGTTTATATTCTTGGAAAGACAATATTTGTAACCCTTGAAACTTTTTTCAGTATCTGGGTAGTTGGTGGGATTACACACACACACACACACGCACCCACATACACACACACACACACAGAGCACAGAGTGAACTGAATAGGATGGGATCATATCTTTAAAAAATGAAATTAAGTGGTAAGAGAGAAATATGTTGGGAGGAGAAAGGGAGAAATGTAATGGGGCAAATTATCTCTCATAAAAGAGGCAAGCAAAAGATTTTTCAGTGGAAGGAAATAGAGGGGAGGTGAGAGAAAAAACATGAAGCTTATTCTCATCACATTCAACTGAAGGAAGGAATAAAATGCACACTCATTTTGGTATGAAAACCTATCTTACAATACAGGAAAGTGGGGGAGAAGGGAATAAGTGGTGGGAGGGATGATGGAAGGGAGGGCAGTGGGACGAGAGAGCAATATGAAGTCAACACTCTTGGGGAGGGACAGGATCCAAAGAGAAAACAGAAGCAATGGGGAGCAGGCTAGGATGGAGGGAAATATAGTTAGTCTTACACAACATGACTATTATGGAAGTCATTTGCAAAACTACACAGATATGGCCTATATTGAATTGTCTGCCTTCCCAAAGGAAATGGGTGGGGAGGGAGGGATGAAGAGAAGTTGGAAGTCAAAGTTGTAGGAACAACTGCTGAGTATTGTTCTTACTAGTAGGAAATAAGAAATACAAGTAATGGGGTATAGAAAGTTATCTGGCCCTACAGGACAAAAAAGAAGACGGGGACAACGGAAGGAAGGGATGTTAGAAGAGAAGGCAGATTGGTGATAGGGGCAATTAGAATCCTTGGTATTTTGGGGTGGAGGGAGGGGAGAAATGGGGATAAAATTTGGAACCCAAGATTTTGTGAAAATGAATGTTAAAAGTTAAAGAAATAAATAATAATAAATTTTTTTTTTAAAAAAAAGAAATACTAGGGCAGCTAGGTGGTATTCCAGGAACCCTTGGAGTCAGGAGAACCTGAGTTTGAAACCAGCCATAGACACTTAACACTAGTTGTGTGACCCTTGGTAAGTCATTTAACCTTACCTTGCAAAAAAAGAAAAAAATGTTAATGTGTCTGTGTTTTTCATGTTTTAATAATTCATAGTTAAAAATTATATTATAGAAAAATGATTTCCATCACCAGAGAAAGAACTGATAGAATCTGAAAAAGATTGAAGCATACTTTTTTTACTTTATTTTTCTTGGATTTTTATTTTGTTCTATGTTTTCTAACATGATTAATATGGAAAAATGCTTTGTATGACTGTATATGTGTATGTATATATACATATATAGAATATATATGTAAATACACACATATATGATATGATAAATTTACCTGACTTGCTTTTAAGCAAGGTTATTATCGCAATCAAAAAGATCTTTATATTGCTGAACTCCTATGTCTTTGTCTTATCTTTACAAAACCTTTATGAAAATAATTTACACGTTTATCAGGGGCAGAAGACAAGAGTTGTTTATCTTTTAAAAATACACATTTAAGTAAAATATGTGAAGATTTTCTTTTTCAAAAAATATTTATTTATTTATTTAACATTTTACATTTATTTTCACAAAATTTTGAGTTCCAAATTTTCTCCCCTTTTATCCCCTCCCACCACCCCAATACACCAAGCAATCTAATTTTCCCTATCTCCAATCTGCCCTCTCTTCTGTCATCCCTCCCTTCTCCTGTCCCCATCTTCTCTTTTCTCCTGTAGGGCCAGATGACTTTCTATTCCTCATTAACTGTGTGTCTTCTTTCCTAGTAGCAATAACAATACTAAACAGTTGTTCCTAAAACTTTGAGTTCCAAATTCTCCCCATCCTTCCCTCCCCACCCATTCCCTTTGGGAAGGCAGACAATTCAATATAGGCCATATCTGTGTAGTTTTGCAAATGACTTCCATAATAGTCATGTTGTGTAAGACTAACTAAATTACCCTCCATCCTATCCTGCCCCTCATTGTTTCTCTTCTGTCTTTTGATCCTGTCCCTCCCCGAGTGTTGACTTCAAATTGCTCCCTCCTCCCTTTGCTCTCCCTTCCATCATCCCCCCCCTTGCTTATCTCCTTCTCCCCCACTTTCCTATACTGTAAGATAAGTTTTCATACCAAAATGAGTGTGCATTTTATTCCTTCCTTTAGTCAAATGTGATGAGGGTAAACTTCTTGTTTGTTTTTTTTTTCTCAGCTCTCCTCTTTTCCCCTCCACTAAAAAGTCTCCTACTTGCCTCTTAAATGACATATAATTACCCTATTCCATTTCACCCTCTTTCCTCCCACTACATTTCTCTCTCACCATTTACCTTAATTTCTTTTAAGATATGGTCCCATCCTATTCAATTCACTCTGTGCTCTCTGTCTCTGTGTGTGTGTTCATGTGTGTATGTGTGTGTGCGTGCATGCGTGTACATGTGTGTGTGTGGTCCCACCAACTACCCAGATACTGAAAAGTTTTAAGAGTTACAAATATTGTCTTTCCATGTAGGAATATAAACAGTTCACTTCTGGTAAGTCCCTTAAGACTTCTCTTTGCTGTTTACTTTTTCATGCTTCTTCTCATTCTTGTGTTTGAAAGTCAAATTTTCTTTTCAGTTCTGGTCTTTTCATCAAGAATGCTTGAAAGTCCTCTGTTTCATTGAAAGACCATATTTTCCCCTGAAGTATTATACTCAGTTTTGCTGGGTAGGTGATTCTTGGTTTGAGTCCTAGTTCCTTTGACTTCTGGAATATCCTATTCCATGCCTTTCTGTCCCTTAATGTAGAAGCTGCTAGATCTTGAGTTATCCTGATTTTATTTCCACAATACTGGAATTGTTTCTTTCTAGCTGCTTGCAAGATTTTCTCCTTGAGCTGGGAGTTCTGGAATTTGGCCACAATGTTCCTAGGAGTTTCTCTTTTTGGATCTCTTTCAGGTGGTGATCAATGGATTCTTTCAATACTTATTTTGCCCTCTGGTTGTAGAATGTCAGGGCAGTTTTCCTCGATAATTTCATGGAAGATGATATCTAGGCTCTTTTTTTGATCATGACTTTCAGGTAGTCCCATGATTTTTAAATTGTGTCTCCTGGATCTGTTTTCCAGGTCAGTTGTTTTTCCCATGAGATATTTCACATTCTCTTCCATTTTTTCATTCTTTTGGTTTTGTTTGGTGATTTCTTGGTTTCTCGTAAAGTCATTAGACTCCATCTGTTCCATTCCAATTTTGAGAGAACTATTCTCTTCAGTGAGCTTTTGAACCTCTTTTTCCATTTGGCTAATTCTGCTTTTGAAAGCATTCTTCTCATTGGCTTTTTAAACCTCTTTTGCCAATTGAGTGAGTCTATTTTTCAAGGTGTTATTTTCTTCAGCACTTTTTTGGGTCTTCTTTACCAAGGTATTGACCCATTTTTCATGCTTTTCTTGCATCTCTCTCATTTCTCTTCCCAGTTTTTCCTCCACCTATCTAACTTGATTTTCAAAATCCTTTTTGAGCTCTTCCAAGGCCTGAGCCCATCCGACAACCCCCTGGGATGTCTGGGATACAGAGGCCCTGCCCTCCATGTCTTTCCCTGATGGCAAGAATGTCTCCTCGTCATCAGATCCAAAAGGTGGGATCATTTGCATCTGGTCAAAAAAACTCTCTATAGTCTTATTTTTCTTCCCTTTTCTGGGCATTTTCCCAGCCAGTTACTTGACTTCTGAGATTCCTCTGCACCCCTGCCTAGATCTGCCCAGCTAGTGCTTGGGGTCTGAAATTCAAATGGGCTTTCCGGGGCAGGCGTGGCTGCTATTCAATGTGAGCTTTAATTCTGGTGCTGGGGTGGGGGCAGGGCCACCTCACAGGCTCAGTTCCCTCAGGGGCTTTATGCAGAGACCTTCAGTAATGGAGCGGGTGGGGCAGGGCCGCCTCTCAGGCTCAGTTCCCTCAGGGGGTTTATGCAGAGACTTTCAGTAATGAAGATCCTGCCTGCTGCTTGGGGAGTCCCGGGCCGCCGCTGCCATGCCGCCACTGCCTCCGCCTCTTCCTCCCGAGGGGGCCCAAGTCACGGAGACACCCCGCCTCCCTCTCGGCCAGCCCAGACGTGTCTCTCACTGACCTGTAGAGTCTGTGGGCGGAGGGACCTTCCAGGCCGCCAGAGGTTCCATCCCTGAAGCCTGCTCTGATCTGCTCCTCTCAGCCGCGTGGCCAGGGCAGTGCTGGGGTGGACCCCGCTTTCCGGGGTGCGACGGACCCTGGGGACAGCTCTCCAGGGCTCTCTGGAATGGAAATCTCTTCCACTATGTTTCTGCACACCCTGCAGTGATCCAGAACTTGTGGGGAGCTCTTCTTACATTAAATCTATGGGCTGTGGGTTTGGAGCTCACATACGTGCGTCTTTCTACTCTGCCATCTTGTCTCCGTCCCCCCAAGATTTTCTCTTATAGTATACATATATACACACACATATATATATATGTGTATATAAATATATATATATATTTTCCATCTGTAACAACTATCCTATTTGGCCCACAAAGTTACACACACACACGCACACACACACACACACGCACACACACACACACACACACACCGCACATACATACCATACACACACAAGAAAAAAAATTCTTTCAAAAACTACTCTCGTATAGTCCTTGCTATGAAAGCCTCTCTGCTCATTAAACTTTCCAGTGCCTCTGCTTTCATACAAAAATGTCTATGAAGTAATTTTTTTAAATGATCTATTTTCTGGCCTAATTATCTGTGTGTCCCTAAAGTCTTCCATAGTAATTCCTATTGTTTGCCATGAACCCCACAGGTCAGTGGAGAAGTGACCAACTGTGGGCTTCTCTGCTTCTGAACTGTGCCAGCCAGGCTCTTACAGCTCCAGCAGATTTTTTTTTAGTTCAATAAGAACTCAATAATTTGTATTTTTTTTTCTTTCTTCGAGATCATCCAGAAAAAGAAAAGCGTCATTGCTCAACATGAAGGACAAATTGCTACTGAGGTAAAAAAGGGCAGAATGTGAACTGGGCTGCCCAATAGTAAGGCGACAGAGCTAGAAACATGAGTGGGCACAAGAGTGTGCCTGCACAAATCACTTTCCCTCCATGGTTTCATTAAAGAGCTTTCCACACTTGATTAAAACAATAGGATAACTGAGATCTGCAGAACTATAGCATTTGATTAGAAAACAAAGATTCTGACATATGTTCTGGTTAATGGTAGTCTCTGAACTATTTCAGCCCAATCTGAAATTTCCATAAAAACAAAACAAAACAAAACAGAACAAGACTATGTTTTGCAGATTCATTGTCTAATGAACTCTAGCAACAGCCTAGCTAGTCAGGTTTTTGTTTGTTGCACCACAGCATCCATGGTTAAGGTAGACTAGACAGTTGGGAGGAATCTGAGTGGTCCTTGTTCTAAGTACCTGGAAAACACACAAAGGCTGTTGAAAAGCTTTTCCTTGAACTTTTACATTTTCAAGTACTAAAATGGGATATGTGGAAGAAAAAATTCTCAGAACACAGAAAAAGCCCTTGCTTTCATTTATTTGTTTATTTTATATTGAATCAAAATTCTTGGTTAAAGTCTCAGAATTTCTATTACTTTAACATACAGAGAAGGAGCATTCATCGGTCTCTGGCAACCAAAGTCTTAGCAAGGTGATCGATCTGATTTCCCCTCTCCCCTCCCCCATTTGTGGGTCAACAAGGAGAAGTTGAATGTGGAGCCATACAACCCCATCCCCCATTTGCTCTGTATCATGGTTTTCAAAACTCCTAGAAATTTCCTTGACTTTAGATCCTGCTGAGATGAGGCCAGAAAAAATAATAAAGGCCAGAGAGATAAATTTTCCTAAATCCCAACGTGGCTGCCTTTATGCAATCATATTGGTGTGTGCCTGGAGCGTTTGGCAATGGCCCTATTTCTTTTCAACCCTCAAATAGGACTTGTGTTACGGAAGATGTCAGACAAAAAGAGTTTATAAAAATGTTAACATTTGAAGAACTCACCAAAAAATTTCAGAAGGAAGAAAATCAAGATGACAAAAGCATTGTTAAAAAAATGAAATTGGGCACTTTGGTTTGACAGCAACAAAAGCATTTTCATGTGGGGGATATACTTTTCATCAAGCACATCCCCCCCAAATAATTGTGGGAGTAAGTAGTACAAATGTTATTATTCTTCTTTAAGACAATGAATTCATTAAGGTTGTGACTTGTCTCAGGTCACACATTGGAAATAATATGAAAGTCTGTCATTCAAAGCCAGGACTCCTAATTCTAAGACTATCTGGAGTGTGGCACAGCTAAAAAAGTCTTTGCTAATCCTACAGCACAAAATAATTGTCAGCTATTGTCCTTAGGAGGCAGCAGGGTTATCCATCTATCTATCAAAGGAGAGAATTCTTATTTCCTTGTGTGACCTTGGGGAAACCACTTAAACTTTCAAGGAATCAGCTTCCTTGGTTGGGTTATATGACTTCTGCAGGCCTTTCTAGCTCTAAATGAACAATCCTTTGATTATGATTAGAAAGGGCATAGAATTTGGGAGTTAGAGCTCGTCACCCCAGATGTGCCACAGACATGCTACGTTACCATGGGCACGTTGCTTCAACTCTTCATAGAACCTTAAAACTGGAAACTTAGAGCTCATCTAAGTCAAACCCACTCATTTTATAGATGAGAAAACTGAGGCTCAAGGAGGTTATATGAACTTCAGATTTATCCTATGACCTCTGGAGATGAGGTCTGCAATGAAGGACGGCTGAGAGAAGTGATCATTAAATAACCAGTTATTGGAGATATCTAGGGTTTTTTCCCTTCCTATTTCCTCATTCTCTACTAAGTCAAGCAGGAATCTGAAGGTTATTGGGGATAATAATATTGGATTAATTTTCTCCTCAATCTTGTTCAGACTCCACCCAGGTGGGGAAGCTCATTGTGTTCCACTCAGGTTTGGGGGAGAGGGGTAAATCCTTTGCTTAGATTGCCCAAGGTTGGGAGTGGACTGGGAGCAAGAGAGATCAGAGTCAAGGCCCCCTAACTCTTCATTAGAATAGGTCTACCTCTCATTATAATATTCATTCTCTCATTAATTATTAGCCAATCAAAGTTGATCGCTCTTCCATGGTCATATAAGCATCAAGAAGCCACTATGATGGCTCTTTGCTTCATGAGAGATGGCCCAATCACCACTGGTTTTACTAATTACTCACTATTATAATGAATAAGAATGATTAATTACCCAGAAACTATGTCTCTCAAACTTTCATACATCACACACATGAATGTCCTCTATGATAGGAAGTTTGGTCTGGGTAGCAAGAGACAAGACAGTGTTCAGGCAACAGGTTAGTAATACATCCTTTAATCCCTGAAGTTTAGGTAAGACAACAAGCATTTATTAAATGTTTAATATGTGCCAGGCACTATGCTAAATGCTAGGAATAAAAACACAGCCAATGAACAATAGTATTTGCCCTCAGGGAGCTTACATTCTCATGGGAAAAGATAATACACAAAAAAAGGAACAAAATGGGAAAGGAGGAAGAGAAAGTTGGGATAGTGTTGAAATCCAGAAAGTTAGAAACAGAACCAGGAAGTGAATGAAGATTAATCCTTCCTTTTCTACAACTGGACAAAACAAAGATTCCCTTCTCCTGTCCCTCTCCCCAGATGGAAGCCTTGAGAGGAACCCATCAGTGGGAAAAGGGGATGAGAAGGCAATAAAGACATATGTGCCATGGTGGTACAATAGCTACAGGAAGAAATCATTCCTGTATATGCCATGTGCTAGATTTGGGGAGTGACAGATATTCAAGGAAAAGCTAAGAGGTTTGTTCTAAGATTGTGTTGAATTAGCCAGACAACATGTGGAGCCAGAAGCAGATAGTCATGTGCTTCAGCTCTACATCATAACTCCACTAAATAAAAGGGGGACAGGGAGAACAATATGAATTCAAGGTCAAGAATGAAACAATTAAGTCAACATTAGGACAAGAAAATCAAGGCAGGTTATTGGAGCCCAGTGCCAAAGCCTCGGCAAATTATTTTGCTCAGTTCATTGAAGTGTCTGATGGCATTGAAGTTAAGTAGAACCAAGCTGGCCCTGCATCTCTAATCCTCACACAAGGCAAATCTGCCAGGGGCACAAATTTAAATCCTCATTCTCCCAAAGAAAGAGGAGGGGTGCATCTGTGTTATGGTTACTGTTGCTGAGTCCAACTTTTCATGGCCCCATTTGGGGTTTCTTGGCAAAGATACCAGAGGCGTTTACCATTTCCTTCTCCAGCTCATTTTACAGAGGAGGAAACTGAGATAAACAAAATTAAATAGCTTGCCCAACATCACACAGGCAGTAAGTATCTGAGGTCAAATTTGAGCTCACAAAAATGTCTTCCTGACTCCATACTTGGCATTCTATCTACTGTGCCACCTATTTGCCCCACAAAAGTAGAGGGACCAGTTATTGGAGGCAGTGTAGTACAGTGGCAGGTGTATTGGAGCTACAGTTGGAAGACCTGGGTTCAAATCTCAATTCTACCACTTATTTTCTATATGACCCCAGGTAAATTACTTAACTGAGCCGGGCCTCAGTTTTCTCATCTGAAAAAAAATAAGGAGATATAATAGATGGCCTCTCAGGTCCCTATCATCTCTAAATCTATGACTCTATTTGTACATCTTATTGACATGAAAATGACCTTGACTTCCTGAAACCTTTATCCATGGTGCACAAGCTTTGGCTGATTCAATCAAGATGGAAAATCTCCTAAGATGGGTCTTCTGACCAAAGACCTACCTAACAGAGTACTGAAAGGTTCATTGGAAATTTGACCACCTGGTAATGATTTTTTTTTTTTTTGCCAATGGCAATCCTTGAAAGAAATATAAATGGATAATAGCCCTCAGTCCCGTGTAGCTCCCTTCTTCTTCTACTTCTGCAATGATAATATTAAACAGAAGAGAGTACATAGCTTTCAATAATCATACAATTCTTAGACCACCTACAAATATTCATTTAACTGCTGATATTTAATGTATCAATCCAATAAGGATGTATTAGAAATATATTATCAATTTTTCAAACGGTGAGTTGATTCAGTACTGTAAGATTTGAACCATATCCATATTGACAGTATTACTTACATGTGGAACCAAGAGACAAAGAAACTGAATCTAAATGGAAGGATGGCCCATAAATTCTTCTTGGAATAGTAAGACGAGAACTGGTGGAGTTAAGTTCCTGGTGCACTCAGAGGTAACCACTCAGAGGTGCACATTTTACTTCATGGGACATGAAGTTAATTTACCTTGAAATGTTTATGGTCCACATAAAGAAGAACATCACCATGAAGCTAGATGCAGCTTAGGCACCAATATCTATTACAGAGAATGAAGAAACAGAGAAATTCTATGAAGAGCTTGATGATCCCTTAATACCCAGTAACTTCAGTATAAAAGTGGGTATGAGAGAGAAGAGTGAAAACCATATTGAAAAATATGGTTCAAGATGAAGAACTGAAAGGTCAATGGCTTGTAAATTGTTCAAAAGTCTTTATTATTACATATCATGAATATTTTTCATGAGAAATGAGAATAAGAAAACAATGTGGATAGCACTAGGTGACATCCTCAAAAAGAAAAACTTGAGTATATATTAAGACAGGAAACAGTCACACAGGTCAGGATCATATCAAGGTCAGTTCTGTGTTTAGTAAGGCCACCAACCAATTTTTAAAAAGTCAAAATCAACACAAAATTTTAAAGAAACTTAAAAATGAGAAGAAACCTTCTGTATGATTATCCCAAAGCTGCTTACATGCTTTGTTGACTGACAAATGGAAAGTTAACAAAAGTAAAGATATTGATTTATAAAAATTTAACCAATATAAAACAGTTGCCACAATGAGGAGGCAAAAGAGCTCAGAATTTTCTTCAGATGAAAAACTTGATCTCTTCACCAAGTGAAGGGATGTTGCAATGAATAGTAACCCTGGTTTAAAATATAAGCACTCATAAAACATTATGGACAAAGATTATTAGTAATATTGTTTCATATAACAGCAAAAAGTAGTTGAAGGGAAATGTCTTTAAAAACATAAGCCAAATCATTCCAGTAGCATTTGCGGGTGAAACCAAAAAGAAAGCAAATAAATAAATTTGAAATGGAAAAGCTCTGTTGGCATTTCTTTCGTGACCTAGTCTCATCAGCAATAGGTAATGGAATCTCTCTATTTGAGCTTTGTCTTTTCAGTACCCAATGTACTATGTGAAGAAGTAGAATCAGTATTTATGAATTCTGACTACAAAATGTAGCCAGAAAGAACAGCTGTCCTGAACCAATCACATACAAAAGAAACAAGCAAAACAATTTTAAAGCACTCACATACATTTTCAAGATATCTTAAAAAGAGGAAAGATGACAAAAAAGACTAGAAAATATAACAGATGGTCCTATTACCAAAAACTTGCTACTGAAAAGACACCAGCAATTACTGTACCAAATTCCTACTTTCTCATCTCTATAAAATATTTGTGAGAATGGATTATATAAGCATTAAAGGAATACTTGATGAAACCATGAAAATAGTTTCACAGACAATTTTCTGCAGCATACTGTAGGTATAGAGTCATACAACTAATAAGGGATTACAATGGTAAGATCCCACTCTGCTTATATCAAAATGCTACCCTAAAGGTTTTCCTCAAACATGATATTATTCATACTTATGTTAAGATAATACAAAATTTCATAGCTACCCAGATACGTATGTTTGATGGTCCATTGAGTATCAAAATCAGATGAGAGATAAAAAGAGGGAGATAGAGGCTAACTTGAAGTGTTTGCTAGTGTCCCAAAGAATAAACTAAGCATGGTTCAAATAGAAAAGAGATTCCTTAATAATGATGAGTTCTCCAGATCCTCTTATTTGCAGATGTCATTTTGCCAATTTCCTTAAGTCCTAGAATGAAATAGAACACAATGAATGAGATCTGTATTAATTCCAAAGATTTTTGCTTAGTTTTCTTTAGTGGAAAAAATAAAAGGGATTAAAGTTAACTCTTACTGAACAGATAATAATATACAATTAAGTGAACACTAGCCATTGACTTCTTCAGTCCATACATCTTGGACGTTTAAGTAGATGGGCAAAGAACCAGATGCATTCCTTAAATAAGAAGAGGATATTTGACTAGACCCCATTGAAAAGCTGTCAATGATCCTAACCTTCTACCTGTCACAAATACTCATCATTTTAATATCAATACTTTTCCACTGCTGATATATGAATAATGAAATACAACTATATGAGAAAAACCCAAACTTCAGATAACCCAAAGAGTAATAAAATGGCATGGTTATTGCACTTTACCAATACTTGGGCCTTAGTGGTATCATAAAAAAAAAAATCACTATATAAACCATGGCACTAGTGTGCTATGTTTTCATAATGTCATCATTTTTCATAATGTCATCATTTTCATAATTTCGTGATACATGCCTGTTTTCATAATTTTGAATGAGTCTATGTACTTTGAGCTTCTGACATCAAGAATTTCACCAAAATGAGACTCATGGAAGCAGAAGTGATCATGGCACCTCTGTTCCTGTCACAACACTACAGTTCTTGTTACTGTAAGAAGTGATCATATACAGGTAGGGAGAAGGAAAGAAATAAGCATTTACATAGCACTTACTATGTGCTGGGTACTAGGCTAAGTGCTTTCCAAGCATCACATTTGATCTGCATTTGCTGGTGGCCATGGGGTAATGATTAAAGGAAGAACATATATGATACCATTAGATTCACTTATTATTTATGTTGGTGCTTATTATTTATGTTGACCACATTGTTCTAGGAGAGTCAGAACATAGTAAGATATGAAAAACATTCATTTCAGAGACAATAAATTGGGGATGAAATAAGCTTCTCTGTCTGTGATGGTATCAGATTTTTGTATTGTCTTTATTCCTTGTGCAAGTTTATGTAGCTCCCTTGGGAAGTCTTCTGTGATTAATATGTTTATGATCATATGTTCAGAGATAGAAGGAGCCTTAGAAATTATTGAGTTTAATTCCCTTATTTTAGATGAGGCACTGAGAGGTTGTGACTTGCCCAAGCTCACACAGCTAGTAAAGATGTGAGGTGGAATTTGAACCTAGGTTTTCCTAACTCAAAGTCCAGATTCAAATTATAAGATTGTTCAGTCATTATGTGTTCTAGAAGGATTCCACTGGTTTGTGGGTTCAGGGAATGAATTGATCAGCAATGATTACCATAGAGATTATTTTCAGCTTCCCTGGCTAGCACATATTTGAGAATATTTTTGATATATTTCATTCCCTCACATCTAGAATACAACAGCAAGGAGAGAAAGCAGTAGTTCACAACAAAATACGTATATAACATTAACATTTGTGCAAGTAAGGTGTCCAGCCCTGGGCTCATCAGTATTTTCTCCATGTCCAGATGAGACAAGGATCACTACATGGAACATGGGTCTGTGGATTCTGGCCAAAGAGGGATGCAACTCCTAAATTTTGAGCATCTATATAAGTGCTGTCAAACATACAGCATTTGAGGTTGTAAACTACGCTTTTTCCTGAAATCTCTAACCCCTCCACCTACTCCCACCCCCCAAAATCCTTCACAAACCAAATAAAGCCTTAAACAAGGCTCCAGAACTTCCAAATGAAAAATGTAAATTAGCTATAAACTAAAATCCAGGATACTGACTCAAAAACTTAGCTTTCTACACTTATTATTATTTTATGATTAATGCTTACATTATGACCTAGAGCATCTTAGTCATTTAGGCACACCAAAAAACCTCTAAGGGGAATCAACTGACTGAGAAGAAGAATTGCTGACAAATCCAAAGAGGAAGGTGGTATGTGTTGGTATTGAACCACCATCCAATCATGAAGCTCCTCAGAGTCAATATTCCTTTTCCCCAACCCCTATCTCATCAAGAGTGGAAATAATGTCAACATCATGTCAAGTTATGTGCTTGGATACAGCCTTCCTGTTTGTCTGTCCTGGGGTTTGTTTCTCATTTACTTCTTGCTCCATTAGAGCTCACTGACCTCTCAAGAGGGTCTTTTGTGGTCATCTAAGCAAGAATACAAGAAGAAAGGACCTCCTGAGGAATGGTTACAAAATACTCATTACTTCCTACTCAACTTGAACTGACAATGTGATGAGCCAATTGGGAGGACTTGTCTTTCTGCTCTGGAAAATACTATATCTGCTGCCAATTTAGAATAAGGGAATAGCTGCTTTCTTTTCTGCAGAGCAAAGGTATTTATTTATTTACTACATTTATTCATTTGCTTGCCTTTGAATCCTGCAGGACTCTTCCATTACTTCTGTTTTAAACTGGGGGTTGTTCAGTTGTGTCTAACTCTTTGTGATCCCATGGATAATAATGTCAATTCTACCTCTGGAATTTTCTTAGTATACATCCTGAAGTGATTTGATGTTTCATTCTCCAATGGATTAAGGTAAACAGAGATTAAGTAACTTGTCCAGGGTAACACAGCTAGTGAGTGTCTGAGGCTAGACTTGAACTCAGGTCTTTAGACCTGAACTTTTGAACTTCAGTGGTGCCAGACACAGTATTCTATCCGCTAAGCCACCTAGCTGCCTCCCTTTTTTTGAAGTTACTGACACTCTATTGCTATCGCAAGAATTAAATAACTACAAATGCTTTAGGACAAACAAAGAAAGAAATCAGGAAGAAAGCAAACAACTTGGGAAAACAACTTCTGGGAGATATCATTCAAGAGGCAAATTTGAGGGGAAAGCAGAAGGCAAGACTATTTGAAAAAAAAAAACAACAACCCAGTGTGCATTCTAAAGGCAGGTAGAATTTTTCTTTTAATGTACTATTTTAAGTGATCTAGCATCCAGGCTCCCCTCTTCTGTGAATAATAGAGAGTTGATTATATTTGGTTTGTAGCCAAACTATAGGATGGCTATGACCACCAAGCACCACCCTGAGTTTCTCCCTAAATTCCTTCCCCTTCCTTCAGTTTCCTAGCCTTCAGACAATCAGAAAAACAGGAAGACTATGTTAAAAAATTTTTCTGAAAACTTACTTAGACACAAATAAGTTTCTGAAAATGGAGAAACCTAATGATGGACAAACCTAAAATATTTCATCTCTTCTTAGTTACCTTTTTTTAATGATTTGTAGGTTGTATCTTCTACCAAGTTCTTATACCAATACTTCTTCATGCTGTGGAGATTATCCAAGAGTGGTAAGTTCTATTTCATGCTAGAAAAACTTTGAGTATGGTCCCAGTGACAAATTGGGTCTACTGTCCAAGGAACAGGCAAGTTAAACATGGAGAATCTTATCACCACAAGTGATAAATTCTTGAACCTCAGCAGCCCATTAAACGAGGAAAAATACAAAGTGACTTCTTCCTGAGCGACCCTGTTCTGTTTCTGTAATACTGATGTCAAAGGATGGTGTAAAGAGGGTTCTAAAAAGTCACAGAATTTTTAGACCATCTATAAACATTAATTCTCCTATGCATACTCAATGCAAAATTATTTCTTGATCCAATGCAACTACTGAGGATTCAACTATATCAATATTGCTATTCTTACTATAAATGAAACAAAATGAATCAAGAAGTCATAAATAGAAAGATATCTCAGAATTTTTTATTAGAAAGGGACAGAAAGGGTCTGACAATCTTGGTTTCAGTATAAATCTGCAGGCACACAAGAAACATCATTTCATGGGGCATGTGGGTCACTATATGGTACCAGTGATGACCACTGTGATGATAGCTGTTCCCTATAACTGTTGTGAAAGAAAAGCAACCATATCAAAAATTGGACACGATCCTCCAACACGGATACTCAGTGCCTTCAATTCAACCATTAGACTACAACAAAATTCATTAGAAAACATGGTTCAGGATTAAGAAGTGGAAGTAACTAAAGTAGCTACGGAGAAATAGACTACCTGTACATCTATATATTCTGAATACTTTTTTCAAGAAGATGTTCAGAAGGTACTGGATATGATAAGACCATAAAAAATGAAATCAACTATATTTTCTGAATTCTTCCTATGGTCAATCCAAACACTGAATAATTAAAGAGTTAAATCAACCACAATTTTTTGAAGATGAGAAGATTCTGTGGCCAATTACAATAGTTCTAATTTGACTGAATCAAACCAACTACTGATGTTGATTTCTCCACTGACAAGTGGAGAAAGGAAAAGGCATTGATCCTTGTTGTCACTGTTTCCTACAAAAGTATAACAGATGCAAAGATTTTTGCACAATGAGAGGGTAAGAAGTGTCCAGAAAGCAGCAGCCACTTGGCCTCCTTGTCAAATGGAGAGTCATAGTAGTCAAGAGCAACAGTGGCTTAAAATTTAAACTTATTAGCAAAACCGCATAGAATAGCATGGCGGAAGACTATGATAAGTATGACCTCACAAAACAGCAGAATTAGAGTACAAGTGTGCAGAAAGCTCAGCTTGACACAACTAAGTCAAATCTGACTTTTGGTGGATCTTCACCATCACTGTGTTGAGTTGACAACAGGTCTGTATCAATGAATGAATGTGGCATATACCTGCCAAAGAGTATTTGCTCTTTCATACCAACAAGTTGACACCTATGAATTTATAAACTCGCTGATGTCAATATTTATTCTGGCCATCCAGATACCATTCCATACATGCCTTCACATTCTGTATGACTGTTCTAATAATAGTATAAACAATGATTATAAGCTAGTATTTATATAGATTTTTAAACTTTTCAAAGTGCTTTACAAATGTTATTTCATTTTATCCTCACAATAACCCTGTGAGATAGGTGCTATGATAATCTCCATTTGCAGTTGAGGAAACTGAGGCAGACAAGTTAGTAGGTATCTGAGGTTGGATTTGAACTCAGGTCTTTCTGACTCCAGGTTCAGTGTTCTTTCTTCTATGCCACTTAGGAACCATCCATCTCATCCAGGTACTCTCTGTATTCTCCACAGGAATGCCACACAATGTACAGATGGCCTTTCTTACATTCTCTTGGCATTACATAGATAGCCAGGCAAATGGACTGTCCTTTCCCTAGGGACCCTACACTCTTATTGGTGAGCGCTTTCTACCCATATCCAGATCTTGTCCCATGTGCTGCTTCCCTGCTAACTCCATGTTATCCCAGCACATGAATAAATGCTAAAGAAAAATGGGTGTGGAGAGCCAGGTAAGTAGAATAATCCATGTGCTTTTTTCTTTACTTTTTTTAGTTCTCAATTTATTTCTTTTTAAAAAATCAGTGTGAAAGCAAATTTATTTATCATAGGTTATTTTTTAAATATTTCAGGTGAAAATGACTTTGTCTTATTGTAAACTACAAAAAAGAGTATTAATTTTTCTTCTCTCTAATGAATGTACATTAATCTTATCTAATTAATATTAATCTAATTAATTGTGATAAATGAATTCCTACAAAGGACAGTTACACCATAGGTACAGTCACATTGGGAGAGGGAACAGTCTATACTCCTAGAATTGGCACAGAGAAAGGGGCACCACAGCCACAGGACATGATGGATGTTAGCCCAAAGTGTGGTTATACTACGTGGAGCCACAGGCCAGAAAAGTCTGTGAGCTGCGGAGACAGTGCAGTTTACACAAGTTTCCTTTAAACTCTCCTGAGACTTCTTTTCCAATGGCATGGAATTTCTAATGCTTCTCTTTATCTTTTGGCAAGTAGATGTAGAAACTCTTTGTGTTATACTTTGTTCAAACTGTTGCCTATCCTTCTATTCCCTACCCATAACCCTTTAAAGTTCAACTCGAACAGCCACTTCTTACACAAGCCTCCCCTGATCTCTATAATTGGTAATAATATCTCCATGCCTCTCACCTCTCACCCAAGAGGGCTCCTGTAACACTGTAGCTTTCATCTCTCATAGGCATTCATCTTGCAACATAATATGATGATTACCTATTTTGTATCTTATTTCTCTACTAGATGATAAATCCTGTGAATACAAGAAAGTGTCCTAGCTAAGTTGTGTACTTCTCCCAGAACCAAGTTCAGTGCCTGGCACATAGCAAATGCTTACTAAATAATTGTTGAATTTGTCATCAAAGATTTTGTCTGACCTATAATAATAAACAGTCTTTATGTAACACTTTAAGATTTGCAAAATGCTTTATAAATATTTTCTTTTTTTATTCTCCCAACAACCCTGGGAGGTAAGTAGTACTTATTATTCCCATTTTACAGCTGAGGGAACCAAGATAGATAAAAGTTTGCCTAGGGTTCCAGTTAGTAAGTATCTAAAATTGTATTTGAACTCAAGTCTTCCTGACTCCAATTCCAGCGCTCTAATCTGTGTCACCTAGCTGTCTTGACCGATGTAGTTGATGACAGTCAACATAATCAAGTTATCAACTGCCAAAATCAACAAAACTTGGCCAGAATAAATAGGAGTGTGAGATATCTAGTTAAAGATGTTTAAGGGATATTGGGTGATGTGAGACAATAGCTCAGGAGATATATTAGGACTGGATATATAAATTTAAGAATTATCTCAATAGAGATGATAACGAACCCAGGGGAGTTGATGAGATTACTGAAAGAGTATAGACAGAAAAGAGCACCAAAGGCAGAGATTTGGGAGATATTGTTGGTTAGTAGGTATGACCTAGATGAAGATTCAGTAAAAGAAACTGATGAGAGGTCAGTCAGGTAAAAAGAAATCCAGGAGAGAGCAGTGTCAGGAAAACCTGGGAGACGAAAGTATTCAGGAAAAGACAGCGATTGATGTGTCAAAGTCTACAAAGAGGTCAGGAAGGCTAAGAACTGAGAAAAGGCATTTTGGCAAATAAGAGATCATCAGTAACTTTGGAGAGAGTTCTTTCAGTTGACTGGTGAGGTTGAAAGCTAGATTGCAGGAGATTTAGAATTAAGTGAAAGGAAAGGAAGAAGAGGCACTGAGTGGTCAAATAAAAAATGTTCTACACTACTTCAATACAGAGAACAGAAAAATGAGAAAAAACAGCAGATACTTTTGGAATTTTTGAAATAGTATATAGTTATCTCTTCCTCATCACAGGGGTTAGGGGCACAATGCTCCCAAATTCTAGAAAATTTATGTAGAATTTTTTGTTCTTCCCTTCATATCAGAGGAAAACATCTGAATTAGTGTGGGACTAATAGATAAAATATGTTGATATTATGTAATACTATACATATGTTTTATGCATTTCTGAGTTTCTAAACTTTTTTTCTGTCATCTACTGACCTTTTTGTGTCATCTATAGCTTCCACAAAACTTTCAAAATATTCTCCTTTAATTTCTTATGCTGACAAGACATATCAAAACCACGGTTGGGAAAGTCGAGATTTGGAAGGGATAACTGTCATTTACAGGGAGAGGAAACATGACTTAAGCTGGTCTCAGAGTCAAATATTGTCTCTGACACCCATTGCCTTGGTGACTATCAGCATGTAAGTCACTTAAGTTCTTTGTACCCCAAGGCAACTCTCTAAGATCATAAATTATTTACAAAATCCCGACCTGCATCGGTAAAAAGAATTCCCTATACGAACGAAACTTCAGACCAAAAAGAAAATTTCTTTTAATTACTCAATGACCCAAGGAAGACAAAAGAAAAAGAAGTCTTATTTTATGGCTACTAATAATCAATAATACTTCATGACATTGAACTGAACTTTAAATAAAAAAGGAATACTTTGTCATATCACTGAATTTAATCTGATTTCTAATTTGCACTTGCTTCTAATGAAAGGAAACTTGGTAAGGAGAGGAAGTATTTTGTAACAAGGTCAAGGAAATACTTTTTCATGTGTGACCTTGTTCAGAAACTAATTCCTCTTTATTTCCTGATTTGTTTTAACCTCCAGGTCAAATAATGTGATACATAGAAAGATGTGTAAATTTTGACAAGTTTGCCAAGATGCAGTAATTGTTTGCAGGTCGCCATTTACCAGCTAAACCAAAGAAGCATCAGAAATAATAATGAAAAAAGTAAAGTCCTTTCTTGGACAGGGCTTATGAAAATTATTTAGAGTTTTTCATTTAAAATCTTTGGAGTCATAAGATGGCAAACTCTTTTGTCTGGCTTCTTTTAACATTATCACAGCTGCCAGAAGTTATCAGAAGAACTGTAGGAAAGTATGTTACCCTATTTCTCTGTGAACTTACTTGGCTGATTTTTTTTTCCAAATAAAATACCCCAATGTTGAAGTGACCTGATTTACAAGATGAAAGGCAAGGCTTTTCTGAAAGGGGTTTTGCCAATCAGAAGTACTTAAAATAATGGCTTCACTACCTCATTACCGAGGTCATTTGAACTAAAGGTTTTTAGTTTAAAAATTTTAAACACAGGCTAAGTAAGTATTCCCATTTCCTTAGATCCTAGCACACAAAATAAAAGCAAACTGCCCTAAGGGGCTGCAGAAGAAAGGGGACCAAGTATTCACCAAGTGATAGGAAGTTCTTTTGTGAGACCTTTTTAGAAAAACTCTTTCTATTTGGATTTTCTTAGCTAAGTGTAAGTAACTTAGAGATGAACAACAAATAGACCACCTTGGGGAAGAGACAGGCAAAAACTGACAGTAGAAAAGCCAAAAGCTTTGCTGTTTTTTGTTTGATTTTCTGACTTTGTTTCTAAGAGGGCACAGAGTGAAGTAATATCCACATTCCAGTTCTGGAAAAACCATTCCAGCAAAGTTATAACTAGTCATTTGACCCACTGGGGGCAAGCATCAATAAGTATACCCTCAGATCATCCATGGAGAGAGACACCACCGACATGATCCCACGAGAGGGAAAGAGAGATCCCTGGCTACACACCATCATAAAAGAAAGCCTTGGGATACTGCAAAACTAATGAGAGGGAAGAAATATGTCATCTAGTAGCCTTCATATTTAACTAATTATCCTTGTTGACTAATTTCTGCCCTACTGAGGGAGTGAAATTGCTATTAAAATGCAAATACAGCAAATTTTAAAATTGCACACCCTTTTAAAAATCATTATTTCACACTTTTTTTTACCCTCTAAATTTCAGCACTCTGTCTCAAGATCTGGTCATCCCTACCCTAGTTCTGGCTCTGCATGCTAGGGCTCAGATGACTATCCAGAAAACCCCTAACTCCAACCAAAGAGCAAGAATGTTTTGTGGGAACTGATTTTTGTGAATCAGCTTATGAAAACTAGAGGATAGCTGTGAAATTGATAGAGTGCTGGGTCAAGAAAAGCTAAATTCAGATCCAGCCTCCAATATTTCCTAACTGTGATCCTGAGCAAGTTATAATAGCATCACCATTGCAGAATTGTAATGAGGATCAAATTACATTATATTAGTAAAGTTCTTTTCCAACCTTAAAACACTATGCAAGCTATCAATACTCCTCAACCTACACTCAGGGACAGAAGGAGTCAATGTCCAAAAGGACGTTTTGTCATGTTTGGACGATATTTTTTAAAATACCAGAATGGCAAAGAATTAGAAATTGACGTGATGCTTATCAGTTGGGGAACGGCTGAACAAGTTTTGGTATATGATTATGATGGAATGTTATTGTGTTATAAGAAATGATGCACAGCATGCTTTCAGAAAAACCTGGGAAGACTTACATGAACTGATGCTGAGTGAAGTTAGTAGAAGTAGGACGACATAATGACCAACTTTGAATGACTTTATTCTCAGCAATACCATGATCTAAGACAATTCTGAATAACTCATGATGAAAAATGGTAACCACCTCCAGAGAAAAAACTGATAGACTGAATGCAGATCAAAGCATACTTTCGAAAACTTTATTTTTCTTGGAGTTTTTTTTGTCTGTTTTCTTTCACAGCATAACTAATATGGAAATATATTTTGCATTACTGAACATGTATAACCTATATCAAATTGCTTGCCTTCTCAAGGAAGGGGGAAAGAAGGAAAGGAGAGAATTTGGAACTCCAAGTACAGAAAAAGCCCCAACAAATTATTTTTAAAATTTTACATGTAATTGAAAAAATAAAGTAGTTAAAGTGGCCACGCCCACCCAGGACAATCCTTTGGTAGTAATTGTAACCCTCTTTAAGGAAATGAGAGACAAACAGGGAAGAGCAGAGCTCCTGAAGAAGCCAATTTTGCTATCCTTGGCTCTGCCTGGAAAGCTAACCAAAAATTAGCATGGATTTCATAGCCCATTCTTAGCTGTGGGGACTTACTATGTGAGTGGATTTGCTCATGTCGGCAATGTCAGTCTTCACTTTGCAGAATAAATATTGGGTTTTCCTAAAAGCATTTAGACCACTAATTTCACAACTAATTACACTGGTCACTCTCAAACCTTTCAGCCGAATATAGATAACTAAACTCCAAACAGTTCCTGACAGTGAGTGAGCTGGATGTCAGATTTGATCAGTCACGAGAAAGGAAGCATGGTAGAGGATCTGGTCTCAAATGTAAAGAGAGCTGAAGGTTATTCTGGAACACTTTGAATACCACAAACTACTTGACAGAACTCTCTAAAATGTTTTGAGTTCCATACTCAGAGCCTGAAAATATGACTTCTGGACACAATTTTTTTTTTTTAAACTTAAAGTAATGCCTCACCTCAGCATCTTTTTTTTTTTAATAAATATTTATTTATTTAACTTTTTACATTCATTTTCACAAAATTTTGGGTTCCAAATTTTCTCTCCTTTTCTCCCCTCCCCCCACCCCAATACACCAAGCATTCTAATTTTCCCTATCACCAATCTGCCCTCTCTTCTATCCTCCCTCCCCTCTCTTGTCCCCATCTTCTCTTTTGTCCTGTAGGGCCACATGACTTTCTATTCCCCATTAACTGTATTTCTCATTTCCTAGTAGCAACAACAATACTAACCAGTTGTTCCTAAAACTTTGAGTTTCAAATTCTCCCCATCCCTCCCTGCCCACCCATTCCCTTTGGGAAGGCAGGCAATTCAATATGGGCCAAATCTGTGTAGTTTTGCAAATGACTTCCATAATAGTCATGTTGTGTAAGACTAACCGTATTTCCCTCCATCCTATCCTGTCCCCCATTATTTCTATTCTGTCTTTTGATCCTGTCCCTCCCTGAATGTTGACTTCAAATTGCTCCCTCCTCCCATTGCCCTCCCTACCGTTATCTCCCCCCTTGCTTATCTCCTTCTCCCCCACTTTCCTGTACTGTAAGATAGGTTTTCATACCAAAATGAGTGTGCATTTTGTTCCTTCCTTTAGTCGAATGTGATGAGGGTAAACTTCTTGTTTTTTTCTCAGCTCTCCTCTTTTTCCCTCCACTAAAAAGTCTCCTGCTTGCCTCTTGAATGAGATATACTTTACCCCATTCCATTTCACCCTCTTTCCTCCCACTGCATTTCTCTCTCACCATTTACCTTAATTTCTTTTAAGGTATGGTCCCATCCTATTCAATTCACTCTGTGCTCTCTGTCTCTGTATGTGCATGCATGTGTGTATGTGTGTATGAGCGTGTGTGTGTGTGCATGTGTGTGTGTGTGGTCCCACCAACTACCCACATACTGAAACGTTTTAAGAGTTACAAATATTGTCTTTCCATGTAGGAACGTAAACAGTTCAACTTTGGTAAGTCCCTTATGACTTCTCTTTGCTGTTTACCTTTTCATGCTTCTTCTCATTCTTGTGTTTGAAAGTCAAATTTTCTTTTCAGCTCTGGTCTTTTCATTAAGAATGATTGAAAGTCCTCTGTTTCATTGAAAGACCATATTTTCCCCTGAAGTATTATACTCAGTTTTGCTGGGTAGGTGATTCTTGGTTTGAGTCCTAGTTCCTTTGACTTCTGGAATATCCTATTCCACACCCTTTGATCCCTTAATGTAGAAGCTGCTAGATCTTGTGTTATCCTGATTGTATTTCCACAATACTCACATTGTTTCTTTCTAGCTGCTTGCAATATTTTCTCCTTGACCTGGGAACTCTGGAATTTGGCCACAATGTTCCTAGGAGTTTCTCTTTTGGGATCTCTTTCAGGTGGTGATCGATGGATTCCTTCAATACTTATTTTGCCCTCTGGTTCTAGAATGTCAGGGCAGTTTTCCTTGATAATTTCATGAAAGATGATGTCTAGGCTCTTTTTTTGATCATGACTTTCAGGTAGTCCCATGATTTTTAAATTGTCTTTCCTGGATCTATTTTCCAGGTCAGTTGTTTTTCCAATGAGATATTTCACATTCTCTTCCATTTTTTCATTCTTTTGGTTTTGTTTGGTGATTTCTTGGTTTCTCAGAAAGTCATTAGACTCCATCTGTTCCATTCTAATCTTGAGAGAACTATTCTCTTCAGTGAGCTTTTGAACCTCTTTTTCCATTTGGCTAATTCTGCTTTTGAAAGCATTCTTCTCCTCATTGGCTTTTTGAACCTCTTTTGCCAATTGAGTGAGCCTATTTTTCAAGGTGTTATTTTCTTCAGCATTTTTTTGGGTCTCCTTTAGCAAGGTATTGACCCATTTTTCATGCTTTTCTTGTATCTCTCTCCTTTCTCTTCCCAGTTTTTCCTCCACCTATCTAACTTGATTTTCAAAATCTTTTTTGAGCTCTTCCATGGCCTGAGCCCACCGGACATCAACCTGGGATATCTGGGATACAGAGGCCCCGACCTCCACGTCTTTCCCTGATGGTAAGAATATTTTCTCATCATCAGAATTAAAAGGTGGAAACATCTGCACCCCATCAAAGTAGCTCTATATGGTCTTATTTTGCTTCCTTTTTCTGGGCATTTTCCCAGCCAGTTACTTGACTTCTGAGGTTCCTCTGCACCCCTGCCTAGATCCACCCAGCTAGTGCTTGGGGTCTGAGATTCAAATGGGCTTTCCTGGGCAGGCGTGGCTGCTATTCAATGTGAGCTTAAATTCTGGTGCTCAGGTGGGGGCAGAGCCGCCTCCCAGGCTCAGTTCCCTCAGGGGATTTATGCAGAGACCTTCACTAATGGCCCTGAACTTCTGTGTGCTGCTCCCTCCGCCGCTTCTTCCTGAGGGGGCCCGAGTCACGGAGACACCCCCCTCCCCTCTTGGCCCGCCCAGACGTCTCTTTCACTGACCTGTAGTGTCTGTGGGCAGAGGGACCTTCCCGGCCGCCCGAGGTTCCGTCCCTGAAGCCTGCTCGGATCTGCTCCTCCGGGGCCATGGCCAGGGCAGCTCAGGGGTGGGCTCCACTTTCCGGGGCACGATGGATCCTGGGGACAGCTCTCCAGGGCTCTCTGGAATGGAAATCTTTTCCACTGTGTTTCTGTGTGCCTTGCAGTGCTTCAGAATTTGTGGGGAGCTCTTCTTGCAGGAAATATATGGACTTTGGGTTCGGAGCTAGCATACGTGAGTCTTTCTACTCCGCCATCTTGGCTCTACCCCCTGGACACAATTTGTTAAAAGAAGCCTAGAAATAAAATGTGTAGAATGAAGGGGTCTTAGAGATCCTATGATCCAAGCATCTCATTTTACATATAAGGAATCCAGTTACAAGCAGAACCAGATCTCCTGACTTACGGTGAATTGTTCTTTAAAGCTGGCTTACTGTGTAATATACCAGCCACAATGGGAAGATGCCAAACCTTTCTGTTGCCCACAGGACACAAGTAGAAAGGCTTATAAACCTATATTCCTTTCTTTAAAAAAAATAAAAGATTCTTTGGAATGTAATTCTTGCTTACTTGGGTTCAATGAGATGAGTTAATAATCATTTCATGCCCTCATCCAATGCAAACCAAAAAGAAAACATAAAACATATAGCAAAGTATTTAACTGAGACAGAATAACTTGGCAAATATGCAAATAAGTAAATGATCTGTGATTCCATCAGGGTGAAAATCCTCCACAATTACAGATTACAATCCCTTATAGATTTAGTTGGGCACCTAAGGCACCTAGGTGGTACAGTGGATAGCGTGCTGGCCTGAAGTCTGGAAGACATCTTTGTGAGTTCAAATCAGGCCTCAGACTTACTGTGTGACCCTGGACCAACCTTGTTTGCCTCATTTTCCTCTTCTTTAAAATGAGAAGGAAATGGCAAACCACTCCTGTATTTTTGCCAAGAGAACCCTATGTGAGGTCACGAAAGGTCAGAAAGGACCGAAGTGACTGACCAACAAAAGATTTAGTTGATAGATTCTAGAAGTGACTGACCAACAAAAGATTTAGTTGATAGATTCTTGGGAAACTCTAGAGAGTTTCCCAAGGCACCTGGATGCTGAGTAACTTGCCCAGGTTCACATAATAATGCTTAGAAGCAGGATTTGAATGGAGGTTTGCTTTAATTCCAAGTTCATTACTTGGTTAGTTCTACCACTGCCTCTACAGGAACTTTGATAAATAATCAGAGATAATTATGCATATGGGGCAGGTAGGTAGTACAGTGGATAAAGTGCCAGACCTCGAGTCAGGAAGACCTAAGTTCAGATGTAAACTTACTTAGCGTGTGACCCTGAGGAAATCAGTTAACCTTGTTTGCCTCAGTTTCCACATCTGTAAACTGAACTGGAGAAGTAAATGGCAAACCACTGCAGTATCTTTGGCAAGAAAATTTCAAATGGGGTCATGAAGATTGGACGTGACTGAAATGGCTGAATAACAACAAATCATGCTTAGAATATAGATTTAGAAGGGGGGAAAGACAGACATAATTCAGCCAAACCTTCTAATTTTACTGAAAGGAAACTGAGGCCCAGAGAAATGAAGGAACCTGCCCAACATCATACATGGAATAAGGAATCAGAGCTAGAGCACAACCACTTTTTTCTTTGTACCACAGGAGAATCACTGTGCCACTGTACACAAATGGGTGCAAATGCCAAAATCATATTCATGTGCCTATCAGGGAAAAGGAAAAAAGGCAATCAGCATTTATGTAGCATCTACTTTATTCAAGGAGTTATGCTAAACATATTTTTTATAAATGTAAGAATCCTGTAAGGTAGGTTCCATTATTATCCTATTTTGCAGCTGAGGAAACTGAGGCAGAATGAAATTAAGTGATTTGCCGCAAAAAATACAGGTAACAAGTGTCTGAGGCCAGGTATGAACTTGGACCTTCTTGACCCCTGGTCCACAGTTTTATCCACTGTGCCACCAGGGAACAAATTTCTAGAAATCTCATATTCCCAGGTGTGTAGGAGGCAGCTAAGGTGGCACAAGGGAGCACTGAGTCTGGATTTGGGAAGAACTAAGTTCAAATCTGGTCTCAGACACATCTTAGCTGTGTGACTCTGGGCAAATCATTTAACCTTTTTCTGCCTCAGTTTCTTCAAGAATGAGATGGGGATCATAATAGCACCCACTTCATAGAACTGCTATGGAAAACCAGATGAGATAACAATATTAAATCACTTAGAGTAGTGCCTGACACCTCAAGTACCTAATACATGTTTATTTTCTTTCCCTCCAGGTAAGAAAAAATTGCTTCAGTGCCACCTGTCATACATAGTGACCAGAAATCAGCCTCCTGCCTAAGTTCTTTCTGGTCTACCTTGCGGGAGCCCCCATCTGCCCCAGGGCATTGTGTGGTCTCAGACCTTTGCTGCTGCTGCTCTGCTCCTTATCTCTTGCTGAAGCTGTGTGTACCCTCCACCTCTGAAGCAGCATCTGCTGCCTCCTTGCCATGCTGCAGCACTCATTTGCTGATGCTCCTTTCTCTCTCATCATTATCTAGCCTTCTCTGCCATGCCAAAGGCTTTCTGGCTTTGCATTGCTCTTCTTGTGAACATTGTTGCTACTTCCACCACTTCTAGAAGTGTCCTCAGGCATGCATTCTTCTGTCTATTAGGAAACAGCCCAATTGTCTCCTCTTAGCTGATCATAAAAGGATTTGCTGTTCAGTTTGCCAGGAGCCTTCTTGGCTCGTTCCTCTATGGGAGGTGCTCAGCCTTTCCTCCCAAATGGATTAGGACAAATTAATTTCTTTTATCTCTTCCCTGCCTCAGGTTCCTGGTAGTCATCCCTCATGGTCATATTCATTTGTCCTTTTAAAGCCTATCTTTCCTCCACCAGGGAATGATCATAAAAATGGTTCTGAAGTATTGATAATTTTTCCAAAAACATCAGGAACAATGAAGAGTTAGGAGGAAGCTGACAGTCTCCACTGGGCCCCTTCTACCCTCTCCTAGTTAAAAATGTTCAATCTTTTCATACCATACCAATTACATATATACAATTTGTTGGGTCTTATTAAGGAATCCTCTTATTCAAAAATAGAAGGATTATCTGCATATTGCCCTTGGCCTATGTGGCACACAAAGGCAAACAGGACCTAATTCACAAATTAGAATTGCACATAGTATGGCAAACACAGTAGGTATGTGCAAACATATAAAACATAGCATTACATAGCAAAGTTGTATGCAGCAGACTGAATACAGAGGTAAAACTCAGTTTAAATGACTTGAACTAACCAAGATGGTAGAATTGAAGAAAATAGTATAGCCTGTTTTCTGCCAGCTACTCCATCAAAGATCTCAAATAAACATTGGAATGGGTACTAATCAGAAATTTAAAGAGATGCCAGTGGGTCATCTTTCCAGCATAATCAATACCACAAATTCAACCTATAGTTTAGAGATTAGAAGTGGGCCAGTACCACTCAGCCTGTCCCTGAAAGAAGAACATGGATGCAGAGACCTCAGAGAGGGAATTGAGATCTCTGCCTTAGACTCTGATGAAGAACACCTTCCCCCAAAAAGGGAAGATTTAAGACTCAGCTACTGGGCACAGGGGATACCTCAAGAGGGAATTTAAAAAACGAGAAAATATAAGAATCCATGATAAAGAGAATTGAATTGAAAGAAATACAAAATTAATCATTATAACTCTGAATGGGATGAACTCACCCATAACATGAAGAAGGACACTAAAGTGGATTAGAAAGCAGACTCCAACAATATGTGACTTACAAAAAGGATGCTTGAAACTTGAAGACTCACACTGAGTCAAAGTAAGGAGTAAAATCTATTATGACTCAGCTGAACTCAAAAAGCAATTACAATATCAAACAAAGCAACAGCAAAAATAGAATAAGTTAAGAGAGATAAATATGGAAATTATATTTTTCTGAAAGGTACCATAGACCATGAATTAGGTTCAATATTCAACATATATACATTGATGGCTAATGTATCTAAATACTTGAAGGAAAAACTAAACAAGCTATAGGAAAAAATAGTAAAACTAAAAAAGTAGGAACCTTGCTATACCTATTTCAATGTTAGACAAATCTAAGAAAAAAATAAAAAAGAAGGAAGACAGGAACTCGAAATTTTAGAAAAATTATATATGATAGATCACTGATTATTATTGAATAGGAATAGAAAGGGACATATAAATTTTTCAATTGTGCATGGCCCCTTTACAACATTTGATCAAGTTTAAGGACATGAAAACTTCACAAACAAATGCAAAATTGCAGTGCTATTAAATACATCCTTTAGTGACCACAACACAATTAAAGAGTATTTAATAAGGAACTATTGGATAAAGCATTAAAAATTAACTGAAGCCTAAATAGTTCAATAATAAAAGAGAATAAATCATAGAAATGATGAGTAATTTCATTAAGGACAATGAAAACAATGAAAGAGTATACCAAACATTTTGAAATGTAGGCAAAGTTAACCTAAGGAGGAAATTTATGTCAGCAAAATTTTAGTAATAAAAATAGAAGGGATATTGACTTCTTTGAGCCAAGATGGTGGAGTAAGAAGTAAATCACCATAACTCTCCAATATTCACTCCAAACAACCATAAAATAGTGCCCTCAAACAAATTCTGGAATAGCAGAACCAGAAAAATGATGGGGTGAAGCAATCTTTTGGCCCAAGATACTTGGAAGATTGGCAAATAGGTCTGTCTCACTTGGATAAATTGGGGGCACAGTTCAGGAGAGGAAGCATCCCAGTAAGCCAGCAGCAAGCCCCACCTCAGCAAAACAGTAGGAGATACTGAACCAGCATCAGAATACTCTCCTCCCATGTGCATCAGCATAGCCTGGGAATAGCAGACTCCAGCTCCAAGAACCATTTCATGCTTCAGTGTAGACCCTGGGAAATAGGCAGCAGTCAACGTAAAAACTCCCCTGCCATCCTCAGCACATGCCAGACACCAGCACTAGGACCCAGACATAGAACCAGATAAGTTACCAGATCCCTACGGTCTCTAGCAGTGCCAGCTACTCCCCACTCCAACCCCTCATCACAGCACCAGACATGAGGGTCCCTCATGTTGCCTCAGGACAATATCAGGGAAGTACCAGGTGAACAGAAGCTAAGACAGTGTCTCTTTCCCCCATAAGCAGAGCCTAGATTTTTTTAAAAAGGGAAAAAACCCAACAAGGTGAGCAAAAAACAACAAAAGAATCTGACCATAGAAAGTCATTGTGGTGACAGGGAAGATTAAAACATAAACTCAGAAGAGGACAACAATGTCAAAACCCCTATGGGCAAATCCCCAAACAAAAATGGAAAGTGGTCTCAAGCCCAGAAGGAACTCATGGAAAAGCTCAAAAAGGAGCTTAAACATCATATAAGAGAAATAGAAGAAAAATTGGGAAAAGCAATGAGAGTGATGCAAGAGAATTATGAAAAAAGAGTCAACAGCTTGGAAAAGCAAAACAACTACTTAAAAAGTATATGCGGCCAAATGAAAAAGGAGATACAAAAATCCACTGAAGAAAACAATACCTTAAAAAGTATAATTGGTCAAATGGGAAAAGGAAGTATAAAAGTTAACTGAGGAAAACAACTCTTTACATCAAGAATCAATCAAATGAATTCAAAAGAATAAAAAAGTAGAAGAAAATGTCAAATACCTTACTAGGGAAAAAACTGACCTGGAAAGTAGATCCAGGAGACACAATGTCAGAATCTTTGAGCTACCTGAAATCCATAGTCAAAAGGAGAGCCTATACATTATCTTTCAAGAAGTTACCAAGGGAAACTGTCCTGATATCTGGAACCAGAGGGCAAAATGAGCATTGAAATAATCCACTGATCACCTCAAGAAAGAGATCCCAAAATAAAAACTCCAAAGAACATTATAGCCAAATTTCAGAATTATCAAGTCAAAGAAAGAATATTGTGAGTGGTGAAAAAGAAACAATTCAAATATTAGTGCCACAATCAGGATTACACAGGACTTAGCAGCTACAACATTAACGTGTCAGTGTTCATGGAACATGATATTCCAGAAGGAAAAGAAGCTAGGACTACAACCAAGAATTACCTACCTGGTGACATTAAGCATAATATTTCAAGGGAAATAAATGGTTATTTGATGAAATAGAAGGATTTCAAGCTTTCACAAGAGGGTCAGAATTGGACAAAAAAAATTGCTGTCCAATATCAAGGCCCAAGAGAAATCTAAAAAAGGGAAAAGTGGAAATGAAAACATAAGGGCTTCAATGGAACTGACCTGTTTACATCCCTACATGGGAAGATAATACTTGAAATTCTTAAAAATTGCACACTGATAGTATAGCTAGAAGGAATATACACAGACAAAAGGTATGAGTATAGAGTGAATTTGAGGGAATGACATAAAAATCATTAAGTGGTGAGAAAGAGGTGAATGTTGGGTGCAAAAGGAGACAAGAGATGGAATGGAGTAAATTATTTCATATGGAGAGGTGCAAAAAAACCTATTACAGTGGAGGGAGAGATGGGAGGGTGGGGGCACCACTTGAACCTTACTTTCATTAGTATTGGGTCAAAGAGGGAATAATATACACTATCAGCTGAATATAAAAATACATCTTACCTGACAGGAAAGTAGGAGGAGAGGAAGTTAACTAATGGGGTGGGGGTATGAAGGAAGAGAGGGTGGTAAACAGAAGTAAAGCATTGTTTAGGGAAAGGAGAGAGAGGGCAAACAGGAGGAAAATAGGATTGAGGGAAATACAGTTGGTAATCATAGCTGTGAATGTGAATGGGAGGAACTCTCCTATAAAACAGAAGCAGGAAGCAGAGTGGATCAAAATCCAGAATCCTACAGTATGTTGTTTACAAGAAACACAACTTGAGGCACAGAGACACACAGAGCATAAAAATTAGGAGTTGGAGCAGAATTTATTTTGCTTCAAGCAAAATTAAAAAAGAAAAGCAAGGGTAGCAATCCTAATCTCAGACAAAAGAAAAGCAAAAATAGATCTAATTTTAAAAGATAAAGAAGAAAAGTACACCTTACAAAAAGGTACTATGGACAACGAAGTAATCTCAGTACTAAATATATGCACCAATTGACATAGAACCCAAATTTTAGAAGGAGAAGTTAAGTGTGGAATAGATTAAGTATACAAGACACAGAGTAAATGATCATAATTTGATAAACCCAAAGACTCCAGCCTTTGGGATAAGAACTCACGATTTAACAAAAACTGCTAGGAAAACTGGAAAAGAATATGGCACAAACTAGATATAGACCAACATCTCACACTGTATACCAAGATAGTAAAAATGCGTATATGATTTAGACATAAAGGTTGATATTACAAGCAAATTAGAAAAGTAAGAAATAGTCTACCTATCAGATCTATGAAAAAGGGAAGAATTCATGACCAAACAAGAGATAGAGAGCATTATAAGATGTAAAATAAATCATTTTGGATTGTATTACACTAAAAGGCTTTAGCACAAGCAAAACCAATGCAATCAAGATTAGAAGGAAAGCAGAAAACTGGGAAATTATCTTTATAGTAGGTGTCTCAGATAAAGGTCTCATTTCTCAAATACACAGAAAACTGAGTCAAATTTATAAGATTACAAGTAATTCCTCAATTGCTAAATGGTCAAAGGATTTGAACAGGCAAAATCTTTCATCTTTCAGATGAAGAAATTGAAGCTACCTATAGGCATATGAAGAAGTGCTCTACATCACTTTTGATTAGAGAAATGCAAATTAAAACAAATATGAGGTACCATCTCATATCTATCAGACTGGCTGACATGACTAAAAAGGAAAATGAGAAATGTTAGGGAGGAGATGAGCAAATTGGGACATTAATACTCCGTTTGTGGAGTTGTGAACTGATCCAACCATTCTAAAGAGTAAATTGGAACTATGCCCAATGGGCAACCAAACAGTACATATCCTTTGATCCACTACTACGGAATACCACTACTATGACTGTATTCCAAAGAGATCAAAGGGGAAATGACCCATATGTACAAAAATTTATAGCAATCCTTTTTATGGTAGCAAATTCACAGAAATTGAGGAGATGCCCATCAGTTGGGGAATGACTGAACAAGCTGTGGCATATAAATGTAATGGAATATTATTGTGCAATAAGAAATGATGAACATGTAAATTTCATGGAAAGACTTGCACAAACTGATGCAAAGTGAAATGAACATAACCTGGAAAACATTGTACACAGTATCAGCAACATTGTGATGACCAACTATGAATGACTCAGCTCTTCTCAAGAACACAATGATCCAAGATAAGTACAAAGGACTCATGAAGGAAAATGTTATGCACACCCAAATAAAGAACTGATGTATTCTGAATGTAGATTGAAGCATAATTTTTCACTTACTTTACTTTTTTATGTTTTTTTATCTGTTTCTTCTTTCACAACTGTGACTAACATGGTAATATGCTTTACATGATAACACATATATAATCTATATCAAATTGTCTACTATTTTAGAAGAGGAGAGGAGACGGGAGGAGGAGAAAAATTTGGAACTCAAAATCTTGTAAAAATGAATGCTAGAAATAGTCTTGATATGTAATGGGAGGAAAACAAAATACTATTTGTTTTAATAAAAATTTATTTATTTAACTTTTTACATTCATTTTCATAAAATTTTGGGTTCCAAATTTTCTCCCCTTTTATCCCCTACCCCCACCCCAATACACCGAGCAACCTAATTTTCCCTATCACCAATCTGCCCTCTCTTCTATCATCCCTCCCTTCTCTTGTCCCCATCTTCTCCTTTGTCCTGTAGGCCCAGATGACTTTCTATTCCCCATTAACTGTATTTCTTATTTCCTAGTAGCAACAACAATACTAAACAGTTGTTCCTAAAACTTTGAGTTTCAAATTCTCCCCATCCCTCCCTCCCCACCCATTCCCTTTGGGAAGGCAGGCAATTCAATATAGGCCATATCTGTGTAGTTTTGCAAATGACTTCGATAATAGTCATGTTGTATAAGACTAACTGTATTTCCCTCCATCCTATCCTGCCCCCCATTGTTTCTATTCTGTCTTTTGATCCTGTCCCTCCCTGAATGTTGACTTCAAATTGCTCCCTCCTCCCATTGCCCTCCCTTCCATCATCCCCCACCCTTGCTTATCTCCTTCTCCCCCACTTTCCGGTATTGTAAGATAGGTTTTCATACCAAACTGAGTGTGCATTTTATTCCTTCCTTTAGTTGAATGTGATGAGAGTAAACTTCTTGTTTTTCTCTCAGCTCTCCTCTTTTTCCCTCTACTAAAAAGTCTCCTGCTTGCCTCTTGAATGAGATATAATTTACCCCATTCCATTTCACCCTCTTTCCTCCCACTGCATTTCTCTCTCACCATTTACCTTAATTTCTTTTAAGATATGGTCCCATCCTATTCAATTCCTTCTGTGCTCTCTGTCTCTGTATGTGCGTGCATGTGTGTATGTGTGTGTGCGTGCACGCGTGTATGTGTGTGTGTGTGTGTGTGTGTGTATAATCCCACCAACTACTCAGATACTGAAAAATTTTAAGAGTTACAAATATTGTCTTTCCATGTAGGAATGTAAACAGTTCACTTTTGGTAAGTCCCTTATGACTTCTCTTTGCTGTTTACTTTTTCATGCTTCTTCTCATTCTTGTGTTTGAAAGTCAAATTTTCTTTTCAGCTCTGGTCTTTTCATTCTCAATTCTCTCAATTCTCTCTAACCATTTACCTTAATTTCTTTTAAGATATGGTCCCATCCTATTCAATTCACTCTGTGTTCTCTGTCTGTGTGTGTGCATGCATGTGTGTATGTGTGTGTGCATGCACACATGTACGTGTGTATGCATGTGTGTGTGTGTGTACATCTGTGTGTGGTTCCACCAACTACCCAGATACTGAAATGTTTTAAGAGTTACAAATATTGTCTTTCCATGTAGGAATGTAAACAGTTCAACTTTGGTAAGTCCCTTATGACTTCTCTTTGCTCTTTACTTTTTCATGCTTCTTCTCATTCTTGTGTTTGAAAGTCTTTTCTTTTCAGCTCTGGTCTTTTCATCAAGAATGTTTGAAAGTCCTCTGTTTCATTGAAAGACCATATTTTCCCCTGAAGTATTATACTCAGTTTTGCTGGGTAGGTGATTCTTGGTTTGAGTCCTAGTTCCTTTGACTTCTGGAATATCCTATTCCACACCCTTCGATCCCTTAATGTAGAAACTGCTAGATCTTGTGTTATCCTGATTGTATTTCCACAATACTGAAATTGTTTCTTTCTAGCTGCTTGCAATATTTTCTCCTTGACCTGGGAATTCTGGAATTTGGCCACAATGTTCCTAGGAGTTTCTCTTTTTGGATCTCTTTCAGGTGGTGATCAATGGATTCTTTCAATACTTATTTTGCCCTCTGGTTCTAGAATCTCAGGGCAGTTTTCCTTGATAATTTCATGAAAGATGATGTCTAGGCTCTTTTTTTGATCATGGCTTTCAGGTAGTCCCATGATTTTTAAATTGTCTCTCCTGGATCTATTTTCCAGGTCAGTTGTTTTTCCAATGAGATATTTCACATTCTCTTCCATCTTTTCATTCTTTTGGTTTTGTTTTATGATTTCTTGGTTTCTCAGAAAGTCATTAGACTCCATCTGTTCCATTCTAATCTTGAGAGAACTATTCTCTTCAGTAAGCTTTTGAACTTCTTTTTCCATTTGGCTAATTTTGCTTTTGAAAGCATTCTTCTCCTTATTGGCTTTTTGAACCTCTTTTGCCAATTGAGTTAGCCTATTCTTCAAGGTGTTATTTTCTCCAGCATTTTTTGGGTCTTCTTTACCAAGGTATTGACCCGTTTTTCATGCTTTTCTTGTATCTCTCTCATTTCTCTTTTTTTCCTCCACCTATCTAACTTGGTTTTCAAAATCCTTTTTGAGTTCTTCCATGGCCTGAGCCCACTGGACATCCACCTCGGATGTCTGGGATAGAGAGGCCCTGACCTCCATGTCTTTCCCTGATGGCAAGCATTGTACTTCATCAGAAATGAAGGGAGGAAGGAACATCTCTTCCCCAAGAAAGTAGTTCTCTATGGTCTTATTTTGCTACCTTTTTCTGGGCATTTTCCCAGCCAGTTACTTGACTTCTGAGATTCCTCTGCACCCCCGCCTAGATCCACCCAGCTAGTGTTTGGGGTCTGAGATTCAAATGGGCTTTCCACAGCAGGTGCAGCTGCTATTCAATGTGAGCTTAAGTTCTGGCCCTGGGGTGGGGACAGGGCCGCCTCCCAGGCTCAGTTCCCTCAGGGGGTTTATACAGAGACCTTCAGTAATGGCCCTGAACTTCTGCCTGCTGGTCCAGGAGTCCCCGGGGGCCGCCGCCACTGCCTCTGCCGCTGCCTCTGCCGCCCCCTCTGCCACTCCCTCCCAAGGGGGCCCGAGTCACGGAGACACTCCCCTCCCCTCTTAGCCAGCCCAGACGTCTCTCTCACTGACCTGTAGCGTCTGTGGGCCGAGGGACCTTCCTGGCCACCGCAGGTTCCGTCCCTGAAGCCTGCTCGGATCTGCTCCTCTCGGCCGTGCGGCCAGGGCAGTGCAGAGGTGGGCTCTGCTTTCCAGGGCATGACAGACCTTTGGGGACCGCTCTCCAGGGCTCTCTGGAATGGAAATCTTTTCCACTGTGTTTCTGCACGCCTTGCAGTGATCCAGAATTTGTGGGGAGTTCTTCTTGCAGGAAATATATGGGCTGTGGGTTCGGAGCTATCATAAGTGAGTCTTTCTACTCCACCATCTTGGCTCCACCCCCACAAAATACTATTTTTAAAAAAGATAAAAGGAACATATCCCAAATTAAATACCAAAATAGAAATTGTAAAATTCAAAGAGACAGAAAGAAAAAAGAAAAAACTTTATTGAATTGATGGATACAATTGGAGCTAGTTGGGGTTTTTTTTGGGGGGGGAATGAAATAGACAATCTGATTTTATTAAAAAGAAGAGGGAGAATTAATGAAATGAAAAAGGGAAATCAAAACAAATGAAGAATAAAGAATATCAATTGAAATTGATTTGCTCAGCTACATGCTCATGAGAACAACTTAAATCAGGTAGATAAATATTTACAAAAGTATAAAATTCCTGATCAACAAAACAAGAGAAGGAAATTTGAAATAATCTTATCTCAGAAAAAGAAATTAAACAAATCAAAAATTTATTATCTCCCTCCAAAAAATGTCCAGACAGATTTACAAGGAAATTCTGTTATTCAAAGAACAATTAAATCCAGTATTATACAAGCATTTGAAAAAATAGCAAAAAAAGGAATCCTAAAAAATATCATTTCAAGATATAGTATTGATATATGAACCAGGTAAAGTTAAAACAGGGAAATAAAATTGTAAACCAATATCTTTTTTTTAAATATCCAATTTTTAAATAAAATATTATGGAAAAGGCTACAGAAATGTATCACAAATATTTTATGCTATGACTTGATTGAATTTATACCAGGAATGCAGAGCTGGTTTAGTATTAAAAACAACTATAAGCATTATTGACTATGTCAGTTTTTGAGAAAATACAATGCCCATTTTTGCTTTTAAAAATTAAAATGACAAATGGAAAACATAATAAATGAACTTCTCTTTAACATGGTAATAAAATATGTATCTAAAATCAACAGCCATCATTGCTATTTAATAGGAATGCTAGCTATAGCAAAAAAAAAGAATAGAAAAAGGAATTGAGAGAATAAGTATAGTCAAAGAAGAAATAAAATGATCACCTTCTATAGATGATATGATGACTTCCTTAGAGGACTCTAGGGAATCAACTAAAAGTAGCTGAAACAATAACTTCAGCAACAGTGCAAGATAAAAAAATATAAATCACCCATCTTTCTTACATAAACAATAAAACTCAATAGGAAGAGATAAAAAGAGAAACTCCTTTTCTCAAAATAATAACAGAATGTATTAAAACACTTGGCAGTTTATATAAGAACTATTTGAATACAACTATAACATGAATAAAGTCAGACCTAAATAACTGGAGAAATATTAACTGCTCATGGGTATATGAAGTCAACATAATAAAGATGACATTACATAAATTGATTTACTGCTTATTCAGTGCCATACCAATAGAAACACCAAAGGCTTGCTTTATAGAACTAGAAAAAAAAATACTATAATGAAATTCTGCTGAAGGATCAAAAGCTCAAAATCTTAAGGGAAATAATAAAAAAAAAAGTTGGAAAGAATGGGGTTTAACAGCAATAAATCTGATTGCAATAATCATCAAAACAATTTGGTACTCTTTTAAAAAGAGATGTTGATTGGTAGAATAGGTTAGAATCCTAAGAGGCAGAAGCAAATGTATGTAGTAGTTCACTGTTTGATGAACTCCAAGATTGTAGCCACTTGGATAAGGACTCACTATTTTACAAAAACTTCTGAAGAAAAAAAAAAACCCTCTGGTGAAGTTGGACTTTATGTAGACAGAAATTTGGTTTAGATTGACACTTCACCATATACTAAGGAAAATTCCAGTGCATACATGACCTAGATACAAAAGCAAGTATCATAAACAAATTTGAAATAAAAGGAAGAAATTAGCTTTCAAATTCATGAATAGGGAAAAATTTGTGGTCAAAGAAAGGACATAGAGGATTATTGAAGACAAAGGGGACAATTTTAATTAAATAAAATATAAAAGTTTATGCATAAACAAATCCAATGAACCTAAGATCAAGAAGGATACTGGGGTAGGGGGAGTTTTCCTGATATTTCCAAGAAATATAAGGAACTGATTTAAATTTATAAGAATAAGAACTTTTCACTTGATAAATGGTCCCTTGAATCTCACTTTCATCTAAATTGGTAAAAGGAGGCTAGAACACACACACACACACACACACACACACACACACACACACAGGCAATGTGGTGTTGAAATACATTTGACTCAATAGAAAAATAGGAAGAAACAGGTAGAGAGGAAAGGGAGTATTAAAAGTAAATGTAGGTCTAATCAAACGGAAAACAAATCCTATATTTAGGGTAGAAGATCATGAATAAGGATTTAAAAGGAAACAAAAAAAACTAAGAACCCCTGACTAGGATCTGGGTAAGGGTAAGAGAAGAGCAGGAAAAAAAAATGGAAGCTCTTTAAATAACGTATAGAGTGCACAGTACTGAATGCCTTTCTGTTCCATGCCCTTATTATTCTACATACACAAAGGGTAGAGAATAAAGAGAAAGAAAAACATAAGGGAATAGAATGGAAGGAAATACATGTTTAAAAATTTTTACATATACAAATCTAATACGATCAGAAGGGAAACTCAATTGGAAACAAATTTTCATGGGAATTACTCTGATAAAGATCTGATTTCCAAAATATATAAGGAACTGATTCAAATTTATAAGGATAAGAGTCCTCCCCAAATTCGAAATGAAGAAATGGTTAAGAGATATGAACAGGTAGTTCTCATAAGAAGAAAACTAAGTTTTCCATAATTATGCGGAAAATGCTCCAAATTACTGATAATTAGAGAAATGCAAATTTAAAAATTGCATTGTTTCACCCTACACAATTTGTAAAATGCCATGTAGGAGGGGCTGTGGAAAAAATAGACGTATTAATGCACTGTTGATAATGCTATCAGAATTAGTACACCCTTCTGGAAAGCAATGTGAAACAATTTCCAAAATCTTACTAGACTATACATATCTATGTATATATCCTGTCCATAGATACCACTACTATGTCTATGTAACAAAGACATCAAAAAGAAAAAGAAACAAAGGTCCTACGTGTGCAAAAAACCATTCATAGCAGCTACTTTTTGTAGTGTCAAATATTTAGAAACTAATTACTTGGGGCTATGGCTAAACAAATTATAGCATTAGAATATCATGGAGCACTATTGATGGGGTTTAGATTCTGGGAACCTCCTTGAGCTCCCCTTGAATCTTCCCACTTAATCTAGCCTTTCTTACTCAAATCTAATCTTCCCATTTGTTCCGGCAGTCTCAGGAAGCCCATAGGCTTTTCATTATCATTTCAGGTCTCTGTTGTACTCCCCATCCTTGATTCCATCAAAACTCCATTCCCCAGGCTGCCATCAAGATCTGTATCCATTCCCATACTGCCCCTATCAAGATCTCTGGATTGCCTCACCTGCTTCCCACCCAAACCCTCCATTGTTTGATATCTCCTGATAGCCTCCAGCTGTTTTCAGCCTTTGACCCTCCTTGGATTCCCAACTTGGACTTCTCCTCAAGACCCTTCCTAAACCTCTCCTCCCATCACCCTGCACTACCAGACCACCCCGAGATCCCTCTTATACTCTTTTCTGTATTTAAGTTCCATCTTGCCTCCATGAAGGTGCTCAGATTCAATCCAGCTTAGACTCTGTCTAGCTGGCCCAATTGTAAATACAAGCGTTACAAATACTTAGGTTCCTTAAGAGGCAACCCAATTTGGCGAATCTTTAATAAACTTGGTTTTCTTTGGCTTTAAGAAGGCTTGAGTCGAATTCATTCGAGCACAACCCGGACTGTTGGTATTTTGGGGTCCCCCATCACTCTTCAACCTCATCACCATTGTGTCATTAAAAAAATCAAGAAAACTTTGGTTTCAAAGAAACCTGGAAAGATTTTTATGAACTGATGCTCAGTAAAGTAAAAAGAATGGGCAACTGGGTGGTGTAGTGGATAGAACACTGAAACTGAAGTCAGGAAGACTCATCTTCCTGAGTTCAAATCTGGCTTCAGACACTTATTAGCTGTATGACCTTGGGCAAGTCACTTAACACTGCTTGCCTCATATTCCTTATTTGCCAAATATGCTGGAAAAGGAAATGGCAAACTACTCCAGTATCATTGCCAAGAAAAACTCAGTTTTGGACATGACTACAAAACAACCAAACAAGAAAAAGTGGAAAGATACTAGTAGAACAATACATATTATAAAACTAATACTGTAAAAATGAGTAATTTTGAAAGATTTAAGACCATCACTTAGTAGCTTCTCCTTCTTTAAGGTTAATTCAACCCATTTATCAACCAGTCAAGATTCTGGTGGTTGTCTACCAGCTTCCAGGACACTCTCTCATATCTCTCCTGCCTTCTCTCACTCAATTATTGTTCTCCTCAACAACTTTAGTGCCTGATTCACACTCTTTCTCTCCTCCCAACGCCTGCATTCATGCCAGGGAATTTCAGCATGTATACTAATGCTCCCTGTAACACACTAAGGTCCCACTTCCTCAGCTTACTTATTTCACATAACTGACTCTTCTACTCCACTTCAATTATACATAGGGATAATCATACCCTTGATCTTGCCATCGCCCACAAATGCTCCACTTCCACATTGATGAGCCCCAATACTCTTTTTTTTCTTTATCAGGATCTCTTGCTATTTCACCTCTCTCTCTCTCTCTCTCTCTCTCTCTCTCTCTCTCTCTCCTCTCTCTCTCTCTCTCTCTCTCTCTCTCTCTCTCTCTCTCTCCCTTGCAGTGCCTAGCCTTGTTCTTTATCCTCCTCTTAATGCTCAGTTCCTCTACCTCTCAGTTCTTTCTAGGTAATCGCTCCTACACTGGCTACATTGTCTTCTCTTCCCACACTGGAACAATTTAACTCTACACCATCTTCTTGAGTCCCTTGTCCTTTTCCTTATCACTGATTTTACTCTGCCAATTGCAGCCTTGAGCTCTTATTATCATCTTCTGTTTTTACTCTTGCACACATGCCAGTGAACAAAGTGGAAAAAATTATGAAGCTTTCCTAAGTCCATTATAAATGTATAAAATGTATATTAATTGGGCCCTCACCAAAGCAAGGCTGTCCTTTCAAACCTCCCTAATTGATTCCTACTAATGCAGTCAGCAGTCGCTTTTATCAATCTTTTAATTCTTCCTTAAACCTTGACGACTCCCCCTCCTCTGACCTTCTCAGAGAGTAATCTTGCTTCCTATTTCCCTGAAAAAAATGAGGCCATACATTGAGTTCCCTCCATCCTCCTCCTTATGTCCTCTTATCGTATGCTTTCCACCACTATCACCTTGTCTCACATGAAGAGGTGGCCCTTCTCCTTAACATAAACCTCTCCACATACACAAGCCATCCTATTCCATCTCATCTTCTCCAATAAATTACTCCCTCTACATCCCCACTTTACCATTAATTTTCAATTGGCTTCTTCCCTACTGCTTACAGATATGCCCATGTAACCTCTTCAAAAAACCCTCATTTAACCCATTCATTCCCACTAGTTATTATCCTGTTTCTTTCTTCTCTTTTTTGGCTAAACCCTGTGAAAAGGTCATCTAGTTGTTGCTTCTACTTCCTTTTCTCACAATATTCTTAACTTTCCACAGTTTGCCCTTGGACTTTATCACTCCACTGAAATACCCTCCTCTAAAGTTATTAGTGATTTAATTGCCAAATCCAACATCTTTTTCTCACTCTTATTCCTTCTTGACCCTCAGTTTTTAACACTATTAGCTACCTTCTTCTCTTTGATACTGTCTTCTCTTTAGGTTTTTGTGATATTACTATCTTCTGGTTTTTTACCTACCTGTCTAACTACTCTTTCTCAGTCTCCTTTTCTTGATTTTTATCTGCCTGCTAACTGTGGGTATCCCCAAAGCTCTTTCCAGGACCCTCTTGGCAAATGGGATATTCATGATACAAGGGTAAAAACCTGCAACAAAATGCATTACTATATCCTCTGGCACCAGTGTCTTACATACTGTCAGCCTGATGGATAATTTCACTGTAACTTACTTTTTAAAAAATATCATTATAGTCATTTTTTTCTCCTCTTCTGTTCTCTCTTCTCTTTCCATTTTTTTTTTTTTTTTGAAGTTAGTTGTGACATGCTTAAGGTTGTCTTTAGAGTGCCTTGGGCAGGTTTTGGGAGAATCTAACATGGAAATAATTACTTTTCCCAATATCACAAGACTAATTGAATGCAAGAATTTGCCTGCAGCACATATACCATCAGTAACCCCATGAATAAGAGCTCCTATAAAAATCTAAAAGAAAAAAATCACTGAAAGGGGAATTGAAGCTTATTAAATTTGCTTTAGATAAGATTTTTTTCTTCTGTCTGATTTCTTTTATACACTGAATTTTCTGGCTATGCCATGATTAAGGCTCTCTTGAATAATCTGGAAACTGTGAATTAAATTAAACAGTACATGTAATAGTAGGCAATATGGGGTCCAAGTGACCTGATGTCAGAAGAGCTAGAATGAAGAGGTGACTTACTATTTTGGTCTCAATGTCTTTACCTTTATAGTAGATCAGATGAATAAATCAATCAAAATCAAGAAGCATTTATTCAGTTTGAATTATTCTATAGGTGCTATGCTGGTGGGAGAAATAAAAAGACAAACATAAAGAAGCCTCTACTTCTCGTTGAGACAATTATGTGTGTGTATATATATGTCTATATGTAATGATCACATATGTTAATTAAATGTTATATGTAACATTGATGTATGTAATAATTACACACATGCACTCATGCAGATGCACATAGATCGAGGCCATCTCCAGCCGTCCTAATCCATATCTTCCATTGGACCCTGATGGCTCTGGAGGAGAGTGTGAGACTGTTGGCTTTGCACAGCCCTGCCTCACTTAAATGCAATCACTTTCAAGTCATGACTTCTCCTTCCTGATGTCATGGAGAGAATGCAGAACAAGCTACAGCCTGTGAGGAGGAGTAACTACCAGTTCCCATTGGGCAATGTAGCTCCTTATTTCCTTCTTTTTTTCCCTTCCTTCTTTCCTTTTTTCCTTTGTTCCTCCCTCTTCCTCCTCCCTCTCTGTCCACATAGGGAATCATATCCTTACCCACAGGAGATCTGCCCAAAGGAATGTAAATTGTGATCACTGAAAACTAGCAAGAGAGCTTGGTGTTTATGGGCTAGATTTCTTTTTTATGGACTGTGTCTTTCATTCTGGCTGTTAATGATTGATCAACAATAGGTCCAAGCTTCACTTGGTCATTGTTTGGATTCTGATGGCTCCAAATGAGTGGGAAGAGCAAATATTTTTCTGTTTTGGACAGAAACACTAAGATCAATTTCATTTATTTATTTTTGACTAAGTAAAAGAGGCCATTCTTTGGCTCATTTTTACCTAGCTTTACTCATTGAATGGGCATTGCCTCAGACAAACTGAAATCTTGGAAAGACCTTAGCTTAAAAAGACCAAGGTCTTTCACTGCATCCTGGGTCATCTCCAGTCATCTTAATCTCTAGCTTGCCACTGGACCCAGGCAGTTCCAGAGGAAAAAGTGAAGCTGGTAACTTTTCACAACCCTGCCTCACCTAAATTGATGTCATGACATCTCCTTTCTGATGTCATGGTCATCTTTGAGAATTAAAGACAAACAACAATACACACATATCTAAAGATAGATGATAGGTAGATAAATACATAGATAGATAGACAAAATATAATCAAAATAAGCACAAACTGGTTTCAGAGAGAAACCCTAATAGCCAGAGGGATCAGAAGGGACTCACGTAAGGACTTTAAAATCTCCTGGAGTACTTACCTTCTTTGCCTTTATCCTTTCCATAACAAGTTAAGGAAATGGCAAACTACTCTAGTATCTTTGCCAAGAAAATTCTAAATGGGGTCACAAAGAGTCAGACATGACTGGAAAGACAATGACAACAATAAGCCCCCTATAGACAGGTAAGAACTTAGAACACCAGGCACATATTATATATTTTCCATGAAAATTTTTATGTCTCCATGGGCATATATGTATTGTTCATTTTAATGATTAAATTTAGTACATTATAATCTTCTAAATCTAGGCAGTTTTGTTGGAGACACAATTAGGTCTTTGTCTCTAACACAGTCACATACAGAGGAACTGAACACAGTGTATAGAGAGGGAATATACACACACTTTCCCAGAGAAAGCCAAAGTAAAACAAACACACCCATCCTTCCTGAGGCATAGAAGGGTTCAGTCAAGACTATATTTGGATCCCAAGTGCTAACATTGGGTGACAGGCAACACACACTCAGCAAGGGAAACCACATGAAGAGAGATTTACCAGGACATTCCTTTATAGGTGTAAGAGACAAGAACGCTAGGACTGTGGTGGAATGGATACGGTAATGACTGCAGAACAGGGATTCCTAAACCTTTTGTGTGTTCCAGGGACCTCTTTGGCAATCTAGTAAAGACAACTGACCTCTTCACAAAATAATGACTTTAAATGCATAAAATAAAATGCAAAAGATTACAAAGGAAATCAATTATTTTAAAATAGTTATAAAAGCACTTTTGTGTCTGTCATGAGTAAGAGGACATGACTAATTCTTACCTCTAACATTTATTACCTTGGTAATCTCAGGCTAGTCCCTTGACTTCACTGGGCCTCAGTGTCTTACTCTATAAATGAAGGCGGCATCTCAGGTCTTTTCCAGCTCTCTCTCTCCCTCTCACTCTCTCTCTGTCTCTCTCTCTGTCGCTCTCTCACCTTCCTTCTATTGATTGCCTCCGTGTACCCTGTGCATATCCTGTTTACACTCACTTGACTATGAGCTCCTTAAAGGCAGGGATGTTTTTCTTTATTCCCCTATACTTAGCACAGTGCCTGGCACATAACTATTGGTGTTATTCATTTCTAATACTTCATGATCTCATGGACTACACCGTCCATGGGGTTCCCTTGGTTTGCCATTTCCTCCTGTGGTAGATTAAGGCAAACAGAGCTTAAGTGACTTTCCCAGGGTCACATAACTAGTAAATGTCTAAGGCTGGATTTGAATTCATATTTTCCCAACTCCAGGTCTGGCACTCTATGTACTGTGCCACCCAGCTGCCTCCTGGCACATAGTAGCTTGATTATTTGATAAATATAGATTATTCGATAAATAATGTTGTTTATAGTTACAAAGTTGAGCAGGAAGTGGATTTGAGAGGCTCGAGAAGAAAGGGTTCCCAAAAGCTTGAAATCATCTACTCTGATTTCAGATATATACACGTATCTGTGCATATATATACATGTTTATATAAATATTAAACAAATATGTATGTATGTACGTACATTCATAAATGTGTGTGTATAGTCAGTGAAGTAGCAATAAATCGGGCCATAGGGAAGAGAATTGGAATAGGAAATCAGGAGATTTGGGCAGTCGCAGTCCTAGCTGTGGCAACTAATGAGTTTAACAGCTTTTTAAGCAAGTCATTTAAACTCACTGGAACTGTATCCTTCTGAACAAAATCTAGAAATCTGATTGAATAATATCTAAGGTCCCTTTCATACATTAAATTCTATGCCCTTCTTTAACATAAAAGTGAAGTCTCTATTTTTTTTAACATTAGGCCTATGGTTTTAAATAATAGATTTCTATAGTACATCTTTTCTGTAGAACTCACTTACTATCTTTTATCACATTCATCTTCAGACATTCCCAGTGAAGTTAGATGGGCAGAGACCCTTTTATCTCCATGGTAAAGATTGGGAGATTAAAGTCCCAAAGAGATTAAAATGGATTGCCTAAAGTAAGCCTGGTTCTGTCAGAGTTTATCATAAAAATCAAAGTTTCCTAACTCTAGTCTGATGGACTTTCTCTAGACTGCTCTGCTTATAACAAGGAACTACAGCTGCTGACTCAATGGAGATTAAAATTTTTCACATGGTTCACTTGAAAGAGAAGAGAGAGAAGAATCATTGACCTGTAAGATGATGAATCAAGCATATTCAAAAACCTAGTTTTTAATATAGATCAATTCAATAGATATTTATTAAATATCTACATTGTTCAAGGCAATATGCTAGCCCTCAAAACAAAAGGTAAATACCCAATCATTCCTGTCCTCAAGGGGCTTTTTATTCTAAGAGGGCACAAAATATCTACGGATAATGAAAAACAAAAAGTCTCAAAGCTATACTGGATGACTTTGAATCTTTAATCCCCTTGCTAAGTGGAGACGTATTGCAATCTTAGTAGCTTACATTTCAAATATAAGCTCATTTGCAAAAGCTAATAGAAAAGTATGATGGAAGATTACAAGCAGTATCATCAAAGGAACCTTTTATTAATAACCTACTATGTGCCAGACATTATGCTAAGCACTTTCCAAATATTATCACATTTGACTCTTGCCATAACCCTGGTAGATAGGTGCTATTATCATCCCCATTCTACAGTTGAAGGAAGGGCAGCTAGGTGGTGCAGTGGATAGAGCACCAGTGCAAGAGTCAAAAGTTCAAATCTCACCTCAGACACTTGACACTCACTAGTTGTGTGACCTTGGGCAAGTCACTTAACCCCAATTGCCTCATCCTGGGTCATCTCTAGTCATCCTGATGAATATCTGGTCACTGGATTCAGATGACTCTGGAGGAGAAGGGAGGCTGGTGACCTGCACAGCCCTCCCTCACTCAAAACAAAGTCAAGTGCAAGTCATGTCATCATTTCTCTGATGGCATGGTCTTCTTCGGCAACGAAGGATGAACACACACAGTTGAAGGAGTTAATGGAGACAGAAAATAAATGATTTGTCATGAAACTAGGAAGTGTTTGAGGCCAGATTTGAATTCAGGTCTTCTTGAAGTACTCTGCCCACTTAGCTAACTCTGAAAATAACACATGTGTATGTGTATACACATGTGTACATGTACACACAAACATGTAAGCACACAGAGAATTAATATATTTACAAAATATAATATCTACAAAATAAAACAAGATAGGGAGGGAGGGCATGTATAGTTAGGGGGGATCAATGTGTGTGTTCATCCTTCGTTGCCAAAGAAGACCATGCCACCAAGAGAAATGATGACATGACTTGCACTTGACTTTGTTTTGAGTGAGGGAGGGCTGAGCAGGGATCAGTAAAGGCTTTGTGTAGAAGGCAAAGCAGGAGAAGAGCCTTCAAGAAGGTGAAGGATTCTCAAGGAGGAGGTAAGAAGGGCATGAGTCCAAGTATAGGGTACGAGTAGGTGCCTTCTCCCAGAAGTGCCCTGGCCAGCTGCCTCTTCATCTCTAGCCAGGCTACAATCTGACTTCTCCATCATATTCTGTTCCAAGTGCTTTCCTTACCTGCCCCTTTCCTCTTTCCAGATTCTTTTTCTGAGTTGTCTTTCCCCACCGCCTCTGTGGGCAAAGAGTGTCTTTCTTTTTGATTAAATTTACATCCCCAGTACTTAGTACATTTCTTGGTATATTGTAAGTACTAAATAAATATTTGTTACCTGACCTGACAGGTAAGAGTGCAAAGGCAAGGCAAAGGGGAAAAGTAGAGACAAGAGAGAAACAAAGAGAATAAATTCTTTTTTTTTCCTTTGCAAGGCAATCAGAATTAAGTGACTTGCCCAGGGTCATACCACTAGTAAGTATTAAATGTCTGAGACTGGATTTGAACTCAGATCCTTCTGACTCCAGGGCTGGTGCTCTCTCCACTCACTACACCACCTAGCTACCCTGAGAATAAATTCTTTTCTCCATCACGAACAGTAGAGCCACCATATTTGGATTCTATCATCATGTTCTCCAGTGTATTAAATTAAAAAGTAGAAATATGACAAATATGGCAAGATCAACCTTTGACTAAGGACAGGTATACAGACCAAAGAACTCTGTGCTGCAAGTGATATACTTATGATGTCATTGAGGGACTGTCTCAGGTATCTGAAAAAGAGAAAATATGAAAGACTTCGTAGGAAAAATCTCAAGCCTTATTATTAGAAAAAAATAGGGAAAATACTCAAATGCCTGACCTACACACCCATTTTCCTATCTGTTCAGAATTTTTTGAGGATAATCTTCTGTGCATCTAGGGGATACCTGAAGGAATGAGATGGGAACAGGCAGATTTTCAAAACTATATTCTATAACAGATCACATCTTTAGTCACTATAAATTGAAAGGTACAAAAAATAAGATCCCACTGTGCTTACTGTTTATTTGTTGGCTATATGATAACACTTTATTCAGTCTAGCAAAATACTACCTTAAGGGTTCTCCTCTTACAAGGTGTTCAAGATTCCTTGAAGTATTAAACACCAGAGATAATACAGTTTGATGATCCTCTGCCTATGAATATCAAGTGAGACACAAAATAGGGAAGATTATGCTTAACAATAATACTTGTCACTAACCCAAATGGTGCCAAGCTCAGAGACCAAATAGAAGAAGAGAGATTTCACATAAGACCAGGTCTTTTGATGCTTCTGTTTTACAGATGACATTGTGTACAAGCATAAAACATTGCAGAGCTTCCTAGGTAAGATCTACAATCGCTCAAAAGAGTTTGATCTAATAATCTACAATGGATATTAGAATGAATGAAGAAGAATCATTGATTCTTAGAAGTGAGTGAAGAACACCTACTGTCTAGAATATAACAGCAGCTAGCTGGATGAGCATTCCATAGATCTGATCCATCAGTACATGGTTCTTGAAAGAAACTTTTAAGTATATGATAAACTGATTCTGGAATTTAATGGCAGGGGGATAGTAGTCTGGATTACCTCTGCGAAGCTGTAATTTTTATAATAAATCCAGACTTCTCACTAAGGACTTAAGGGACTTGAACACAGTCACACAACTAGTATGTATCAGGAGCTGTGGGCTTGAAATGAGACTGAGACCTGAGTTCAAATCCAGCCTCATATTATTATTTACTGACCCTAAGCAAGTCATTTGATTTTTCTGTGCCTCAGTTTCCTCATCTGTTAAATATAAGGGTATTATTAGATTTGACCTCTAAAGCTCCTTCTACCTCTAAATTTATGATCCTATATGATCATCTCTATACGATCCTTCTCATCAAAGTCCATCTTTTTGACAATGTTCTTCTGGTGATACTGTACGAGTAAGTCATGAGATACCATAATCTCCAAAATTTAAAGTTGAGAATCACTCAGAGAATCACATACATTACAAATGAAGAACTATACAAGAGAACAATAATGAACAATAATAATAATTTATATGTGCTTTAAAGTTTAAAAAGTACTTTATGAACATCTCATTTGATCCTCACCACAATCTCAGGAGAAAAGTGCAATTATCCCTTTATTCCCAGTTAAGGAAGTTGGGACAGAGAGAGATTAAGTGACTTGCCCAGGGTTATACAGTTTATAAGAATCTACGGTCACATTGGAACTCAGACCTTCCTGACTCCAGGTCCTTTGGCCTCTATGCATTGCACCACTAGTAATGCCAACGTGATACCCATAGCAGCTTCTATGAATACACATACGTATCTCCATGGTTGGTTCACAAAATACAACAAACTCTCCTTTTCCAAGACAAAACCAAAATGTTTATTTGGAACATTGCTATTAGAATGCCAGAAGATAAGATTTAGTCACCAATCCAGGTAGCACCCAAATTTCTCTCCATCAAGCCTCCCCACGAGCAAGTTCCCCTAGGCAAGTTCTTCCCCCAGCCCAGTTTTTCTCTCTACCTGCTTCTCTCTCCACACACACCTTTCCCTCCAAGCAATACAGCATATACTGTTTCCAAAGACTGCACACTTAAAGATTGGCTAGAGAAGCTTGGAAATCAGCATTTAATTGGGAAAGTGTGGGAATCCCTGAGGCCCACAGCCTAATTGTCTCACTCCAGGGCTCTATGTGAAGCCTATTAATGGGCAGGGAAGATCTTATATCCCATTAACCTTACACCACCTAACTCCCATGGGCAGCAGCTTAAAGGATACATTTGTGACTAGAAGGTAGAGGGAGGGAGTAAGACAATCATATGGCAAGGCAAAGAATAGGCTGCAAGTTCCACTGGTACCCACACAATTTCAACAGATGGAAAGCCCCCCAGCATGTTGAGTTGATCCACTATAAAGGATCTGGAGGAGTTCATGGAGCAATCACACAGAACAGGAAAATGATGCTATGTATGTCAAACTTCACTGGAGGGAGTACCCATGATTAGAAGAGCATGCATCTGCTAACATGCATTCAAATACTGCTCCTTCTGCATGGCTTCCATAGGAAAAGCAAAGCTGATTTTTATGTAGCTTTTAGGATATTTGAATCAGGAAAAACCTATGATTTCTTCCAGTAGGGAATACCTTCCACTTTATAATTGCAGATATAGTACACAAGTCCTGTAGAGTTGCCTGAGATACAGGAAAGCTATATTTGCCCAAGGTGATTCAGTTAGTATGTGTCTGAGGCAGAATTTGAATCCATAGTTGCCTGACTCTAATTAGCACAGGTATGAAAACATGATTTTACTTGTAACAGTGCTCAAATGCCACCTTCTCTATGAAACCTTCTTTGAGCTTTGTTATTAGTAAGCACTGTTCCCTTAATAGTAATTTGTTTTGCATTGCTCAGGTAATATTGTATATTCTAATGATCAGTGATATTTTTTTTATCTGTAGGTTAAATCAAAAGTTCCATGTGAACAGAGACTGAATCTTATCTAAACTTTGAATTTTCCACAACACCTAGTAACTCCACACAGTTGTTGTACAGTCATTAGAGTTGCATTCAACTCTTCATGACTCCATTTGGAGTTTCCTTGGCAAAGATACTAATGCCATTTCCTTCTCCAGCTCATTTTATAAATGAGGAAACTGAGGTAAGTAGAGTTAAGTGACTTGCCTGGGGTTATATTGCTAGATTTGTACTGAGAAAGATGAATCTTCCTGACTCCAGGCATGCATTCTAACCACTAAACCACCTAACTGTCCGTCCTAAGATGAATATATGTATAACTTGGCTTTGGATTGGAGGACCTTGAAAAGAAAATAGAACATGATATCAGAAGATTTTGAGCCATGAGAGACTTTAGAGATTTTCTATCCTAAATCCTTCTTTTTATAGAAAGGAAAACTGAGGACCAGAGAGATTAAGTGACTTAGCTAAAGCCACACATCTTATGGTGAATTTGTGAAGTAGGTGAAATTTATTCAGCTTCTAGCAGTATGTTAGACAGATATCAGGAGTCCAACAGCTCTGGTTCTCACATGTTTTTTGGAAGCACCCTAATGTCTACCTTAAGTTCCTCTTCCTTCAGGGTTGTTTTGTTTATTTGTTTTGGTGTTAACACTTTTATTTTCCTAGACTTCAGGGTTTATACATATAAGAACACATGGGATGGAATTTAAGTACATAAAAGAAAAATAATTCCTTTTTCTTCAGTTTCAAGGAGTCCTGGTCTAATCTGAGCAGTCTTCCAGGCTGACTCTGGTAGTAGCCTGAGGTGCTTTATCAAGATCCTTCAGCCTCCTCTGGACAGTGCTATAATCAAAGGTGGCCTTACCCTTCCACCTTTGTGGGATGACCAAGAAATTTCTTATGGAACTGAGTAAAAGCATTTGTGAACCTCAGTAGAAACTTGAAAATTGTGCCACTTGGTTAATCAAATGGAGGTGCTGAGCTTCGTGTGACTTGGCATCACAAAAATTAAATACCCACAGACCAAGAAGAGTAGGCTTTGAATATGTACATCTAGGGACAGAGACTGAACCAGTGATTTCACTGGTATAGGGAACTCCCAAGTGAGGAAATTCCCTCTGCCAATGTAAAGTGATACCTTCTCTGCAACTTGATTTAAGGGAGTCGACCACAGTCATAAAAAGCCAGTATGTATCAGAAGGTGGACTTTGTGAATAGTTCTCTGTCCATCCACAGATCAAAAAATACCTATTCTAGATACTCACAAATGGAAAATAATCTATGAGCATCCTGTCTCTCTGTTATATTTATCAATTTTAAAAGTATGACATAAGGGGCAGCTAGGTAGCTCAATGGAAAGAGTACTAGCCATAGAGTCAGAAGAGTCTGAGTTCAAATTCAGCCTCATTTACTTGCTAGCTGTGCAACTCTGGACTAGACACTTAGCCCTAAAGGAAAGAAAGCGCATCATGTTTTTATTAACTGCCTAGCTTGCATATTCCTATTCTAATTTTTCCCAGGATACTCTCTTGTCTATTGGTTATTGCTCATTGGATAAAGGACTAGACTTAGAGTGAAGAAGATCTGACCTTGAACCCAGTCTCAGACACTTACAAGCTGTTTGAGCCTGGGCAAGTCACTTGACCTCTCTCAGCCTCAGTTTCCCCCTCTGTAAAATGAGAGTTACTGTAATCTACCTTACAGGATTGTTATGAGGACCAAGTGAGATAAACTATGTAGAGCTCTTTGCAAACTTCAAAGCACTATATAAATGCCAGCTATTACCAATACCTAAAATCACATAGAGAATATCTCTTATAAGTAAAAAGTAATTTTTAATAGCTGGAATGTATGATAAATATCTTAGCTTTAACTATCTTCACTTTGGCAGTCTCTGGCTTCTTCCCTTCAGTGACATGGATGTCAGAAGCACCTTGGTGACACAGGTGATAGTAGTGACATTTGCAACATTGTCAGATAAGTGACAAAAGTGACGTTTATAATGTGGAGACACAGGTGGTATTTGGAGAATGGTGTCACAGGTGGCATTGGCAGAGGTGACATAAGTGGCATTTGTGGATAGGTGACATTGGCCCGTAGGTGATCTGGATGACATTAGGATATTGGTGATGTTTGTAGAAAAGTGACACATACAGATAGGTTACAAAAGTAACATTTGCACTTAGAACACATAGATAGCATGTCAAGATTGCTGTCCCAAGTGGTATTGGTAGATGGGTGACAAGTTAAATTAGCAGATGGTCCACAAAGGTGGCATTGGCAGAAGTTTCATTGGTGGCAATTGGGATTACATGATAATAAGTGATATGGGTGATATGGGCATATTGTTGATATTTATAGATATGTGAAATGTACAGATAGGTGATGAAAGTGACATTTGCATTTAGGGAACATGGGTGGCATTTGGATATTGTGTCACAGGTGGCATTGACAGATAGATGACATAGATGTCACTGGCAGTTAGGTGAAATAAAATACATGGCAGACATTTGACAAAGGTACCATTAGCAGCAAGGTGCTACAGGCAATATTAGCCAGTAAGAGATAATATGTGGCCTTTACAGAGAGGTGGCATGGGTGGCATTTGCTGTAATATTATGTAGGTAGTATTTGGAGACTGGTGTCACAGGTAGCACTGGGAGATGGATGACAGAGGTGGCATTAGCAGAGGTGATATAGGTGGTATTTGGCAATAGGTGACATCGGTACATACGTGACATTGGTTCATAAGTGACATGGGTGACATTACACATTGGTGCCATTTGTAGATAGGTAACATGTACAGATAGGTGACAAAAGAGACCTTTGCAGTTAGGGGACATACATGAATTTTCGTAAAAGTGGCATAGGTGGCATTTGCAATTACATTACATGGATGGCAAGTGGAGATTGTGGTCATAGGTGGCATCAGCAGATAGGTTAGAGAGAAGCATTGTCAGTGAGATGAAATAAAAAACATTGCAGACATTTGACAAGGGTGCCATTCGTAACTGGTGTTATAGAGCCAGTAACAACAGCCAGAGACCAAGAGCTGCTTCCAGGCAGGAGGGAGGCAGGATTAAGTAAAGCAGTCATCTTTGGGGAGTGAGAAGTGGGGGTGGAAAAGGTAACCACGGTGCAACCATCACCTTCTTTCCTTTCAAGCTCAATCGCCACTTCCTGCTTTCCCATCCATCCCTCACATGCTAGCATCTTCTCTAAAATACCTCCCATGTTGTCTCTCTCATCCTTCTCATCTCTATCATGTCTGGGGCTGAATTTGAACTCAGATCTTTGTGACTCCAAGCTTCATGCAATATTCACTCTGCTACATGGATGCTCCTTTAACAAGCCTTTCCTTGTTGATGGATCTTTAAGTCCTAGGATACGAAGTATATCCCTCCTTGCCTCACTTACTTTTACTGGCATCTCATTTCCAAAGGTTCATTGGCTTTGATTTCCCTTTGAAGAAATGAAACAGAAATTAAAAAATAAAATAAACAAATACATAGATAATTAATTAAATAGATAAATTGATCAAGGCTCATAACTCAAGCACCTATATGCCACAGTGTTCACAATGAGGTTATTTTCTCATTGTGAATAGCCCTCAGTTTTTCTATCTGAAACCTGAAGGGTTAGGCTAGATGATATTTAAGGCTTCTCTTAGCTCTAAATCTATGATCCTATCATCATCCTTCATCCACAGCTACCACAATATCCTCAACAATAACCCTTCGTGACCCAAAATTTGTGATTCAAATGAACTCCTTTTACACAAAACAAGTGGTCTTTTCATTTGCTTTTCACTCAGTATCCTCAAGTATACCACATCTCCTTGATAACTGTAATATTGTTAATAATATTTAAAATATCCACAGTTCCCCTGATGTGAGATATGACCAGGGGCATAGGAGTCATCTAGTGTCTGTTCTTGGGAACTGATTGTTTAATTTTCAGGGTGATCATTCACACCTTGGAAATTGGCAATCACTATATATCAGGAAGGCTAGCTGGGTGGTATGATAGCTAGAATGCTGGACCTAGAATCAGGAAGACTCATGTTAGTGAGTTCAAATATGGCCTCAGATACTTTTTTACTAGCTTTAAATTTAACACCCCTTGGCTAGCCTGATCCATGGGCCTTAATTAATTGGGCTCCTTCTTGGAGGATAGCTGAAGAGACCCTCTCCAAGACCCAGTGAGAGCTAGACTTTCATTTGTAGTCTTTGAGAACCCAAGGCTGCCTTCATACTATAATGAGCTATTGCAGGACTCTGATGCAGGACTACTGACAACATACAAGTCCTTCCAGGACTTATATGAACTGATGCTAAGTGAAATGAATAGAACCAGGAGAACAATGTATACAGGAACAGCTACAGTGTTCGAAGACTGTTTCTGATAGACTTAACCCTTCACAGCAATGCAAGGACCTAAAACATTCGCAAAGTACTCTTGAGGCAAAATGCCAGCCATATCCAAAGAAAGAGCTATGGAATCAGAATGCAAAATGAAGCAGACTATTTTCTCTTGTGTTATGTTTTATTTTGTTTTGTTTTGTTTTGTTTTTTTATCATGATTTCTCCCATTCATTTTAATTCTTCTATGCAACATGACTAATGCGAAAATGTGTTTAATAAAAAAGTACGTGTAGAACCCATATAAGATTGCACACCATATCAGGGAGGGGGAAGAAAGTTTAAGGCTTATAAAAGTGATTGTTGAAAACTGAAAACAAATAAATTAATTTTTAAAAAAAAAAGAATACTGAGAACATCAAAACATCCCTTGCTCCAACATTTTTTTTCTTTTCAATGTGTCTCCAACAGAGTTCCCCTTAGAGTAAAATGACTTCATTATTCCCATTTTAGAGCTGAGAGAATAATCTAAGAATTACCCAAGTTTTGGAATGAGAATCTGCATTTTGAGAGTGAACACCCGTGACTCCCACTGGACTTGTCTGTGCAATACAATTTAAAAAAGGAGCTTCAGCCTAACCTTAATGGGCAGCTGTGTGACTCAGTAGATAGAGCACCAAGCCTGGATGCAGGAAGGCCTGAGTTGAAACCTGACTTCAGAAACTTACTAGCTGTATGATCCTGGCTAAGTAAATTAACCTCATTTGCCTCAGTTTTCTCATCTGTAAAATGAGCAGGAGAAGAAAATACTCCACTATCTATGCCAATCTTTGTGGGGTTTAGAAATGAAAGAAATTTTTGAAGTTATCCAGTCTAATCTCCTCTTTTTTTGGATGAGGAAACTGAGGTCTAGAGAAGCAAAATAATTTACACAAAGTGGTAAATGGAAGGGTAAGGATCTGAATCCATGACATTTGATTCGCTATCCAGTGCCATTTCTATGCACAAAGCCTCAATGTCTGTCATTAGTAAATGTGTTGAATAATAATTGTTGTTTCACCACCCTCTACATATTACTAGTTTTCCTAATTGACAAAATGCATGATCCTATCTTTGTAAATGTTGCTGTTTCACTACTGTTTCAATTTTGGTTTTTCAAGTCATGGCTACAAGGAACACTTTCCATTTGACATCATTTACCGAGGACGTGAGAGTGGGACCAGGGTCAGGACCATCAAAGTATTTCATGGTGGAGATGTCCAAGGTTCTGACTGAACCTCCCCAGTTTGGGTAGGAACTGGGCTGTGACTGAGAAATCATTGCTCATTTCAGGGTCAGATTTTCAGTGTGAACAAGTCCAAGAGTTAACTAATAATAGAGCTAAAACAGTAGGATGAGGGCTTGGCTCAAATCTGAAACTCAAAACAAATTTCAAGGGAAAAGAGATAGTGGTAGCAAAAAGATTGTCTCTGAGATTTGGGCTTCAGTAGTTCAGTACCTGCATCTCTAAGCTGTCACACTCCAGTAAAACCATCTTGGCGGATGGACTAAACCAGGTTGAGGGTAATCAACAAGTCCAAAGGTGGGTTAGAGGAGTGTCTACCCCAATTGTGTGAAGACTTCCCCCAGTGAAATGGACAAATGAGAACAATTTGTTTCAATGGCCAGGAAAGAGGCTGAAGCAGATGCCTTGGAGCACCTAGAGCTTGGTCATTCATTACATCCTGGGCCATTGCTAGTTGTCCTGACTTTGATCTTGCCACTGGACTCTGGAAGAGAGAATGAGTCAGACAACTCTGTGCAACTCTGCCTTGCTTAAATCCTACTCACAAGGGAGTCAAAACATCACTCCATGATGTCATTTGTCTTCTTTGAAAACAAAGGACCTACACCCATTGAAGCAGGGAGTGGCAAAGGGAGAAAATAGATTGCTCTTATTTTATTTAATGGAGAGTGTACAACAGATAAAGGACATTGCATACACTTCCATGTAAGACCACTGTATTGTTAGTTTTGCTTCGTTGTTTTAGTTGGTTATAAGAGACCTCTCATGAAGTAAGGAGATTTGTGATATAAAAACAGAATGTATCAGTAAAACTTTTTTTTAAGACTGCTTTCTATTCTCCACTGAGAATTCTTACAGACTTGAATTCACATCCAAACTAACCAGGGTCTTTACAGCAGTGGCCAATAAGACATTAAAGCATTCAGTACATTAAACTCCAAGAAAAGGACCCTGAGTATTGCTCCAGAAAGAACATTTAAGAAAGACCAGCAAGCCCTTGGATTTTCGAGAAAATTCATTGCTCAGTATAAACATACAATATCAAATGATGTATATAAATTGAGAACAGAATCCTTAACCACAACCAGGAAGACAAAATAAACAAGTAATCCTGGAAAGAGGGTGAAATAGATTACCAGTAGCTCTACTTTGAAGTAGCTAAGGAACACAGTTGATAGAATGTTGACCTTGAAGTCTGGGAAGCCTGGAGTTCATAATCCTGACTCAGTCACTTAATAGGTGTGGGCAAGTCACATAACTTCTCTTAGCCTCAGTTGCCTCATTTGTCAAATGGGGATAATGATAACATCTACTACACAAGGTTGTTGTGAGAATTAAATGTGATAATACATGTAAATCACTTTACAAACATTAAAACACTCTATAAATGCTGGCGATGATGATGATGATGAGTTTGTCTTCCTTGCCAGTCTCATAAAAATCATACTTATCAACTGATACCAGTTATTTTCTAGTATTTTGGAATGTGAAACATAATAAATCTCCCTTTCTCCATTCATCTTCAGTCAAGAAAATGAGTCCTAATAATTCATACTGACTAGCTTGTAAAGGTATCTTTGTTTATGTGCTATTGGAGTTTAGAGAAAGGGAGGCACTTTCACTGACATTCAGATTTGGCAGATGATATCCTTTGAAAAAGATCTGGTTTTGGGAAAGATTGAAGGTAAAAGGTAAAGGGGACTGTCAAGGATGAGAGAGAGAGAGAGAGAGAGAGAGAGAGAGAGAGACAGAGACAGAGACAGAGACAGAGAGAGAGACAGAGAGACAGACAGAGAGACAGAGAGAGAGAGAGACAGGGACAGAGAGACAAACAGAGAGAGACAGAGACAGAGAAACAGAGAAAGAGAGCATCATAGAAGCAAAAACATGGGACTGGACAGAACTCAAGAGATAACAGAGGGTGGAAGGACCTGGTGGGCTATCGCTCATGGAATCACAAAGAGTTGGGCATCACTGAAAAGATAGAACAATAACAACAAAGAATCCTCCAGTATCTTTGCTAAGAAAACCCTAAATGGGATCATGACAAAGAAACCTAGTCAACACTGGTTTGTCATTTTCTTCTCCAGCTCATTTTACAGTTGAGGAAACTGAGGCAAACAGGGTTAAGTGACCTGCCCAGACTTACACATCTGGTAAGTGTCTGAGGCCAGATTTGCACCCAAAAAGATGAATAATCCCAACTCCAGGCCTGGCACTCTTTCCATTGTGCCACCTAGCTGCCCCTACAGTAGACCTTTAAATGTTTTTAAGGCAGTTGTTAAATCTCCCTGGAAAATACTTATTGCCCTAAAGTTGCAAAGTGTTTTGGTTTTTTTTTTAATACGGGCCTCTGCCTCTAATTGTGGTAAATTCTTTGCTCTGCCTTCCCACACTCAGAAGTAGAATTTCAAAGTCAAAAGTATCTGATGTTGCTAATGAAGCATTATCATTAATTTCATGACAGATCCTGAAAACCATTTTTCATCAGCCTGCAGAGAGGAAAAATGCATGTTCAAACTCATTTAGCCAGTTGGAAATGTAATCAACCCCCAGCAAATAAGATCAAAGCATCTGAATAGGACCAAAATTAAACTAACATTGAATTATCATTAGGTCACAGTTCTAGATATACTTCGGCTGCTACAGATAGCAGAATGAGCTGCACCTCATGAACGTAATGAGATACTGAATGATGAAATCTATTCAAAGAAAGAAATTTAAGGGAAGTTCCTCTTATCATGAAAAATAAAGTTTACAGTTTCCTTTCTGACTCACTAAATGGATCCCAGTTCTGGTATTTATAGATTTTCAGAGTTCTACAGCTTAAGAGATCTTAACGCTCATCTGGTCTAACACCCACTCTCATTCCTCAGAGGAGGAAATTCAAGCCCAGAGACCCTAGAACTCTCTCATTGTTCTCTACCCCTCAAAAAGCCTCATCCATTTAGCTTCAATTGATTCCTATTATTAATATTATAGTGAAAGTGTTAGTTTCATGGAGTCTTCTCAATCTGAAAAAAAATCAGACCCATAAAATCAATGACATTATCCATTTCTGCTACTATCTGCGAAATACAGGATCACTGGTTTAAAGATGGAAGTGATACTAAACATTATCCAATTCAATCCCTTCCTGTCCTAAATAAGGAGAGTGAGGCCCAGAGAAGTTAAAGGATCTACCCAGGGTCACACAGGTGGTAAGTAGCAAAACCATAATTCTAACCTAGATTCTCTGATTCCCAATTCTTTCCTCTGCCATTAAACCCACTTATCCAATTACATTCCATTTACTACCTACCATAGAATAATAATAAATGAAAGTTATATAAAACTTTACATACATTAATCTCATTGTAAATCTCATGGAAATGTTGTGAGATGGCTACTCTAGAAATCATTATCTCCATTTTACAGATTAAGAAACTGAGGCTCAGAGTGGGTAAGGAACTTCCCCATGGTCATAGAATTTAGAGATTTAGAGCTAAAAGGGGCATTAGAGGTCATTCTAGTTCAATTCCCTTATTCTATAGATAAGGGAACTATATCACAGAGTGAAGTTAAGTTACTTACCCAGGGTCCTACAAGTAGTAGACGGTGAGAAGTTGGTTTTGAAACCAAGTCTTCCTGTCTCTAAGTCCAGCACTCTATCTATGATGGAAACTGCCTCCTCTGGATATGTATATATTTATTTATGTGTATTTATCCTCTGGATCTGTATGTATTTATTTATGTGTATTTACAAAATCATCCTTACTGATCAGTTCAAATGTTCCATGGAGTCAAGAACATGGTTCTCTCCATAATATGTAAGCTTATCATCAAAGACGTATGATCTATCAGCAAGCATTTATTAAATGCCTATTATTTGTCAGGTACTGTACTGTGCTAAGAATTGAGGATTCAAAGACCAAATGAAATTATTTCTGTTCCCAAAGAACTTACATTTTAGCATCTGTGAGCCAGAGCAAATATCCCAAAAGTATCCCAAAATACTTGGTGTAATTTTAAGCTATAATAGCCTCAGGCTATAGTTAGGGAGCTAGGTGGAGCAATGGAAGAGTACAGGGACTAGGAATCAGGAAGACTCATCTTCCTGAGTTCAAATCCAGCCTCAGACACTTCCTAATTGTGTGACCCTGGGCAAGTCACTTAATCCTGTTTGCCTCAGTTTCCTTATCAGTAAAATGAACTGGAGAAGAAAATAGCAAAACATTCTAGTATCTCTGCCAAAAAAACCCTAAATAGGGGTCATGGAGAATTGGACATGACTGGAAAAATGACTAAACAAAAAAAGTTTAAAGAACATTATAGAAAGTTTTAATAGCATAAAACTGTACTAAGACTTTTGGTACCCTATATTTGTTAATGATGTTTAATTGAGAAACTGACATTATAGAAATATAGAAAGAAAATATTAAATTATTGAATTTAATTTAATTAAATATTAAATTAAAATATTAAAGAAAGCTGAATGGTTATGATATGTTTCAAGTGTCAGAGTACAGATGTACTGAGAGCCAGAAATTTACAAATATTTTTGCTTCTTGTAACTCTTCTCCAGGATTCAATCCATAGAAACTAACACATTCCATTTAAGTCTCTCATGGACATGAAAGGAAAAATATCTCCTTATGAAGAAATAACAATATTCAAGTAAATAATAATACAAGAAAAGGATAAAACCATCAGCTTCTATCACTTTTATTATAAATAAAATTTTAATCCTTAACACTACATTTTTGAGGGGAAATTTAATCTTTCTAGTCTCCTGCTAATCAAAAGTTCTTCCACACAAACAACCTTGATATAAATATTATCTGGAAAATTCTTTACTAATAAAGACAATGTGGACCAGTGGAAAGAGCTCAAAATTTGGAGTTTGAGGACCTGGGTTCAAAAATCTAATAGAATTACTTATAGAAAGTATAACCCTGACCAAGTTTCTTAAAGACTCTGGGATTTGGCTTGCTTACCTATAAATTAAGGGAATTAGACTAGATAACTTCAGAGATCCCTTGTGGCTCTAAAGCTATGATCCTACAACCAGATAGTGAAATAGGAGATTAAGCAGTCCTGCTGGATAATGTGCTAGACCTGAATTCATATTTGACCACACCCTTATTAACTGTTTAGCTTTGGCCAAGTTACTTAACTCCTCCACCTCAGTTTCCTTATCTGAAAAATGGGGATAATAATAGGAACTGCTTCTCAGGGTTCTGAAAAGATAAAAGAAAATAATATTTATAAAGTACTTTCCAAACTTCAAAGCACTTTATAAATGATAGGTATTACTTTTATCCTATGATTTAGCTAGTAGTCTTTAAAAGTCTTCAGCAGATCCTCTCAGTTCATACTGAAATAAACCCCTTCCCCCCTGGGGAATGAATGTATATATACAAGAGGAAGACTGACAGATGAAACAGCCACCAAAGAATCTTTGAGAGCACGATATAAAATCTACCCCATTACAGATAAAAGACATTCTAATAAAATATATCTGTACTTTTGTAACCACAAATTTATTTACAGTGGAAGTTGTTAGGTAAGTAGAAAATGCATTGTGTCATGTGAATTACTTGGAATAAATGGTTAATTTTGATGTTGTTTCATTTTATGACTGCAGTGGTAATACATGTGTGTGGGGTGTGTGGTTGTGGGTGGCCCACTCAGACCATCTGGTGATGACCAGATGAAACTACATTGAGCTGATTTCCCTACCTTTAATTGGCTTTCTATTCACTGAGTGCTGGTTTTCATGCTATAAATGTTTCACTGCTCTCTTTTGTGCTGTTTTTAATTCTATGGTTTTTAGGCATTGTATATTACTCCAAGAACACATGCAAAGTTGCAGTTTTTAAATCTTACACTTCAATGATATATAGATGTACATAGATAGATAGATAGATAGATAGATAGATAGATAGATAGATAGATAGATAGATATAGATATATAGGAGTGACTGTCAGCATGGTCAAGAATTTTAATAATCTTTCAGACCCACAGTGAAACAGATTCAGTTCTACTGAAGAGTAAAGAAAAGTGTAATAAAACAACGAAAGACAATACCAAGAATTTATAAACAATTGCTTCAAAATTGCCTCAGTATTTCAGGAAAAAACCTGAAGAGGGATCTAACAACTGGAAGGGTTGTTATTGATCCCTCTACAGTGTCATGCAGACTTCCTGAAGATAGAAGAACAGTAAAAAGACCAATTAAAAAAAAACTACTAGCTATTGCTACAAAGAAAAAAATTTATGTCATAGGCAAGACAATATAAAGACTGGAACACTAAAAGTTGTTTTTTTTAAAAAATTTACGGATAAAACTCATGTTTTCATTTAAATCTATTCTAAAAAATCATTGAAATAAGTTCAAGGGTATCTGCAAGACTACTTTCATCAGATTGTAAAAATATGCCCCCCAAAGTAGAATTGTTCCATTATTATAGAACTACTAAATGGAGATGGAATACTTTAACATAACACTGAATCATGACACACATAACAAAAAGTTAAGAAATTTATACCTGATAAAAATAAACATGTTTCAGTGGCCTGGGGACTTCCCTGATTTAAACCTCATTGTAAGCCCATGGGCTATAATCAAGATTACATTTGAGAAAATGGATTGTTCATTGAAGGTACACAATCAAAATAAAATGTGGATTCATATTGAATAATTTTCAAAATAACATCAAATCATGTAGCAGATATAAAAACATGAGATTTATTGTATATTAATAAATGTAATTACTTTACTTTATCCCAAGTAATTCACATACTCCTGAAGTGTAAGGAGACAGTCAAGTTGCATTTTTGAGAATGAACAAAGTTAGAAATACAAATACCATTTCTATACTTGCCTTTTTCTTAACCATCTTTCTTTCAAATGACTTGAGTACTGCTCCAAACAACTCTTGCCTGAAATAAATCATGAAGCCTTAAAACCAAAGTTGTACACAGCTCAAGTGCCAGATGAAATGACTCTTTTCTGAATTTCTACTTTTAAAATCCATTTTGCAAATAGTTCAAATGTATAACACATCATTAAATACAATACCATCACTCAGTAATAGAGAATCTTATATTCAGTGCTCAAAGGGAAATCAACGGTCATCTAGTCTAAGGGGTTTTTAACCTGATGTCCAAGAACATAGTGACTTGGGATTTTGTTGCTGTTATTAGTGGTGGTGGTGGTGGGTTTTTAAAATTATCTTTAATTTCTGGAAGGTAGGTGGCACGGTGGATAGAGTGCTGAACCTGAATTCAGGAAGACTCATCTTCCTGAGTTCAGATCTGGCTTGAGATGCTAGCTATGTGTCCCTGGACAAGTAATTTAACTCTGCTTGCTTCTGTTCTTTATCTATAAAATGAGATGAAGAAGAAAATGACGAACCACTCCAATTTCTTTGCCAAGAAAACCCCAAATGGGATCACAAAGAGTCAGATATGACAATCAAATGAACAACAAGAAATGTTTAATTTTTATTATCAATATCAAATTCTCTCACTTCTTCTAATTTCTCCCTCACTCATTGAGAAGGCAAGAGATACAACTATACATTATACATATGAACCGTTACACATATGAAGTCATATAAAACATATTTCCATATTATCCATGTTATGGAAAGGGAGGGGCAAAAAAAATAAAGCAAAAAAATGCTTCAATCTGCACTCAGAGTTCATCAGTTTTCTTTCTCTGGAAGTAGCTAGTTTTTTTTTTCATTATGAGCCTTTGAAATTGTTATGTATCATTGTATTGATCAGAGTAGCTAAGTCACTGCTGATTATTATTATAATATCATTGTTACTGTGTACAAAATTCTAGTTCTACTCACTTCACTTTGCATCAGTTCATATAAATCTTCCCAGGTTTTTCTGAAACCATCTCCTTCATCATTTCTTATATAAATGTAGTATTTCATCATAATCATATACCACAACTTGTTCAGTCATTCTCCTATTGATAAGCATACTCTCAGTTTCCAATTCTTTGCCATCACAAAAAAAAGCTACTATAAATATTTTTGTACCTTTTGTTGTCTTTATCCTTGTTTTAATCTCCCCGGGTTTTACACCTAGTATCATTATTGCTGGGTCAAAGGGTATATATGCCCTTTGGGCATAGTTCCAAATTTGAACTTTTTAAGTGTTTTGATAACCAACTTTTACAGAATAATTATTTTGCTTTGAAGTCCTATATTTTTTATTATTATTATTTATATATGAGTTCAAGGTTTGCAATGATTTTACACAAATTATCTCATTTTTCTCCCCAACAATTCTAATGGATAGAAGCTATTATTATCCCCATTTTATAGATGAGGAAATTGAGGAAGGTAGAGGTTAAAAGACTTGCCCAGGGTCACAGAGCTAGCCTTTGTCTAAGGTAAGATTTAAATTCAGGTCTCCCTGGCCCTAGGTCCAATGCTCTCTTCATTGCATTACCTTACTGTTTCATTTTATTTTATGCATTTCTAAATTATTCTAAAAAGGGAGTCACAGTTTTCACCTTATTGCAAAGGGATCCATGAAACAAAATAAGATGAAGAACCTTAGATCTATTCCATCTCTCTCATGTTAAAAATTAAGTAACTGAGGCCAAGATCAATAAAGTTATCTGTCCCCAGATCACACTGAGAGCTGGGATTAGAAAATATATATTGGGATTTGAAACCCAACACTTTCTTGCTATAACACATTGTTTCTACAGAAAAGATCACATTTTAATTTATATTTATAAATGTCTTAGTATCCACACTATGAATACATTTTATTAAAAGATTGTATAAACAGAATTACTGGAGACCCATCCAGAATACTGAAATAAACTGACCATATTCACTCCCATCCTCAAATTTTGAATTCCATCCTTCTTGACTGACAGATTGATCATTGATTCTTGCCTGACTCTTTTTTTGGGTTCAAAATTACTTGTTTGGTTTTTACTCTGCCCCTGAAAACTCTCTTGCACACAGACAGAAAGTGGTTGCTGACATTCTGCCTCTCTAATAAATGCAATACTTTCCCTGGGTAGAAAATATTCTTGACCCCCTCGCTGCCCAGAACCGTCACTCTAATTCAAGAGGCAACTGTTTGGAAATACAACTGCCAACATCATTTCCTCTAAACTAGTAAAAGTTTATCTGGCTTTTCTATCTCCCTTTATTTTCAGTCAGAAAGAACAATGTAGCTACATGGCCTTAGGAAAAAATGAACAAGCCACTGATCATAAATGCTGAGGAGTCACATATTCGAAATATTTTGCAACTGAGTGGCAATAAAATTTTAACTCTTTTACTGTCTGAGAGAATTGATATAACAGACACTCTTGAAAGGTTGTTGGTTATGATGTCATGGAACTTGGGTTCAAACCTCACCTCTGTTATATCATAGCCATGTAACCTTGGCCAGCTTGCTTCACTCTCTGGGCCTCAGTTTCCTGATCTGTAAAAATAAGTTTGGGGCAACTATGTAGCACAGTGAGTATAGCATCATGTCCAGAGTCAGGGAGACCAGAATTTAAATCCAGCCTCCAACACTCTACTAGCTGTATGACCCTGGGCAAGTCACTTAACCGTATTTGCCTCAGTTATCTCATAGGGTAAAATGTTCTGGAGAAAGAAATGGCAAACCATTTATTTTTGCCCAAAAAACCCTAAATGGGGTCACAAAGAGAAGGACATGACTGAAACAACTGAACACAAAATAAGGAAGTTAGAAGAAATAGGCATTTATACAGTACCTATTATATGCCAGGCATTGTGCTGAGCATTTTATAAATATTAGCTCATCTCATCCTTGCAACAATCCTGTGAGGTAGGTACTGTTATGACGCACATTTTACAGTTTGAAAACTGAGGCAGACAGAGGTTAAGTGACTTGCATATAGCTAGGAAGTATCTGACACGAGATTTGAATTCTTATCTTCCTGACTCCAGGTCCAGCTCTATCTACTGCTAAGATAGACTAAATGATCTTTAAAGTCCTTTCCAAAAGCCCTGTGATTTTATTCTCTTCCCCATCCAGTTCTTCTCACATTTCCTTGTCTGAACAGGCCTTGATTGAATTCAAAAGCTCACATAAAGGAATGTTAAATACTTTGTTATTAACCCGCAAAGCCAAGCCAAATATTGAAACCAACTGAGTAGGCCTGCACAACCAGCAGAGCCACTTAACAGCCCTCAGGCTGCTTGCTGCAAGCTTTCGGGTGGCCCACGAAGAATGTAGAGGAAAATATCCTTCATATTTAAAGAAAATCCTCTGACCTGTAGCAAGTGGCTATAAGTGACCAGCTGGCCACAGGTCATGCAGGCCTGCAATTGAGCCATTTTTCTGACAGATCAGCTACATGAGATCACATAGGGCTAGGGCAGCATGCATTGGATACTGCCAAAACACTTGTCCCTAACCTTGACATTCAATGCATGGGAAACCTGACTCTAATAATGTTTTGTACTTATCATTGTCAATTGAATTCAACAATTCTATAAATATTCATAAAGTAGGTGTGCACAAGACGCCATATTATGTCTTGGGAATACAAAACCCAAAGGAAATATTCCTCCCATTCATGAACTAGAGAGGGACACAACATGGACACAGATAAGTATGTCCAAATTAATTTCAGAACCAAATTAATTTCAGGTTGGCAACACCCAACCTGAGTTTTAAGGAAGCTAAGGAGTCTAGGAGGTAGAAATGAGGAGGGAGTATATTCCAAACAGAAGGAACAGACACAGAGACAGGAGATAGAACTTGGGCTTTGGGGAACAGAGAATTGGCTGGAATGTTGAGTGCAGGAAGGGAAATAACATTAAAAGAATCTAGGAAGGGAGATGGACAGTAGACTATAGGGGGCTTTAAATGCCAGGCTTAACATTTTTATTTCATCCCAAACATAAAAGGGAGGGAGACCCTGAAGATTTCCAAGTCAGAGAGCAACATAAGATATTTATTAAGAATTTATTATTTGCCAGCAACTGCCCTCAGTACTAAGGAGACAAACATGCAAAAAAATTGAATAGTTCTGGTCCTTAAAGATGTTACATTACAACAGGGAACACACACACACACACACACACACACATAGGGAAAGTACAGTTTCTCCATACAAAAACTATACAAAATCACCTGTTGAGGGGTAAGACAGTTGCTAGGTGGGTAGGTGGGAACTGGGAAAGGACTCATGTAGAAGCTGGTTCTTGAGCTGAGTCTTGAAGGAAATCAGGATTCCCAAAGGCACAGGTGTACAGGATTCCAGAGACTGGGTATGATCAAAGGCATAGAGAAAAGGGAACGGAGCTTTCTATGTGAGAATCAGCAAGGACAGTTTGACCTGACCATAGATTTGTTGAGGAGGCTGGGACAATGATGGGTAACGGACCTATGATTTCACTTGTCTGTGTAATCTTAAATAAGGGATTACCCAGAGTACTGAGAAGTTAAATGACCTGCCAATAACATGACAGAAGTAATCCTTGAACCCAGATGCTCCTGCTGTAAGAATGGATACTACTATGCCATACTACTTTTATAGAAGTAGCAATATGAAATAGGGCAAGAAAGGTAGGGTGAGTCAGGTTTTGAAGAGTTTTGAATGTCAAACTGAGAGGTGTATACTTGATCCTAGGAAAAATAAAAGTTCCCAGAATTAGTGAAGAAGGAAGGCCATATGGTAAGCACCGAGTATTAGGAAAATTTCTTTGGTAGCTATCTGGAGGGTGGATCAGAGTGGGGAGAGGCTAGAGATGGGAGAACATTTAGATGGCTGTTGTAATAACCCAGTAGTCCAGTTAATAAGGACTTGAAATAGGGTGGTAGTTGCAAGAGATGTTGTAGAATGAGAGACAAGATTTGTCAGTAAACTAGATGATGTGATAAGGGATACTGAGAAGTCCAGAATGACACCAACATTACAAACCAGATATTTGGAGAAATGGTGGTGCTCTTTATAGAAATAAGGAGATTTGAAAGAAGCAGGGTAAGATAATGAGTTCTGCTTTGGACAGGTTGGTTTTGAGATAGCTATAGAATATCCTGGAGAAACTAGGACTGGGCATTTATAAATCTAGGTGTCATCTCCATAGACATGACAATGAAACTCATTAGAGTTAATGAAGTTACCAAGTGAAAAAGAAAAAAGGGCCCAGCACACAACCTTAAGGACCATCTATAGGAAGGAGGCATGAGATGAATGAACTCCAACAAAGAAGACTAAGAAGGAGGCTGACGTGGTGAGACTTGTGTTTTGGGAATCATCATTTGGCAGTTTCATAGAGGACAGACTAGAGAAGAGAGAATTTAAGCAGGGAGAGCAATTACTCGTGTTTTAAAGTAATTAAATATAGTAATAACTCATTTATCTGACAATGTCATAGAATGGAGTATTTTGGATGAATAAAATTACCAGATATCTGGTTTGCTTTTTGATCTAATTTTATGTGCTGAAATTTTTATTGTAATTATTTTAAAGGAAATCCCTGCCTTCTTAAACAAAGCATACTAAGCACATATAATTTTTCTTGATTCGGGATCATCATTATGAACGTCAGTTGTCTTATAATAAAGTGACAAAACCCTCAGGAACCATTGAGCTGAAAGTAGGACTGTCTATATCTATTTTGCATATGAATATGATACATGTGCATGCTTTCTCCCTGCTCCTCTAGGGCAGGGACTATTTCCTTTCTGCACCCAACATAGTACCTGGCACATAGTAGGTACTAAATAAATGCTTTCTTGCTTCATTGTACTAGGTAGTGACTTTTCTATCTCCTCTCTCAGGATCATATATCATTTCTCAATGGGTCAGCTTCACTTTCTATACTCCTCTATTCTTATAATTCAGTGTCCCTCTAACTTAGGAGTTAACTAAATACTTACAGGGGAAATCATGTAGTCATACATATTAAATCTTAATTTGACATATAATATTAAATCTTTAGGCTGTGTTCATTGTTTATGATGACTATTTTCTTTATTGCTTAGAGATTTTTTTTTGCTTATCTCCCCATTCTCAGCAATTTTCTAAATGACCCTGGTAGCTAGAAATTGGGCCACCAATTAGATGGCTTGTTAGGTAACGATGACAACACAAAAAAGAATGACACATCTGTAAAAATTTTTGTATTTTTCAATGAACTTTCACATAAATTAGTTCATTAAATCCTCATTAAAAACTGAGAGATAAGACTTACTAGGTCAAGGATTATGATCCCCATTTTACAGAGAAGAAAACAAAGTAGACAGAGTTAAGTGATTTTTCCAAAATCACAATGAGTTAGTGACAAAGCTAGAATTAAGTTTTCTGAGTTTATCATTAATTTAAGTCTCTGCTTAAAGATATATTTAAAAAAACTAACTGAGATACAATTGCTGGGAGTTTAGTTTGACTGAGAGTTCTGAGTCAAACAGTTGCTGATTTTAAATGTGACAAGCTGTTATAAGATATACAAACTCCAGAAATGCTGTATGATTATGAGAAAATATAAATTATAGACTGAACCTAGAAAGATGAAAGAGAGAGAGAGAGAGAGAGGTGAAAGGACACATTTTAAAGGTATACCGACTAAGTTTGATGCTGGAAATGATAGATCCTTCCATTGTTCTTGAGGAGGATGTCTAGCTGAACAGAGGAACCTATTGGAAGCAGAGAATCAGAGAAGTCATTCAGTGAATTTGTTTGATTGAGATGTCATTCCCAATGAGACGTTTGTTGAGCAAAGCATAGATCGACTCAGCTTAACAGTGGAAGCATCTATTCAACACAGAAGCAATGTTCGTCAAAGAAATGTTATGGACAATCCCTGAGAAAGAAAGAGGACACTAAAGATTACAAAATTGTGAGTAATCCTAAGTACTTAAGTTTTTCTCACTGATGTGCCTCTTGTCCAGGTTTCTATAAGACTATATCCATTTTCCCCCACAATTTTTTATTGTAAATAGCATTTTATTTTTTCATGACATATAAAGATAGTTTTCAACATTCATCTGCTATAAAATTTTGAGTTCTAAATTTTTCTCCCTCCTTCCCTTCTCTCCCCAAGATGGCAAGAATTTGATATAGGCTATACATGTGTAATCATGTTAAGTATCTTTCCACACTGGTCATATTGTGAAAGAACAAACAAAAGAGAAAAACCATGAAAAAAAGAAACAGCAAAAAAGTGAAAATAATATGCTTCAATCTGCATTCAGACTCTATAGAACTACTCTCTGTAGTTCCTTCTTTGTATTCCTCACAGTTTTTAATGCATTGTTGACAGTATAACCTAGGTTTATGTGTAGATTGTGATGTGTGTGTTACTCATGAATTGGCTTTCATATGAGTATCTGTGATATTGTTAAGTAAACGGATATGTTTAAGCTGTAAAATGTCATTGTTTTGTGGATGATTTGCAATCAGACACACTTCAGAAAGATCTCAAGAGCTAAACTGATAAAGAGAATATATTTACCCTCACCAGGGTTACCCCTAAGTCCATGAGAGAGTTTGAGTATAATCATGCAATGGTGGTTTTCTCTGAAGACAAATCAATTTAAGGGAAAGTTAGAGTGAGAGACAATACAGAGAGAAAGTGTCCACACAGCCAGGTGAGCTGTGTGAGGCACCACCAGAAGTATCCACCCGACACACCCTTTACTCCAGACTCTGTGCCTACAAGTATCTGTTAATTATGATATATCACCCATGGCTCTACCACCACCTACCAATCCCTTCCATTCCTTCCACATCCAATGTTTTTGTCTCAAATGCTTATATGACCCCAATGGTCATAATTAAATAGCAACTTAATTAGGTTCGTAAAGCGTGGTAAGATCAAGATAGCACTAGCAACTTGTTTCATAAAACACAACATTCCAAGTATTTCCCATTTCCAAACTTCCAAGACAGAATTCCCTACTTGGGTTACAGTTTGTTGCTTTTTCTTCTTCAGTCTCCAAACTGTAGCACAGGAGCACAAGACAACCAACCCAGAAGTTCATTGTATGATAAAAGATATCCCATCTCCCCCCAAAAGTGGGGGCCAGATATTAGCAATTAATTCACAACATATTTCTACACTGGGATTACATAACGCAGGAGAAGCTTTTGGTGGCTCTCATGCCCCAGCTGCATACACAAGAAGGACAACAGATCTTGGGAACTCTGCTCCAGAACATAATTCATATAGCTGGGAATCCCACAAACCCGACACTGAAAAGAACTCAAGTGCTTCAGAGGCTAATGCCCATGGGACATTTCTTGGGTGTAAGATATCTAATGCTGATAACAACAGAAGGGAAAATGAAAAGCTGTCAATCTCAGTTGTCATTTCTGTCAGTTCCCTTCAGGTTCAAAACTGTATGTACCTAGTCCTCCACCTAATATCATCAAGCTAGGCTTACAACTAAGCCTATCAGAGATCATTTTAGAGTTGGGAGTCCTTAAGGAAACACTATACCCAACAAACACAATCCCTATAGTTTTAAGAAAATTACAGATCAGAGTAAAATGAGATGACTACTTACAACACTCTTCTCCAAATGTAAATAAAAGGGAAGCAACAATGTATCCTCTAGCACTGAATGTAAACATTCACTTATTCTTTTTGTGGAATGGATTATGCATCTAACCCCTGAACAATATAATTTTATGATTCTACCTGAAGTATTAAATGTGGATCAGGAAGGCTCAGTGTGACATTCCCACCATCAATGCTTTCTACATCTCTGAACATTGTGGCAGGAATGAACATGGAGGAACTCGAGGGTCTTTCATGGATTCTGCCCAGAGTTGACAAATTCTTCTCACTAGAATGTGTCAGTTCTTTCCCTGTGTTATCCCTCAAAATTAGATTTCCTGATGAAATACCTAGAAATCATGACCCCCTTTCTTTTCAAAACAGGGTGACATCATAATCCTACCTTCCTGTGCTACTGGTAGTAATAGGAAATTGTCTTCTCTCTGCCAAATGGGTACCCTTACCTTGGTGAAAGCACAGGCGTCAGTAGACTGGAATTGCCTTGAGGGTAAGTACTGTTTCATTATGTCTTTGTATTCCTAGCACCTAGTATAGTGCCTGGTATATATTAGATTTTATACACAAACACAATCACATATATGTGTGTGTATGCATGTGTGTGTATGTATGTGTGTGTATACATATATGTATAGATACATATATACACACACGTATATATGATGTATATTAAATATATGGTACAATTAGGTGCAGGCTTGTTGATTGGTTGATTGGCCAAATGATGTCAAAGCCATTGTTACAACCATTGTTGTGAGTCTACAATTTTGGTTGTGGGCTGGGTGTACTCCTTTTTGTTATTGAATTGTTTCATATATATCCAACTCTCCACGACTCCTTTCGGGGTTCCCTTGGTGGAATAGTTTGCCATTTCCTTCTCCAGCTCATTTTTCAGATGAGGAACTGAGGCAAACAGAGTTAAGTGACTTGCCCAGGATCAGACATCTTGTGATTCAAACTGAGGTCCTTCTGACTTCAGGGCCAGAGCTTTATCCACTGCATTACCTGTTACTCCTTTTCTTTCATGTTTTTAGGAGCCTCTCTCATGCTAGAAATTCTATGACTATAAGGAGAAGCACTAATATCTCATTCCAAAGAGTTCCAGAGTCCCTGAAGAGTAGAAAACTCATTGATAAATCATCATTCCAAAGATCTGAAGATGGGGGTAGCGTTGAACCTAGAATTCCAACTAGAGATGACTAAGAAGCAGTTAGGTATTCTATAGGTAGAGTATTGGACTTGGAGTCAGGAAGAACTGTGTCTGAGTCTTGCCTCAAAAACTTACTAGCTATGTGACCCTGGGCAAGTCATTTAACCCTTCATCCTCAGTTTCCTCAACCATAAAAATGAAGATAATACTAGAACTGACCTCCCAGGGCAGTTGTAAGAATTAAATGAGATAACACATGTAAAACACTCTGCAAACCTTAAAACATAATATCAATGCTATCTGGTTACTTTTTTTTTGTTGCATAGAACAGATACAGTTATACTTCTTTTCTAATTCCCTCCTGGGACTGTCCTGAGGATACATAATGTCATTCATTCATTCATTCAACAAATATTTATTGAATAGTTGCTTTGTACAAGATGTTGATCTCAGCTGTCATACCATGGGAATGAAAAGAGGAATGAGATATGGTCCCTGCCCTCAAGGAGCTTACAGACTATTTAGAAAGACAGAATACATACCACTCATTAAAAAGTGAATGTCAATATAAGGACTAACTATATACTACCTCAAGAGATTATAAAAAACATTATGAGACTCTGTACCAAATATTTGGACTAAACATTTAGAATACTGGAGGTTGAAGTATTCATGGAAGACTTGAGAGAGAATTTGGGATTCAAGCTGAATCTGAAAGGAATGATGGGATGTGAATTGTAGAGAGCAATGGGGAAGACATTCCAAGGAGAAGAAATGAAGCGAGTAAAGGGAAAGGGGAATGGGATGGCCACACATATGCAGCACGGAACAATCTGTCTAGAGGAGGGTAGTGTAAGAAGTAAGACTGGAGAGAGAGGTTAGGGGCAACCAAGAAGTTTGAACTTTATCTTACTTTATCTTATGCAGAATGGCTTCCAGACCATCATTCCAGCCTTCATAGACATCGTAAAGGGAAGCAGCCATCCCCACCAACTACTGATCAACTCCTCACCTATGGGGCAGGCAAGCTGAAATAGCTAAAGCAGCAAGGTGCCATAAGGAAGAGACAGGAGATGCACCTGGGAGATGAGTCAAAGCACAGGAACCACTTCAACCATCACCTCCCCTCACACTGCAGTGGAGACTGCCCAGATCCTGAACTCAATAATTGTATTTTGTATTTGCATCCTGAGAGTGTAACGCAGAGCGCTTTACGTATAGTATCCTTAATCAATGGCTTTAAATTCATTTGTTCATAATAAGGAACCACTGATGCATTCTGAGCAGGCAAATAACATGACCAAAGTTGTATTTTAGGAAAATTCATCTAGAAGAAAGTGGATTGGAGAAAGTGGATTGGAGAAAGAGAGGAAGCAGGAAGACCCATTGGCTGTGGGGATGAAAAGAAAGGGATAGGTTTGTAACGTTTTGAAGAAAGAATCAGCAGAACTTGGGGAAAGATTAGATGTAGAAACAAGAGAAGGAAGTACTCCAAGACTCCACCATTTCTGAATGACTTGAAAATAAAAATATCCTTGGTAGAAACATGGAACTCAAGTTACGGGCATATTCATAGCAGGAGTGGGTGAATTTGGAGCATTTTTGTCATAGTGTAAATTATTCTGGGATGTAAGCTAGAAAAATTTAAAATTAAGTTAGCTCTTTCAGGAGAGTGGGCTATCACGGAAAAATATTGGGGGACATTTGATTAAATAATACCATTAATTAGTACTTCTGTCAATGGTACAATGAGAACTGATATTATGATGACCCTGGGATAATGCAAGATTCTGAAGTAGCTTCTAAACCATCAACAAATAAATTATCTCTGATATAGTCTGGCAAATTATTTCTCCTTGGATTTTTATTCTTTGAAATGTATTCCATGCAACCACTTATTATCACTATTAGTCAAAATACTTAATTCACCAAACACTCCATTTCTCAACCATGACAGATTATAGAGCTTAAAGTAATAGACCAATGTTTTATGTACTATATGAAGTGAAGGACTGAAAGCATAAAGAGAGCTTCAAAAATTATCTGAATCGCAGAAGGAATGGCTAAAGCATGGAGACTCCAACTTCTTTGCTTCATCAGGCACATAGTTAGTACTGGAAGTTTTGTGAACAAAAGTTTCCATAATTATTTGATCTATTACTGCCTCTCTCATAAATAAATGCTTTTCATTTCTATTAACCTGTATTCACCAATATAGTCTCTATTCTGGTCAGATGATCTAGTCCCCATGCCCTGTATTTTCCATGCTCTTACTGCACCCCATGTCTTGAAATGACTTCTCTTGCTTCTACAGGGGTGATGTGGTGTAATGGACATAAAATCACGAAGAGCTGGGTTCAAATCCTGATTGGGATATTCAACTACCTGTGAGACCATAGCTGACATATTTGTAAAATGGGAATACTCGTATTTACAGAACCTTCATCACAAGATTTTTATGACATTCAAATGAGATCATGCATATAATGCACTGTATAAATATGTCTGCAATTATTATTCTAAATCCTACCTATATTTTAGAGCCTAGGTCAGGGGTGGGGAACCTACAGCCTCGAGGCCACATGTGGCCCTCTAGCTCCTCAGTTGTGCCCTGATGGAGGACCTAGAGGATCACATGTGACCTTGAAGTTAAACTGCAGGTACCCCACCCCTGTTCTAGGTCAAGGCAAACCTCTTTTGTTAAGCCCACACTGGATTCTGTTATGGTCAGTATCACCCAATTTAGCACTAAAACTGTTCTCTAACAGTTTAGAGCATGTATTTCCACCTTGCCATAAATATATTTCTTTATGAAGGTAAATTCCATGTGACATGAATAGATTTAGAGGCAGAGAATGGAAAGAGTACTAGATTAGGAGGATCAGAAGGCCTAGGTTCAAATCCTGTCTTGCAGAGTTACTGAGTGGGACAAAGTACAGTCACTTAGCCTCTCAGTGTCTCTGTTATCTCATTATCAAAAATGGGAATGAAAATATTCTCTACCTCACTGGGTTGTGGTGAGGAAAGACCTTGCAAACTTCAAAATCCCTATACAAACCTGAGTGATTATAATTAATTTTAGCCTCCTCTTCCCTTCTCATCCAAGTACACACAGCACCCAAAACATTCTAGGACAGTCCCTATAAATCATTGATGAATCCTGGCTCCATCATAATTATTAAGATTTGCTCTTTTGCCTAACCTGAAACTTTGAACCTCAAAAATAGTCTCTTGGAGGCACTTGGGCCAGGCTTTTGTTTCTATTTGTTGAGACAAGATTGAAAGAAAAACAGTAGTTTTTAAAGTGGGTAGAGGAAGGACATGAAAGGAATGAAAAAAAATGTTGAAAAGTTGATAAATAGAAAAAAAAGCAAGAGATGCCAAAATAAACAAAACATCTCAGAGATGTCATCATGGCCCCTGAGGTGATTTTTTTTCCTTCTGGAGTTCTTGTACATAGTAGGTACTTTTGTAAATGTTTGCTGAATTGGATTGAACCCACAAGTTCCTCAGGAATAGGAGCAGTGGGAAAGAAAGAGTGCCTTCTGGAGCAGCTGCCTCTGGTGGTAGCACCATTTTAAAAGCTTCTGGTGCAAAGAAGTCTTTCATCAGTGTTGGGAGGCTGCCAAAAGCTGCAGCAGCAGAAGGATCATGCCACAATGAACACCCCTTACCCTCCTCCCTCGAGCACACATAAGCCTGGGGCCCTTCTGCTCTCCCCCAAAGGACTGAGGCATTGTCCTGCTGCACCCCTTGCTGGGATATTTGGTTTTAACCAGTTCTAACTCAACAACTCCCCTAGGTTCCCAGATCTTTCATGGTGTTCCATGAAATGTTGTCAAGGACGTTCATTGTCTCAGTCCCTGTTGTCCCTACATGAAGGGAATTCACAAAGACAGGAAAACTGCAGTGAACAGGAAGAACCCAGCTGCAGACAGAGAGACAGGTACCACCTTGAAGGCCATATTTTCAACTGAATTAGTAACAGTCTATCTGCTGTCTCACCACTGATGCATTACCCATTTCTGTAAAGCCAAAGATGCTGAGAAAAGACACTCCAGGGTATCCCTGTTACCTCCGGGATCAAAGAGAAGATCTCCTGCTTGGTTTTCAAAGCCCTTATGCCCTATCATGTACTCTGTGGTTCGGTGACAATGACCTCCATGCTGCTCAGCTCCCAGCATTATCACTGGCTGTCTCCCATGCCTAGAACATTCTCCCTCCTCATCTCCACCTCTTGGATTCCTTGCCTTCCTTCAAGTTTCAGCCAAATTCTCAACACCTGCAAAAAGGATTTCTCAGCCCTCCTTAATCCCTTTGAGAATACCCCCTAATTTATCTTGTAAATACTGTTGAAAGGAATAATCTTCATTTGGGCTTTCGCCCTGATTAACTAAGGCAAAACTTAGGACAAAGCAAATTTTAAAAGATTTTATTGTAAGTAGTCAAGGTAGCAACATGTTGATGGACTCATCACCAAAGATCAACCATGGCTTCAAGGTGGAGACAGCTTTTATGGGTAACTTGAGGACAGTTCAGATAGGTCCACCTCAGTAAAAAAGAGGTTGGGCCTCTGCATCTCAGTTTCTCAGTAAGGTACCAAGAGTGTGACAATTTGCAGGTAATACAAAAAGCTGCAGACTTGGTGTCTCCTTCCCCACCAGAGCCTTCCCAAACACTGATTGATAAGCAGGGCTGTAAGAACAGGTAACTGAGGGAAAACAACTTTCAACAGCCCTATTGGGTTGCTATTCAGTTCTGAGAATGAAGTTCTGTACTTGGTTACGGAGAGCTACAAGGAGTGATCACTTTCAACCAAAATCAAAAGAATCATATATTTATAGATGGAAAGGACTTTAGAGGTCATTGAGTCCAATTGCATCATTTTATAGAGGAGGAAACTGAAGACCAGGGCAACTAGCCCAGAGTTATATAGGTAGCAAGTACCTGAGGCAGGATTTGAACCTATGCCTTCCAGGTTCCAAGTCTGGTCCTCTAGCTACCACGCCACACACTGCTTCAAGAGGTGATACCTGAGCTGAACTTTAAAGGAAGAAAAGAATTTCACCAGGCTAAGAAATATTGTGACTGTCTTTTGATCCTTTCACTGTGCCTGAGCCCCACCCTTGAGCATACACACAGAGTAATACATCAACCTCCCCCATACCAAGGCAAACTTCTCTCTCTGTGCCAGGCTTTGGATTCCAAACAGGTGGAGGAAAAGGGAGAAATTGGCAGAAGCAGATAGCCACAGGAACCACCATGGAGGCTCCAGACTCAGGCAGAGAGCATGGCATAAAGAAGAATTGCAACTTGGAATGGAGCCTGACTGGTTTCTATCAGCCCCATGCTTTCCAAATCCCTAGCCTTAGGCAAAAAGAAGGAGAAATTTTACAGGTGAGGTTATTTGCCCCTCACTTGTTTCAAGTGATTCATTGTGCCATGCTTGCTAATTGCTACCTATGAGGTTTTTCAAATGAGTCCACATACAAGAATAAACACACAGCCATATGATGATCATGCAAGAACGTTAATCTTTGCGGGTAGTGTATGGCTGCCATCCTACTACAGTCTCATCTCAGAGGTGTTTAAGGTAGGTTCCTTTGTAACTCGCCCTAAGGCAAATGTTCTTAATCCAGAGTCCAAGAATATTAAATGATTTTGAAAATAATTTAAGTATGAATGGTTATCTTTTTCATCTCAAGTATTTTATTTTATGGCTTTAAAATCTTTTTGTGCAGGAATCAATAGACTTCATCAGGCTGCCAATGGGGGCAATAACTCACAAAAAACATTTCATGAGCTTCTTGGGTTATGTTGAAATAATTTTAAAAAGAACATAATTATATATTAACAAATAATATAATTATATTAATTAATATAATTATAACTAACACATACACCACTTTAAGGTTTGCAAGGTGCTTTACATGTATTATCTCATTTGTGAGGTGGGTGCTAAAATTATGAGAAACTGAGGCTGTGAGAGGCTAAGTGACTTGCCCTGGGTCACAAAGCTAGCATAAGTATCAGAAGTAGGATTTGAACTCAGTTTTTGTAATCCCAAGTCCCATGTTGCATCCAATATGCCACCTAGTAGACTGAGGTCTCCTGAGAATCTTGGAACATTATCTTCCACCTGTACAAGAACAGACCAGGCAGTCCCAAATGCAATGTATGTTCCGATGCTGCTGCAGGACGCAATAAGTTGGGACAAAATGAGTAATTAGGTCCTACACCAGGCTTTGGGGAGCCATTAAAGGTTTTGATCAAGGGGGTGATATGGCCAAACCTCTGCCACAGGAAGGATGATTTTGGCAGTTGTGTGAAGAATGATTTGGAAAAGGGGGAAAGTGGAGACTGGAACACTAGTAAAACTGTCCAGACTAGAGATAATGAGAGTGCCTGTGTGAAAGTAAAGGAAGGCATGAGGAGGAAAGATTTTATAGTTGTGACAGGGACAGGACTTGGAAACTAATCATCTGTGGTGGATGAACCAAGGATTCATCACACAAAATAGATAATTTTTAGTTGCAAATCATTTTACTTACATCATTTTATTTAAATTGTTTTTATTTTGCAAAAATCCTACTATATAGTTTTAGTTTCAGATATTAAAACTCAGCAACGCCCTTCTAACACCCTGACCTCACATTCATTCTCTGAAGTTCCAGAGTCCTCTATTCTCACCCTGTTTCCATTACAAACTATCATATCACACCTTAGCCTTGTTCACTTCACAGAACTATACCCCCTCTGAGATCCTAAGCCTTACAATCCCACCCTCCTACCATGATCTAATTCTCACATCACTACTCCTTTCTCACTAAGTCCATTTTTCATTTTCTTATTTTCTGGGTCTGTTGCCTCTGTGGCTACTTAAGTTTCCATGCGGCTTGATCCCCAAGATGTGCCAGCACACAAAGAGTATTTAGAAGATGCCTGTGGAATTGAAAAATGAGTCACTAGCCACCATCCCCCAAAGACCTCAGGTACTTGATTATCTACCATTCCAACCCCGAATCCTCAACCTTGGGCAACTACCACCATCTGATTCCCCTGCCTCAGCTGCTATACAGTTAAATGCTGCTTGAGAAAGCCATGAAATAATAATAAGAAGAAGAAGAAGAAGAAGAGGGAGGAGGAAGAAAAGGAGGAGGAAGAAGAGAAGAGGAGGAGGAAGAGAAGAGGAGGAGGAGGAGAGAAGGAGACAAAGGAGAAGAAGAAGGAGAAAAAGAAGGAGGAGGAAGAAGAAATAGTTAAGTCTATACTATGCCTTGACAACATTTTTATTTAGCCATTATTGATTTCCCATATCACTTCTCACAGCAATAATTTTAAATCTTTTCCTCCCTCTCTTTGTAAGCCCCAAATCACACAGTCTGACCCCACTTACTCACACAGATGCTAACATAGTCCCTTTTTCACTGGGAAGATCAGGGGCTCACAGGATGAGCTCCTTCAACATCCCTCTAACATGCCTCAAAACTTCTTGGTACTTTCAACCCATGCTCTTCTCTTTCCCTCCTGCCCTAGGTATTCTTGCTAAAGCTAATCTCTGCCTCTACTTTTCCTCTCATCTCTTCCTGCCTCCTCAAGAACTTTGCTGCATCAATCATTCTCTCTCAGCCATTTTTAATATTTCCCTCTCTGTGGGTCCTCTACCATCTGCCTATGAACCTGCTGCTAGCCAATTCATGTGCTAGTAGATCATCTTTCTCTCGCCTATTTTGGAGATTTACCAAATAAGCATCAGGCTGTCAGCTATCGGAAAGAGGTGGACCACCGAACTACCTGCCCACCTGCTAAGGAAATGACAAAGGCTACAACAGAGTCCATATAGAATTCCAGGACTGGAGATTTATGAAAAGAAAGAGCAGATTTAGAACTCGAAAGAACTTGACATCATCTATCTGGTGGTTCTCATTTAATAGTTCTCAAATCCCTTGTAGGTTGAAGATGGTCCAAGCAGGATTGGGGAACCTGTATCCTCGAGGTCACATGTGGCCCTCCAGGTGCTCAAGTGCAGTTCTTTGACTGAATCCAAACTTCACAGAACAAATGGCATTTGGATTCAGTAAAAGGCTCCCCTCCCCTCATCTAAGAGGTTCACAAAAATTTTATTTAATGGTACTCTAAGTAACAAATAATTGCTGAATACAGTGAGTAGTATATTAAATTATCCTGGGGTTTCACAATACATTTTTTGAAAGGAGTTTGCAGAACGAAAAAATTTGAGAACCACTTACCTAGTCCAGCTCTGAGATTTTACATATTATCCATGACCAGGGGCTCTCTAGGAATAAAAGGAAAAGTAAAAACCCAGAAACAATTCCTTCCCTCAATGGGCTTGCAGTTCTGGGGAAAACAAAGCAGAAGTATGTCTAAAGTCTTCCTAAAATGTGAATAACTTGGTCACTTCAAGAAAAAAATATTCTATTTACAATAATAACAGCTAGCATTTAGATAGTAATTTAAGGTTTGCAAAGTGATTTATAAATATTATATCATTTGATCCTCACCACAACCCTGGGAGGTAGGTGCTATTATTATCCCTTCTTTACAGATGAGGAAACTGAGACAAATAGTTGAAGTGACTTGCTCAGGGTCACACCGCTAGTGTGCATGAGGTAAGATTAGAAACCAGGTCTTCCTGACTCCCAAGTCCAGTCCTCTAGCCACTGTACCATCTCACTGCCTGATTACAATGCAAATATAAAGGAGAGAATAACTGTTCTTTTCCTCCACCACAGAAAATGCTTACATCTCAATTCTCACAGATACACATTAACATATACGGGAAAATGCAAAACATCTCAAATATCCCATTAGACTCCCTTGGAGGTAAAATGTCACCCTCTCTAGGCGCTCACAGAATCCAGATCTCCTTGACAGATAGGGTATGGCTTCAGGCTCCTCCAAGATAATCCTGGTCATCTCTGCCAGTTGCTCCAAGAAACATTGTTCTGATTATCTGATATCTCAGCCTTAGTCAGGAGTTCTCAACCCACAAAATATCTGCCCAGGCAAGGAATGCCCAATGATGGGCATTTCTGGTCCTTGACTTTCTCAGAAAAAGAAACACAAAGAAAAGAAAGGAAGCAGCCAGAATTACCCAGGCGAGCACATATTCTTCCGCCATGGGTTTGGAGCAGCCTTGGAGCTGCCATAGAGCTTGGAGTTTCTTGGGAGGTGCTCCAATCTAATAAATCAAAAACTTCCCCTAATCCCCATTGTTATCTATAGATGAAGACCCTGAGGCCAAGTGTAAAGTGACTTGCCCAAGGTCACAGACTCAGAATTCAAAATCAGGCCTTATAATTCTGAATCTAGTGGCTAGAGAAAGACAACAAGGTTTTGCAGCTAGTATTAGACATGGAGTCAGGTAGACACCTGCCTCACAAACTTACTACATTTTGACCATGGATAAGTCTCTAACTTGTTTGAGTTTACCTTTCAGTGTTGCCAGAGAATTAAACGAATTAATGTAAAATATAAAATAATTTAAAACCCTTAGAGCACTAATTATTTTCTATTATTTCTGTTACAACTGGGCCTTAGTTTTAGCTAAGATCATCAGCTTCATGGTTGTCTGGCACTCACCAAACCACCATACTACGCCATTAGAGAGCCCAGTTGAGACCACAGCTAAGCCGGTTCCTCTTAGAAGGTAGCAACCAGGACTCATAATGCTTCATTCTGCACCTCTGCAAGGCCTAGCTCCTATCAGAGTAAAGTATTATGGGTCACCGCTTTAGAAACCTACCTCTGAACAAGCAGATTCTTCTCTGAGATCTCTTGCTTCCTCTACCTTAAGAAGTAGCACATTAGTCTGGAACAAATCAAGATTACACTATGCATTCTGGACCATCCTGGAGGAGGGGATGAAGGTGAGGAGGGGTTGGGAGCAGGTATAGCCTAAGGCTATGATGGGGAGCCCTCCTAGGAACCCAAGGTAATCAAATAGGTCTTTCCACATTGCTCCAACTAGGTCAGGAAGTATTCCTTCCTGTTTACCTATTAATGGCTAGTCTTTGGAAATATAAAATTAGGCTTGAAAAATTTTAATCATCCTTCCAGTAACTATTGCTTGAGGAAGCTCTGGTTGCCCAGAATGAGTCATTCAGGGGCATTTTGTTAAGTGATTGGCTTCTTCAGGACTGTATTCTGTTCCACTGCCACCATTTAAAAACACACTTTCTCATGTGAGCCCCTCCATCTACTATCTCCCCAAATGCAAATAAGTTACTTTCCCATTCTATCCCTCTTATTAAGTCAGGCTTGAACCCTCTTTCTGGACAGAAGCCCATTTTGCTAAATTTAACTTTTACTTCTTAGTGATTTGGATTTGTGTCAGAGAGCCTAAACAGGGCTTAGAAAAATTAATTTCAAATCTTGAGCTAAGATGCAATAAAAATCCTAGGGTTTTAACCCTGAAAACTAGAGCCAAAAGGCATGGTTCCATAAAAACAGGGAAAGGATTCTGTTTTCACTAAATATCCAGGGTGGTGTTAAGCCTGAGCAAAAAGTTGTTAAATTCTTTCTGATAGGGTTTTGGGTTTTGTTTTTTTTAAAGTGATACCAGCCACTAGCATGAAACACAATCTACTTAAAACAAAAGAGCTAGGCAGCACACTCATATTGCCAAGGCTAAATGCTTTTAGCTAGTTAGGGCATTAGCCAGATGTTGAGAGCCAGAGGCCTCCAACAACAGTGATCATTACGGCCTTCAATCACCCCATTATAATTTACAACAAACTAAGCAGAAAGCCATTATTTCCACCTTTAACATAAAGTTTTCCTCAGGCTTGGAGCAGAGTTCTTGCAATGGCCTGACACACCATCTGTTCCAACTTCAGGTCCCCTTCTCCTGCAACTTCCTGCAGTGCAAATGAGTCAGGGACAAGGTCCAGAAATATCGGGATGTCACTTGGTGCTGTCTCAGGAAGAGGGAAAATCCCAGAGGGCTCTCATGAGAACCTAAAAAAGGGGGACTGATGCTGTAATTAAGTGAAATAATAACAAACCATAATATAAGGCATAAAATGAACAAACATTATGAATTAATCATACTTAGACAATTACAATCCATATGGCTTGTTAAACTCAATCTGCTACCTGTAGTGACATCAACTGCAGGCTGTAGATTCAATGCCGAAGCTTTTTTCCCCCAGGATGTAATTACTTAATTTTGTGAATGAGAAAATGATATGCAAAAAGCAGTGTTTCCAAGCCTTGGTATCCGCTTAAATTCCCCCCAGGTTAGTTAAAAGGCATGCCTGCCAGTCAAGACTGGAATTTCTTTACTCTGGTATTGGTGCTACCTTAAAGCATTGATGTATTGCTTTCCTACCATCCCACATCCTGCGCACACTCTAATGCAAGGATAGGGAACCTTCAGCCTCCAGGACAAATGTGGCCCTCTAGGTCCTCAAGTGTGGCCCTTTGACTGAATCCAAACCTTAGGATTTGTTCTGCGACATTGGTCTTGAGGACCAAGAGAGCCACATGTGACCTCCAGGCCACAGGTTCCCCATCCCTGCTCTAACACATCCTAAATATCTAGTTGGGAATTAAGAACACCCGTGTACAAAACTTCCATTTGAGTCCAGAATACCCTTTCCACCACGAAGGTTAAAATTCCTACCCTTTAATCCCTCAGTGGCTCAATCCTATCAAGTCACAAAAGGCCTATAGCCTATAGCCCGCAAAACCTATAGCCCTCAAAACACGAATCCCTATTAACACCCCCTACAGAAACTCCCATGAAGAAAAGGGGCAAATAAAGACCACAGACATAGCACATTCTTACTCAGAAAAAAAGATGTTCTCTGCTCCCAAGGTCAACCTCTCTAATTATAGAAGACAAAGTGATAGTCTTTTGCACCCAATCCATCAACTAAGGGACAGGGCTTGTAGAAGGGTTGGAATAAACTTACCCAAGCAAGACAAGATAGCTCTTCCACATCGTGGCAGTTAGGGGCGCAGTGCCCTCATGATCTGGAAAATCCTTGTAAATTTTTTTGACCTTTCCTTCATACCAGAGAAGTCTGAATTTTTTTTCTTTTTTTATGTGGTGTTTACAGTACCTTATAGTAAAATTTTGATATAATTATGATATTAAAAGATAAAATATGTCAACATTATACAATACTATATATTTTATGCATTCTGAGTTTCTAAACATTTTCTCTATCATCTGCAGCTTCCTCAAAACTCCCCCAAAATTTCCACTTAATTTCTTATGCTGGTCCATGATATATTGAAACCATGACAGGGAAAGTCGTGATGTGGAATTGATAGCTGTAATTGTTTGAAGGCTAAACAAGGGTGCTGCAAGGTAATATTGCAGAGATTTGGAAATGAAGATACTTTTCAGAGTCAATTTTAAATTTCCAAAGCTAGTCACTAGTAGGTAAAGCCCTGAAATTTACACAGGGGACTCAGCAGGCCTGTTGGGACAACATTTCCATATTTATCAAGTCAAGTTAACAAGTATTTATTAAGTGCCTACTATGTGCTAGACACTATGCTAAACTCTGGGGTTATGAACAAAGGCAAAAGACAATCCCTGCTCTCAAAGAATTCACAGTTTGCTGGGGCAAATGGCATGAAAACAGCTATTTACAAATAAGATACACACAGGATAAATTGGAAATCAACAGAGGAAAGGTACTAAGATTAAGTAGGAATGAGAAAAGCTTCTCATAGAAGATGAGACTGGCTGAGCCCTAAAGGAAGCCGGGAGGTAAAGGTAGCTCTGAAGAGGAAAAGAAATCCAAGCAAAGGAGAAGGCCAGTGAATATGTCCAGATCTGGGAAATGGTTCTGTTGGGGTTCATGGATGCTGGGGACCCTGAAATACCAACACACCAGGTCCTGTTTGAATGAATTCAACTCAAGGCTTCTTAAAGCCAAAGAAAAACAAAGTTGATTAAAGATTCGCCATACTGGGTTGACTCTTAAGGAACCTAAGCTTTTGTAATGCTTGTATTCACAAGCTGGCCAGATAGAATCTCAACTAGACAGAGTCTGAGCTAGATTGAATCTGAGTGCCTTCATGGAGGCAAGATGGATCTTAAATACAGAAATGACTGTAGGAGGGATCTGGGGGTGGTCTGGTAGTCTAGGGCGATTGAAGGAGGGTTTTAGGAAGGGTCTTGAGGAGAAGTCCAAGGAGGACCTCAATGGAACTGGGGTGACTGGTCAAGGGTTGGAAATAGCTGGAGGCAATCAGGAGATATCAGACAATGGAGGGCCTGGGACAGAAGCAGGTGTCACCAGGTAGTCTGGGGTCCTAGGGATGGTCTTGATAGATCACACTCAGAGAGGATCTTGATGGAAGTGGCTGGTAATAGGATCAAAGGGTGGAAGTGCAACAGAAACCTGGGCACAAGGATAATGAAAAGTCCATGGACTTCAGAGACTGCCAGATCAAATGGGAAGATTAGATTTGAGTAAGAAAGTTCGCATCAAATGGGAAGACCCAAGGGTTGCTCAAGGAGGCCCCCAGAGTCCGAACCCCATCAGTTCTATTCCCTTTCATGAACTGTCTTCTGACTAAAATGAACTCTTTATGATTTTCTATCTGTAGGCTATTTTATGACCTTTCCAACTTATGTGCCTTTGTGAATTAATCAGCAAACATTCTCGAAGCACTGATCATGTGCCAGGCATGGTGTTAAGAAAGCTCTGGGAAGAGAATAAATGGCGAAATATTCCCTGTCCTCAATGGCTTATACTCTAATGGAAGAAACAACATAAAAATAGCTTCAGTACAAGATATATACAGTAATCCTTCATGCCTAGAATGGTTTTCCTTCTTATTTCCAACTGTTGAAATCTTTACTTCAAATCCCAGCCCAGATTCCATTCCATCTCCGAAATTTTCCCTGATATTTCTGCATCCTCTTTCCCTTTTCTATTTTTCATGCCCCTCAGTTTGGACTTCCCCTTTGCCCTCTTTATAATTTGGATTATTGTGTCTTGTCCGTTTTTCTTATTCCAGGCACTAGGAGGACCACATCTAAGAGGGCTGGGACTGTCTCATTTCCTCTTCATATCCCCAGACCAAGTCCTGAATACTTCACGTAAAAAGCATCTAATAAATGACTAATGGAATTAAATCTATGTCTGTATGTTCAGAACCTGGAGGCAATATATGCAACCAACTGCCCTTTTCCTGAACAAATTTTTGCAGTTACTTGCAGGTGACAATAACTGCATTTTCAATTAATTACAGCTGGCAGGTCACTGTTTGCAGAAACCAGCAGCCTAGGCTTCCTCCTTGCAAGGAGTAAAGTGACTAACTGCATCCACCTGTGGTCAAACCAGCCCACAGATGACCAACTCCCTTGTCTGGGTCCCTGGTTCCTGCACTTGGGTCCACCTGTAGGAACAGAATGTACACTGGCGGCAAAAAAAGGAGTCTAGAATCAGAGCAAAAAGAAATGTGAGCCTGACTGATTCCAAGAAGGGAAGCTGAGAGATCAGTTATCTATCATAGGAATTTAGAGGACGTACAAAGTTCTCCTGTTTGGGAGAGAGGGTGCCATGTTTGTTCGAAGATCTCCATAGGCATCCTTTAAGTATGTGTATCCCAAGTAATGATGATGACATTTTTTTTTATTTTAATAAATTTATTTATTTAACTTTTTACAGTCATTTTCACAAATTTTTGGGTTCCAAATTTTCTCCCCTTTTATCCCCTCCCCCACCCCACTACCCCAAGCAATCTAATTTTCCCTATCTCCAATCTGCCCTCTCTTCTGTCATCCCTCCCTTCTCTTGTCTCCATCTTCTCTTTTCTCCTGTAGGGCCAGATGACTTTCTATTCCTCATTAACTGTATGTCTTCTTTCCTAGTTGCAACAACAATACTAAACAGTTGTTCCTAAAACTTTGAGTTCCAAATTCTCCCCATCCTTCCCTCCCCACCCATTCCCTTTGGGACGGCAGGCAATTCAATATAGGCCATATCTGTGTAGTTTTGCAAATGACCTCCCTGATAGTCGTGTTGTGTAAGACTAACTGAATTACCCTCCATCCTATCCTGCCCCCCACATTGTTTCTCTTCTGTCTTTTGAAGCTGTCCCTCCCCAAGTGTTGACTTCAAATTGCTCCCTCCTCCCTTTGCCCTCCCTTCCATCATCCCCCCCCTTGCAATATCTCCTTCTCCCCCACTTTCTTATACTGTAAGATAAGTTTTCATACCAAAATGAGTGTGCATTTCACTCCTTCGTTTAGTCAAATGTGATGAGGGTAAACTTTTTTTTTTTCTCAGCTCTTCTCTTTTTCCCTCCACTAAAAAAAATCTCCTACTTGCCTCTTAAATGACATATAGTTACCCCCTTCCATTTCCCCCTCTTTCCTCCCACTACATTTCTCTCTTACCATTTACCTTAATTTCTTTTAAGGTATGGTCGCATCCTATTCAGTTCAATCTGTGCTCTCTGTCTCTGTATGTGTGTGCATGTGTGTATGTGTGTGCATGCGTGTACATGTGTATGTGTGGTCCCACCAACTACTCAGATACTGAAAAGTTTTAAGAGTTAGAAATATTGTCTTTCCCTGTATGAATGTAAACAGTTCACTTCTGGTAAGTCCCTTAAGACTTCTCTTTGCTGTTTCCTTTTTCATGCTTCTTCTCATTCTTGTGTTTGAAAGTCAAATTTTCTTTTCAGCTCTGGTCTTTTCATTAAGAATGATTGAAAGCCCTCTGTTTCATTGAAAGACCATATTTTCCCTTGAAGTATTATACTCAGTTTAGCTGGGTAGGTGATTCTTGGTTTGAGTCCTAGTTCCTTTGCCTTCTGGAATATCCTATTCCACACCCTTCGATCCCTTAATGTAGAAGCTGCTAGATCTTGAGTTATCCTGATTGTATTTCCACAGTACTGGAATTGTTTCTTTCTAGCTGCTTGCAAGATTTTTTCCTTGAGCTGGGAGTTCTGGAATTTGGCCACAATGTTCCTAGGAGTTTCTCTTTTTGGATCTCTTTCAGGTGGTGATCGATGGATTCTTTCAATATTTATTTTGCCCTCTGGTTCTAGAATGTCAGGGCAGTTTTCCTTGATAATTTCATGGAAGATGATGTCTAGGCTCTTTTTTTGATCATGAGTTTCAGGTAGTCCCATAATTTTTAAATTGTCTCTCCTGGATCTATTTTCCAGGTCAGTTGTTTTTCCCATGAGATATTTCACATTCTCTTCCATTTTTTCGTTCTTTTGGTTTTGTTTGGTGATTTCTTGGTTTCTCGTAAAGTCATTAGACTCCATCTGCTCCATTCTAATTTTGAGAGAACTCTTAAATTCAGTGAGCTTTTGAGCCTCTTTTTCCATTTGGCTCATTCTGCTTTTGAAAGCATTCTTCTCCTCATTGGCTTTTTGAACCTCTTTTGCCAATTGAGTGAGCCTATTTTTCAAGGTGTTAATTTCCTCAGCATTTTTTTGGGTCTCCTTTACCAAGGTATTGACCCGTTTTTCATACTTTTCTTGCATCTCTGTCATTTCTCTTCCCAGTTTTTCCTCCACCTGTCTAACTTGCTTTTCAAAATCCTTTTTGAGCTCTTCCAAGGCCTGAGCTCACCCGCCACCCCTCTGAGGGTGTCTGGGGTACTGAGGTCCCGCCCTCCACATCTTTCCCTGATGGCAAGAATACGTCCTCGTCATCAGATCCAAATGTCAGGATCATTTGCATTTGTTGGAAAAAACTCTCTAAAGTCTTATTTTTCTTCCCTTTTCTAGGCATTTTCCCAGCCAGTTACTTGACTTCTGAGATTCCTTTCCACCCCCGCCTGGATCCACCCAGCTAGTGCTTGGTCTCTGAGATTCAAATGTGCTTTCCACGGCAAGCTTTAGTTCTGGTGCTGGGGTGGGGGCAGGGTCGCCTCCCAGGCTCAGCTCCCTCAGAGGCTTTATGCAGAGACTTTCAGGAATGGAGCGGGTGGGGGCGGGGTGGGGGCCCGCCTCCCAGGCTCAGTTCCCTCAGGGGCTTTATGCAGAGGCCTTCAGTAATAGAGCGGGGTGTGGGCAGGGTCGCCTCCCAGGCTCAGCTCCCTCAGAGGCTTTATGCAGAGACTTTCAGGAATGGAGCGGGTGGGGGCGGGGTGGGGGCCCGCCTCCCAGGCTCAGTTCCCTCAGGGGCTTTATGCAGAGGCCTTCAGTAATAGAGCGGGGTGTGGGCAGGGCCGTCTCCCAGGCTCAGCCCCCTCAGGCCGTTCATGCAGAGACCTTCCGTAATGAAGATCCTGCCTGCTGCTGGGGGATTCCTGAGTCCTGGGCTGCTGCCGCCTCAGCCACTGCCCACCCCTCTGCCTCCGCCGCTTCCTGCCCCCATCTCTGCCGCCGCCGCTTCCTCCCGAGGGGGCCCGAGTCAAGGAGACGCTCCGCTCCCCTCCTCCAGCCCGGCCTTCTCTCTCACTGACCTGTAGCTTCTGTGGGCAGAGGGACTTTCCCGACTGCCGGAGCTTCCGTCTCTGAAGCCTGCTCAGGTCAGTTTCTCTGGGGTCGCAGCCAGGGCAGCGCTGAGGGTGGGGTCTGCTTTCCAGGGCGTGACAGATCCTGGGGACGGGTCTCCAGGGCTCCCTGGAACGGAAATATCTTCCACTCTGTTTCTGCACACCTTGTATTGACCCAGAAGTTATGGGGGTCTCTTTTTACATTAATTCTATGGGCTTTGGTTTCGAGCTCGTAAACGTGCGTCCTTCTACTCCGCCATCTTGGCTCCGCCCCCTAATGATGATGATATTGACAACAACAACCTGTTCCTTAGATCTTCTTCAGTCCTCTAGCTGCAGCTACTACAATTAGGCTAGAAACCCCAAGTATGAATGATCTTACAAAATAAAAATCAGGCTGTACACTCAGGCATCAGAGAACATTGCAGTGCCTTATATGATGTGCTTTAACTGACTTCAGAGTTCAAAGTGAGCCAGTAAGTTTGGAAGGCTCTAAAGATATGTATGTCTTAAAAATGCAATTGGTTTTTCCTTTAAAGGTAGAAATAAATGTAGATCAAAACTTGCCTGTTTCCGCCCCCCCCCCAAAAAAAACCTACCCCCAAGACACAGCTGCATTGCATTATTTATATATCTTTCAGGTATATATGTAGGCTATGTAGCTCTTGGTCTTAATTATTACTGACAGCTGGCTCCCAGAGAAGCCTGCACTGCCTTGGAGGTCAGAGGTAAACAGCCATATCTTTTCTGCTTGGACTGTGTGTGACCTGAATAACTTTACAAGTTGAACTGTGTTGTCATAGCAAAACACAGTCAACAGTAAGTCTGGCTTAGTCAATCTGGACACAGCTGGATCTGGCTGATTGGTTATCCATGATCCAAGCTGAAAGCCTGACTATAATAATGATTCCCCTTATCTCTTGACATAAATTCCATTTTCTAATGATAAAATAGTGTTCAACCCAAAGCTTTAAAGGGAAAAGAGAGCCCTGAAGCTTCTTAACCTGAAAATGCTATCCAAGGATGTTAAATTCAGGGGCTGGTACAGCCAAGGGCCCTGGGAATAGAAGTGCCCCTTCCCAACCCAGACCACCACCAGTCCTGCTTCTAGCCTATGCCCTGCAAACATCACTAAAGGGAGCAATTTCTTGCCACCATCAACATCAGCAAATGACGAATTTCCAAAAATGAGCAGGGAATGAGATGATGTATACAAAGTGCTTTGCAAACTTTAAAATGCTATATAAATACTTGTAATCATTACCATTGTATTGCCTCTCAGGAGAGAAGCTGTGCTTCTAGTTCAGCTCCTACAATCAGATTCAGGGAAGTAACTACTGGGGAGAAGGGGCCAGTGATCCGATCCTCCCTCCCAACAGCAACCCACAAGGCATGCCAGACTATATTCTTATTTATTTTCTTAAATATTTTCCAATTACATCTTAGTCTGGTTAAGCTGCACTTGGGAATATTGCGGTCAGCAATGGGTTGGTGGGCTCAGGGTTAGACAAGATGGCTCTAAACCACAATTCCGGTTACAGCCCAGCCCCCATGGCCATCATCCTGGAACCCAATCTATGCAGGGGCTGACACCAGCAGCCAACAATTCGGCAACAATTACTGAAAATGTAAAAAAGAGTCCTCACACTCAAGTCTTTGGCCATGTATAATTCAACACCAGAAAAAGATAGGAGCTTAGTTGTTCCTAAAAGGAAATGAATGCCGTTAAAGAAGATGTGTTGATAACTGCTTTACTGCAATACCCTAATAACTGGGGCATCTTTCAGAGTTGCTGTTGAAACCATGTGTTGTCTCCTTCATTAGAATGTGTGTTCCTCAAGAGCTGGAACCGTGTCCACTTTTGTATGTGTATCCCTAGGACTTAACACTTCACTTTGTACATACCAAGCAATTAACAAGCGCTTTTTTATTCATCTAAATTATATTGCATGTTATACATTAATTAATTTGATTATGATAATTTCTTTACATTATTAATAAATTTGATAATGATAATATAACTCTGAATAATCTATAACATATGAGTACTCCTCCATTTTTTTCATGAGCTATCCCTTTGTTATTATATAACTTTCCTTCTCCTGAGCATTTATAATATATAAAGTTATTATATAACTTTCCTTCTCCTGAGCATCTTTGGGTGTGGAAATTCCTTATAATGAAGAAACCTAAAACTCCCTCCCTCTTCTGACTTTCTGCACCTGCACAATTTTCTTACCTTTTCTCTATATTATCTTCTTGGCACAAAAGTGAAAAAATGTGAATGTTAATACAGTGAACCTATGGAAAATAGGGGTTAGATTCCCATGATCACCAAAACTGTAATCTTTTGCTAGAGATTGGAGAAAATATACTTTTTATGCATACAATTCCTTATAACAAAACATTAATTCTGATAACACACATTTTTCTAATAAGTAACCATTAAATCACCCATGAAATGCAATACACAAAATAAAACTGATAACATATAAAACATTTTTTCTCACTAGTCATTCCTTAGGCTTCTGTGACCTATTGTGCTAATATCTCAATTAAAAAAACCCACTGATTTCATACAATATTCACTTTTCATAATATATAATGCATACAGTACTATAAATAGTTTCCTTCTTTTTGTACATATAAGGAATGGTCAATTTGTTAACACCAAACTCTGGCCAACAGTAGCTGCAGACATTCCTGCATGAAATTTATCCAATACCTTTATTTTCTCACTAAGATACATCACTGACTTTGCATGCTTGGGCTTAGAGCCCAAAAGACTTGCATTAACTTTGGGGTCATAATATATTTTGGTGGAAATATTAGAAGGAAACAGTCTTTCACAAATAATCCTCTGTAATGGACCAGTCATATGATTGATGGAAAAGTGTTTACAATTTGAGATTCTATCATTACTATCATTGATTGTTGTCATCTCCCCATACCTTGAAAAAAATTGACTTGGTAAAACAAAATGTAATTCCAAAGGAGGGTTTCTTAACCATTTCTGGGTTGTGAACCCCCCTGGCAGTCTGCTAAAGCCTATAACCCCCTTCTCAGAGTAATAGTTTTAAATGCATACAATAAAATACAAAGTATTACAATAGAAACCAATTATACTAAAATGTAGTTAGCAAAATATTTTTTAAAAACAACCTAGGTTAAGAACCCTTGTGATAAAGGTTCTCTGATGAAAAATTTCTTATGCATATGTTAAGATCATATAAAATTTCTTAATAAATGTGACTACATTTATAATCACTGGTCATGATGAAAAGGGAGGTATAAAACAGGCAGATGTATTCTTACCAACAGTCTTTGCCACTGCTATGGTAAATGTTTTGTCAAAGGTCTATCTGATATGGAGCCCCTCAAAGACATGTGGTCCTCTAGATCCTCACGTGAGGCCCTTTGACTGAATCCAAACTTCACAGAACAAATCCCCTTAATTTGTTCTCTAAAACTTGGACTTGATCAAAAGGCTGCACCCAAGAACCTAGAACGTCACATGTTCCCTACCCCTGGATGGAACAATAATTCTCTTTAAACAGCGAAGTATTCCAGATGCACCTATTTGAAAATTATATTGTCATTTGCATACAATGCCATAAAACAACAGAGTCTGTTCAATGAGATCCTAGATGAAAGAAATCAGCCTGGCAATCCAGAAAGACAAAACTAAGTGGGGAAAAATAAATCTTAATTTCTGATTATGGCATTGGTCAACTAGTCTGGTCCTCAGAGAGGTGACAAAAGATAGACACCTTGAGGGCAGCACTGGTGCTTATGTCATGTTAAAAGACTTAAAGAGCTCCAGGACCTTGGGTTAAACTTCTAGAGGATTTATGGGAGAACATAGACATGAATGAAATAGGAAGAGAATCACAGGTGAACAGAGCTCAGAAACAATTATCATTACTATTAAAATCATCACTATAACATCCCTCACCAGGGAATCATCCAACCTTTTCTGGAATATGTCTAGTGAGGGAGAATACACTGCTTTCCACTCCACTTTTAGCTAGGTCAAATTGTTTTAAAAGAAAGCATTTTCTCATATCAGTCCTCAGTCTTTCTGTGGGCAACTTCTACTCATTTCTCCTAGTTCATCGCCCTTCCTATCACACTTTGCCTATCATATCTCCAAGGTCAAGCAGAACAGATCCAATTTCTTTCCTAAAAGAGATTTCAAGTATGGTAATGCAATTATTATGTCTCTGCAAAATCTCTTTTCTAGGCTAAATATCCCTAAGTTCCTCTAATAAGTCTTTATATAGTATGGTCTCAAGATACTTTACCATCCTACTCTCCCTCCTATGGGTAGTCTCTAACTTGTCAACATTTTAAAATGCAGCACTTAGAACTCAGCATAATACTTCAAATGATGTCTGATCAAGGCAGAGTACCGTGGGACTTTTGCCACCATGATTCCCTTAATGGGGCCTAAGATTACATTGATTTCTTTTTTGTCTACCATTTCACAATATTGGCTCATATTGACCTTATTTTTCACTAAAACTTTTGGATTCTTTTTTTTCAACAATTGCCTAGCTATACCTTACCCCATAAAATGTTGATGAAGCTGGGAGTTTTTTAACTCAAGTGTATGACTTCATATTTATCTCCTTTACATTTCATTTAAGTGGATTTTGTCTGTTGTTCTAACCTATCAGAGTCTTCTCAGATCCCCTATCTCTCCATGTATTAGCTCTCCCTCTTAGTTTCCTCCCATCTGCAAATTTGATGAGTATGCTATCTGTGCCTTCTCCTGAGTCATTGATTAAAATGCTGAACAGTATGAGGCTAAGGACAAATAGCTAGGACATTCCAAAATAGACCTTTCTCAGTTGATATTAATTCATCAAAATCTATTGTTGGATTCCACTCATTCAACAAGTTCTGAATTTGAACATCTGCCTCACTTCTTTCTATCTCATCTATAAACGTAAGAGACTCTTCAAAAGTATTGCTGAAAACTAGATGAAATTGGAGCCTGAATCCCATTTCAGACACTTAATAGTGGCATGACCACATATGGGTCACTTAACTGCTCTAAGCCTAAATTTCTTTTCTAAAAGGGAGATAATCCCTGCAGTACCTACCTCATAGAGTGATGGTAAGGATTAAATGAGGTTCTTGGCCACCGAACTGAAAACCTTAAGAGAAAAAATGATGTTTTCCTCATTGTTACCCATCAAAGGCAAGAGATTCTGTAAACAAGGGCAGACTTGGGAAGAGTTCAACTGGCTAAAATGAATATCTGAGAATGAAGTTTGTATTTCTGGACCATGGCTTCAAATATAATAATGGCAAACATTTAGCCAAGAGTAGAATGTGTCTAACAAGGAATGATTAAGAACACAGTAACCTGTAGATTTCATAAATCTAATCAAAAAGGGTTTGAATTAAAAAGAGAGAGGGTGAAAAACTATTTTGTTGTGTTGTTATGTTTGACTCTTCATGACCACATTTGAAGTTTGCATAACAAAAATACTGGCGTGATTTGCCATTTTCTTCTCCAGATCATTTTTACAGATGAGGAAACTGAGGCAAACAGGGTTAAGTGACTTGCCCAGGGTCACATAGCTAATAAATATCTGAGGCCAGATTTGAACTGAGGAAGATGAATCTTACTGATTTCAAGCCCAGTACTGTAAGTCACTGTACTACCTAGCTACCTTATAGCTAGTTATACTAGCTCCCAGTAGTATGGCTAGCTAACAAGGGAGTAGTTACCATATAGGAAGAAGAGCAATTAGGGCACCAAAATCATAGGAGACAAAATCCAGCAAAGAAGGAAGCAATAAAACCTAAGGTTTGCCCAATTGATAAATGGTCAAAGGATATGAACAGGCAATTTTCAGGGGAAGAAATCAAAGCTATCTATAGTCATACAAAAAAATGTTCTAAATCACTACTGATTAGAGAGATGCAAATCAAAACAACTCTGAGATACCACATCAAACCTATCAGATTGACTAACATGATAAAACAGGAAAATGATAAATGTTGGAGAAGATATGGGAGAGTTAGAACACTCATTCATTGCTGGTGGAGCTGTGAGCTGATCCAACCATTCTGGAGAGCAATTTGGAACTATGCCCAAAGGGCTACAAAAATGTGCATACCCTTTGACCCAGCAATATTGCTTCTAGGACTGTATCCCAAAGAGATCATAAAAATGGAATAAGTCCCACATGTACAAAAATATTTATAGCAGCTCTCTTTGTGGTGGTCAATAACTGGAAACCAAGGGGATGTCTATCAATTGGAGAATGGGTGAACAAGTTGTGGTACACTAATGTAATGGAATACTATTGTGCTATAAGAAATGATGAACAGGAAGATTCAGAGAGGCCTGGAAAGACTTATATGAATGGATGCTGAGCAAAAAGACTTTATACATAGCAACAACCACAACATGAGAAGATTTTTTCTGGTAGATTTAGAACTTCATTGCAATGCAAGAATTTAAAAAATTCCCAGTGGTCTCTTAAGGCAAAATGCCTTCCACATCCAGAGAAAGAACTATGGAATTGGTTCGCAGAATGTGGCAGATCATTTTCTTTTGTATTATGTTTTGGTTTGTTTTATGATTTCTCCCATTCATTTTAATTCTTCTATGCAACATGACTAAGGTGAAAATGTATTTAACAGGAATGTATGTGTAGAACCTACATAAAATTGTATGTGAGGGGGGCAGAGCCAAGATGGCAGAGTAGAAAGACACATATACTCCAGTGCTTCCCCCACAGCCCACAAAATACCTGTAAAAAGTGACTCTCGGGGGCGGAGCCAAGATGGCGGAGTAGAAGGACGCCCATTTACGAGCTCCGAAACCAAAGCCCATGGAATTGGTGTAGAAAGAGTCCCCCATCGATTCTGGGTGAGCGCAAGGTGTGCAGAGGCAGAGTGGAGGAGATTTCCGTTCCAGGGAGCACTGAAGACCCGTCCCCAGGGTCCGGCGCGCCCCGGAGAGTAAACCCGACCCCCAGCGCTGCCCTGGCCGAGGCCTCAGAGAAGCGGATCCGAGCAGGCTTCAGAGACGGAAGCTGAAGCAGCCGGGAAAATCCCTCCGCCCACAGAAGCAGGTCAGTGAGAGAGGCCGGGCTGAAGGAGAGGGGAAGCGGGGCGTCTCCGTGACTCGGGCCCCCTCGGGAGGAAGCGGCGGAGGCAGGGACGGGGGCAGGAAGCGGCGACGGCAGAGGCGTGGGCGGCGGCTGGGGCTGAGGCGGCAGTGGCCCAGGACTCAGGAATCCGCCAGCAGCAGGCAGGATCTTCATTACAGAAGATTCCCGCATAAAACCTGACGGAGCTGAGCCTGGGAGACGGCCCTGCCCCCACCCCGCTCTGTTGCTGAAGGCTTCTGCTTGGGACCCCCAGGGGAGCTGAGATTGGGAGGCGGGGCCCCCCACCCCGCCCCCACCCGCTCCATTCTTGAGAGTCTCTGCATAAAGCCCCTCCCGAGGGATCAGAGTCTCGGAGGCAGCCCGGGCCCCACCTGAGCACCTGAACTAAAGCTCACTGATTGACAGCTGGCAGGAGGAAAGCCCATTTAAATCTCAGAGGCGGCTGAAAGCCCATTTAAATCTCAGAGGCCAAGCACTAGCTGGGTGGATCCAGGCGGGGGTGGAAAGGAATCTCAGAAGTCAAGTAACTGGCTGGGAAAATGCTTAGAAAAGGGAAGAAAAATAAGACTTTAGAGAGTTTTTTCCAACAAATGCAAATGATCCTGACCTTCGGATCTGACGAAGATGAGGACGTATTCTTGCCATCAGGGAAAGACGTGGAGGGCGGGGCCTCAGTACCCCAGACACCCCAGGGGGGTGGTGGGTGGGCTCAGGCCCTGGAAGAGCTCAAAAAGGATTTTGAAAAGCAAGTTAGACAGGTGGAGGAAAAACTGGGAAGAGAAATGTCAGAGATGCAGCAAAAGTATGAAAAACAGGTCAATACCTTGGTAAAGGAGACCCAAAAAAATGCTGAGGAAATTAATACCTTGAAAAATAGGCTCACCCAATTGGCAAAGGAGGTTCAAAAAGCCAACGAGGAGAAGAATGCTTTCAAAAACAGAATGAGCCAAATGGAAAAAGAGGCTCAAAAGCTCACTGAATTTAATAGCTCTCTCAAAATTAGAATGGAACAGATGGAGTCTAATGACTTTATGAGAAACCAAGAAATCACCAAACAAAACCAAAAGAATGAAAAAATGGAAGAGAATGTGAAATATCTCATGGGAAAAACAACTGACCTGGAAAATAGATCCAGGAGAGACAATTTAAAAATTATGGGACTACCTGAAACTCATGATCAAAAAAAGAGCCTAGACATCATCTTCCATGAAATTATCAAGGAAAACTGCCCTGACATTCTAGAACCAGAGGGCAAAATAAGTATTGAAAGAATCCATCGATCACCACCTGAAAGAGATCCAAAAAGAGAAACTCCTAGGAACATTGTGGCCAAATTCCAGAACTCCCAGGTCAAGGAAAAAATCTTACAAGCAGCTAGAAAGAAACAATTCCAGTACTGTGGAAATACAATCAGGATAACCCAAGATCTAGCAGCTTCTACATTAAGGGATCGAAGGGCGTGGAATAGGATATTCCAGAAGGCAAAGGAACTAGGACTCAAACCAAGAATCACCTACCCAGCTAAACTGAGTATAATACTTCAAGGGAAAATATGGTCTTTCAATGAAACAGAGGACTTTCAATCATTCTTGATGAAAAAACCAGAGCTGAAAAGAAAATTTGACTTTCAAACACAAGAATGAGAAGAAGCATGAAAAAGTAAACAGCAAAGAGAAGTCTTAAGGGACTTACCATGAGTGAACTGTTTACATTCCTACATGGAAAGACAATATTTGTAACTCTTAAAACTTTTCAGTATCTGGGTAGTTGGTGGGACCACACATACACATGTACATGCATGCACACACATACACACATGCACACACATACAGAGATAGAGAGCACAGATTGAACTGAATAGGATGGGACTATACCTTAAAAGAAACTAGGGTAAATGGTGAGAGAGAAATGTAGGGGGAGGGAAAGGGAAGGGGGTAACTATATGTCATTTAAGAGGCAGGTAGTTTTTCTTAGTGGAGGGAAAAAGAGGAGAGCTGAGAAAAAAACAAAACAAAACAAAACAAAAACAAGAAGTTTACCCTCATCACATTTGACTAAACGAAGGAGTGAAATGCACACTCATTTTGGTATGAAAACCTATCTTACAGTATAAGAAAGTGGGGGAGAAAGAGATATTGCAAGGGGAGGATGATGGAAGGGAGGGCAAAGGGAGGAGGGAGCAATTTGAAATCAACACTTGGGGAGGGACAGGATCAAAAGACAGAAGAGAAACAATGAGGGGCAGGTTAGGAGGGATGGTAATCCAGTTAGTCTTACACAACACGACTATCAGGGAGGTCATTGGCAAAACTACACAGATATGGCCTATATTGAATTGCCTGCTGTCCCAAAGGGAATGGGTGGGGAGGGAGGGATGAGGAGAATTTGGAACTCAAAGTTTTAGGAACAACTGTTTAGTATTGTTGTTGCAACTAGGAAAGAAGACATACAGTTAAGGAGGAATAGAAAGTCATCTGGCCCTACAGGAGAAAAGAGAAGATGGAGACAAGAGAAGGGAGAGATGACAGAAGAGAGGGCAGATTGGAGATAGGGAAAATTAGATTGCTTGGGGTATTGGGGTGGGGGGAGGGGAGAAAAGGGGAGAAAATTTGGAACCCAAAAATTTGTGAAAATGAATGTAAAAAATTTAAATAAATAAAAAAAATAATAAAAAAAAAGTGACTCTCAACACATTCTAGAGCAGCAGAAGCCACAGAATAACAGAGTTGAAGAGGTTTCCAGCTAAACGTAACCTGGAAGGCCAACTGGAAAGGTTTATCTCATGGGACACTGAGTGGAGCAGAGCCCAGCCCTGGCCACTCAGCACTGAGAGGAACAGGACCTGAACAGACCTCCAGGGCAGAATTCCCAGCAGGGAGGGTCCCAGATCCTCAACCCACAAGTGCCAAAGATAGTTCCAAAGGTCAGTGTGGGAGGACTTTCCCAGATGGGTGAGAAGAGAGTTGAGGGTCTCCCCAGCACTGGCCCCAGGTAGTGGCAGAGGTGGAGGCAGCAGCAGCAGCAGGCAGCAGGTGACTACACTGGCCCCAGAAGCAGCCTGGGTCCATTGTCCATGTGGCTCAGCTTATAGCCCCTGGGGGAATTGAGCAGCTGATCTAAACCTCAGCTGAAGAAAATAACACCTTTAAAAATAGGCTTACTCAATTCGAAAAAGAGATCCAAAAAGCCAATGAGAAGGAGCTTTTAAAAAGCAGAATTAGCCAAATGGAAAAGAAGGTTCAAAAACTCACTGAACAAAATAGTTCTTTAAAAGATATGATCAAGTTCAGGGAAGCTAATGACTATGAGATAAACCAAGAAGTTGGAAAACAAAACCAGAAGTTTGAAAAAGTAGAAGAAAATGTGAAACATCTCATTGGAAAGACAACTGACCTGGAAAATAGATCCAGGAGAGACAATTTAAAAATTATGACACCACCTGAAAGTCATGATCAAAAAAAGAGACAAGACATTATCTTCCATGAAATTATCGAGGAAAACTGTCCTGATATTCTAGAACCAGAGGGCAAAATAAATGTTGGAAGAATCACCACCTGAAAGAGACCTGAAAAGAGAAACTCCTAGGAATATTGTGGCCAAATTTCAGAGTTTCCAGGTCAAGGAGAAAATACTGCAAGCAGCTAGAAAGAAACAATTCAAGTATTGTGGAAACACAATCAGGATAACACAGGATCTGGCAGCTTCTACATTAGGGGATCTAAGGACTTGGAAAAAGATATTCCAGAAGTCAAAGGAACTGGGATTAAAACCAAGAGTCACCTACCCAACAAAACTGAATATAATACCTCAAGGGAATAAATGGTTATTCAATGATATACAGGATTTCAAGCATTCATGATGAAAAGACCAGAACTGAAGAGAAAATTTGACTTTCAGACACAAGAATCAAGAAAAGCATGAAAAGGTAAACAGGAAAGAGAAATCATAAAAGGACTTTCTAAAGTTGAACTGTTTACATTCCTACATGGAAAGATAATATTTGTAACTCTTGAGACTTTTCTCAGTATTTGGGTAGGTGGAGGGATTATACACACACACACACACACACACACACACACACACACACACACACATACACGTATAGACAGAGAGTACAGGTTGAGTTGAATCAGAAGAGATGATGTCCATAAAAAAAATAAAATTCAATTAAGGGGTGAAAGAGGAAAATATTGGGAGGAGAAGGGGAGAAATGGAATGGGACAGGCTATCACTCATAAAAGAAATAAGAAAAATCTTGTTCAATGGAAGAGAAAAGGGAGGAGGTGAGAGGGGAAAAGTGAAGCTTACTCTCTTCACATGGCTTAAGGAGGGAAAAACATGCTCACTAAATTTGGTATGAAAATTTATCTTACACTACAGGAAACTATGGGAGAAGAAGACAAGTGGGGTGAGGGGGATGATAGAAAGGAGGGCAAATGGGAGAAAGAAGTAACTAGAAGTGAACACTTTTGGGAAGGGACAAGGTCAAATGAGAGAATAGAAAAGGAGGGACAGGGGTAGGATGGAGGGCAATATAGTTAGTTTTACACAACATGACTCTTATGGAAATCTTTTGCAAAATGACACATATATGGCCTGTATTTGAATTGCTTACCTTCTCAGTGGGAATGGATGGGGAGGGAGGGAGGGAGAGAAGTTGGGATTCAAGGTATTAGAAATGAATGTTGAGAATTATTTTTGCATATAACTGGGAAATAAGAAATACAGGTAAAGGGGTATAGACATTTATCTTCCCCTACAAGAAAAGAGAGAAGATGGAAATAAGAGAAGGGTGGGATGTGATAGAAGGGAGGGTACAATGAGGGAAGGGGTAATCAGAATGCAAGGTATTATGGGGTGGGGGGAGGGGAGAGATGGGGAGAAAAATTGGAATTCAAAATTTTGTGGAAATGAATGTTGAAATCTAAAAATAAATAAATTTTTAAAAAATTGTATGCCATCTCAGGAAAGGAGGGGAAAGGAGGGAGGGGGAAGAATCTAAGTTATATGGAAGTGATTGTAGAACACTGAAAACAAATAAAATAATAAATAAATAAATAAAAATAAAACCTAAGACCTCAGAAACCTGTATAAAAAAACCCACAAAGCATACATTTCTGTGAACGCAAAAGTAGGAAAGGGGAAAAAACTTTGGTTCTGATTGAGTAATAAGTTATTAATACAAGGGAGAAATAATCATTTCTCACAGTATTAGGTGCTTAAATTGATATTTAGATACTAATTATGGTATGAATTACATTGAGAAGAAATTACTGGCCTTGGCCATTGATATTGAGAAGTAGTTACCAGAAGTATAACTCGTGCTCATACTGTAAGGCAGGCCTACACAGGCCCACGGGCCACTTGCCGGCAAGCCAAACGATTGACCTGTGAAAAATGTAGAGGAAAATATCCTTTGTATGTAGAGGAAATTCTTTGGCATGCTGCAAGTGGCATTTTAAGTGGCCAAGTTGTACAGGCCTGTTCTAAGGGATACCCCTAGAATCTTGAGTAGAAAAATGTAGGTAGCCATGAGCCCTCTACCCAATTTATCAGTGTGAGTTGGTGCTAAGATAAGGACGCCAGGCTTAATAAAGATTACATAGAAATCTGCTGAAACCTTCTCTCTGTCCAAAACAGAGGAGTTGATAGCTTCTTGATTTGCTTAAATGTTAATTTTCTCCTTCAAAAGATGGAGGAATCAAATGAGTTGAAATTCTGTACTAGATCTGGTTTTCACTAACTGATAAGAAATAGTTACTGAAGTGGAAATGATGGGAATCCTGGGGGAAAGGAACTACTTCCTATGAAGGTTTGTGATAGAGAAGGGGAGGAAATTTTATCATGGCCTGTCATGCACACCAGAACTTCAAGGGTCGCCATATGGAAAAGAGATTAGACTTGTCCTTTTTGACCCCAGAGAACAGTCAGGAGCAATAGAGAGAAGTTCACAAGAAGCAACTTCAGGCTTGACATCAGGAAAAACCTAACAATTAGTGCTATGCAAAAATGGAAGGGGCTGCCTCTAGGGGTAGCAGCAAAAATTGGATGACCACTTATCAGATACTGTCGAAAGAGAGTTCTTTTTCAGGTGTGGGTGGAATTGAATTACTGATGTCCCTTTCAACTCCAAACTCTTGTGACTCTATAATTCTAGCATTTCTAACGTGACAGTCTTGCTTTAATCACTTTCATTTTTTTCCTCCTTATGTTGCAGAGCATCCTGAATGATTTTAACTTGAATAGCCACCCCAGAAAGTGTCTCAACCAAAGTGCAGTTGAATTCATCATAACACCCCCATACTCACGTCTGGCATAAACCTTTGTAGCTATTTCCAAATGACTGATGGGGAAAGGAGAAGGAGAAACCAACTGCTGAGATCTAGGACACATAATACTGAAAATGAAATCCTCAAAATAACTAACTGAAAATACCATTGAATTTTTAAAGATCCCTAGTAGAGAATCTATTCAATCAGTTGCTTACAAGGTAATTGAAGCAGTCTTTGCAAGAATCCCTAATTTAAGTGCAAGTCTACATGTTAGCTTGCTAAAACTAAGAAAAGTGTTAGAGCTGGGTCACTGGGGATCCTCTTTCAGTGAAGAAATAAGAGCTGGCAGCAGAAGAAAAGAAAAGCAGGCAGGAGACCTAAGAGAAATGCAATGCATTCCACCTTACCTTCCAATCCTTTTAAAAAAATTGTTTTACGGATGCTCTTTTTAAAAACATTCTGTCAATTCCAAAAGACTAGTGATGAAAAATACTACCCACCTCCAGAGAGAGAGAGAGAACTAGTGAACTTTAAATACAGATTGGAATATAATTTTTTCAGTTTATTTTTCTTGTGGTTTTTTGCAACATTTTTAATATGGAAATATGCTTTGTATGATTTCATATGTATAATTGATATAATATTACTAGCTTTCTCAATAGGTAGGGGAAAGGCTAGAGGTAGGGAGAGAATTTGGAATATAAATTTTTAAAAATAATATATAAAAAATAGAACAATATTTTTGAAAAAGAAAGATGGGGAAATCAAAAAGCAACAGGTTTTAAGCGAATTTGGTTCAGTTCTACAAACACTTATTAAGCACATGTTATAAGCAAGCCCCTGTGCTAGGAGATGGTAACATATATATATATAAAGCAACAAAACAAAAACTTTTCCTGTCATTGCACAATGATTTGTCCACAATAGAATCTTCCCTTGGAATGAAGTACATTTAAGCAACTGTAGCAAATCAACACTTTGGCTACATCTGACACTGTATGCCTCCTTCAGTACCTTCCCACGAAGTTGAGGAATCTGGTTTAGAGAATTTTAATCCTATTGCTTCAGATTAAGGGGTTGGATTCTCCCAAATCCAAAGGTGAAAAGCATAACAGAAGTGGGGACGATGAGCAGAATAAACCCAGTTTTACTTCTGAGAGACTAACAAGGCTTTGTAACTGCTAGTTAAATTTTGTACCAATATTCAATACTCATTCCACAACACGATTTGATCATTTTATTTTTTTTCCATTTATCCAGAACTTAAATCTGTTTCCAAAAGGATAGGAGGTGGAATTTTCATCAGCTGGGATGATAGAACCTTTTCCAGAATCTTCTTCTCTCCATCCCTTCCCCAGAATTTACTTAACAGCAAGAGTAATTTGGGGCTTTAGAGAATGCACTGGTGACTGGCAACTGCCCATCCCTCTGCTGTCAGCATTTCAGGCATCCATTTGCATTTTTCTAATTTGGCACTCTCGCTTCGACAGTCACATAAGATGTTCTCGAAGGGTAGCTTGGCAACCTACACCCATAGTCACAAGTGAAGATGCCTGTTCCTAAATTGGCTAATCCACTTGTCTAAATTATGTTCATCAGGTGATCACGGCAGTCACTAAATATATCCACTACAGTGGGGCAGTAAAGGGGATTTTCACCCAATCCTCAATTACATTCAGCATATATTAAAACAAATCCACCAATGCTTCCTATTGGTTGGTTTTTTTCCCCTCTGCCCAGAATGAGCAGATGGAAAGGACAACTACAATATAAGCCTCTCACTTTAGAATTAGGGCTTGAAATAGAAAAAAAAATAAGAAAGCTCAAACCGATCATGCCCCCCTAGTTCTCTGATACTTTTTACTTAATAGTAAATTATTAGAATAACTAGCATTTATATAGGGCATTGTGACCCACAAAGTTTTTTTTCCAAATAATGTCTCATTTGACCCTTACAATTCTGAACTAGGTGCTATTATTATCCCTATTTCACAGATGAAGAAAATGAAATAAACAAAATTTAAGGGACTTGACAAGTAGTGTCTGAGGCAGGATTTGGAATCAAGTCCTCATGACTCCAAGTCAGATACTCTATCCATTTGGATAGATGGATGCCTTACTATTTCTTGTAGAAAAGAAGCATGGGAAGAATGGGTCTGAGTATACTACACATAGAAGGCAACTAGGGGACTCAGTAGATACAGCACTAGGTCTGGAGTCAGGAAGAAATGACCTTAATATGGCCTTAGCCACTTACTAGCTGTGTGACCCTGAGCAAGTCACCTAACCTTTGTGTGCCTTAATCCACTGGAGAAGGAAATGGAAAAGCACTCTAGTATCCTTGCCAAGAAAACCCTATGGCCACTAGGGTTATGAGGTCATGAAGAGTCAGATATGACTGAATGATAACTGCAACAAAATGCTATTATAAGAAATGATTTCAAGAACTAGCAGAAGGGGTCCTCTGCTTCTTCAAACAAGAACCTCCCCTGCCTGTTCCCTGATACCTTAATTCTTTTAACAAAAGATAATGGCTATAATGCTACAACTTAAGATGCATTTTTAAATGCAAAGAGCCTGAAAGATATAAACATGGATTGAATTGTATGAACACAAAAAGCACAAATCTGGGAGTCAGGATCCCTGGGCTCTCATTCTAACTCTCGGGAGTTCAGGTGTCTCATTAGTAAAATCAGTCAGTTAGTGTGCCTTTATTAAGCACTTGCTACCTCCTGGGCACCAGGGATACAAAGAAAGGCAAACACAGTCTGTGTCTTTTGGGAGCTCACATTTGAATGATGGAGACAACTTGCAAGCAACCACATACATACAAAATATATACAGCTGTTGCAAATAAAACCCAAGAGATGGAGTTTCCAGGTAATTTGTGATCAATTCATTACTTAGGGTAGCTAACAATCAATAAATTGATGATCAGTAGCTTCGGTAACCAAATATGCCAAGAGTCTCTCAAATGGCGTAAATCAGAAGTGTACCTTCTGGCAGGAAATTCAACCCTGATTGGTGGACATTTAAGGAGGAGGTAGGCTAAAGGTCTTCAGCTCTTCCTGAGGAGAACATGGCTTGTCTATGAGACTCATCAGCTTTGAGGCATCTGGGCAAGAGAAGTCATTTCCCTCAAGATCTTTCTGGTTAGTTTTCTCTTCCATGATTTGGGTTGCCCTAAACTCTAATGGAGAGGATCAAGGACCAGGGTTCCTCCTGAAGGGTAAGGGCTCCTCCAGACTGGATTCTGTCTATATCCCATTCTATATTGGGTGAGAGCCCCACCAGCCTAGGAATAATATCACTCAATCATGCCCTTCAGAGGCTGGCTGACCTTTCAGGAGTTAACAGATATAGAAGGAAAAGGATGGATCGCAAATTAGTTATTAACAAAATAGTATAATGTTAATTTCTCTTATTGGAAGTGGGAGGTAACACCAAAGGGAAGGCACTAGTGAAGGAAGGAGGAGAACGTCAGACTGGGAAGATCCTCTTGAAGAAGGTACAGTTTGAACTAAGTCCTGAACGAAGCTAGTGAAGCTAGGAGACCACAACGAGGAGAATGAGCATCTTAGGTGGGAGAACAGCCAGTATAAATGAGTACAGGGGAGAGACTGAGTCAAGGAATTACGAGCAGATCAAGTGTCCATGTATCACAGTGTGTCATTTAAGAAGTTCAAGAGACATAATTTCTGGGTGATTAGTCATTTTATTAATAATAGTATTTTAATAAAAGGTCAGTAGCACTCTAGAATGGCAAAGACCATCATAGTGGTAGGCTCACAACTTTATAAGCCCTTGGCAGAAGGTGACAATCAATCATGGTTGGTTAACAATAAGAGAATGAATATTACAATGAGGGGCTGAGAGTGATATCCTGTCACTTTTGGACAGAAAGACTATCCCTATACACAGACTACCCCTCGCCTTGGGCAATCTAGACAAATGATCTACCTGTGATTGAATGGAATTCATCTTAGATTAGAGGTTCCTGGTGAGGCTGGGTGGGCTCTGATAGAGGAGAAAGTTCAAACTTCAGAGACTGAGTATTTAAAATAAGGACTTTAGAAAAAGGGGGAACTCTATCTCCCCAAATCATTGTTTATTAATAATTATTTCTCTCAATAGATTATGAAAAAGGGCTTAATGCAAGAAAGGTAGGAAGAGGCAGGTTGTAAAAGGCTTTAAAAGCCAAGCGGAGAATTTTATATGTGATCCTGGAGATAACAGGATAATAGATAATAAAGTTAACTGAATTGATGGAAGACTGGAAGATCACTCTGGCAACTGAGGGGTTGGGGGTGGGGGAGAGAGAAACTTAAGGCAGAGACTGCAGTAGTCTGAGAGTGAGGTGATGAGGGCCCAGGGAAGGATGATGGGAGCGTGAGTGGAGAAGAGATCCACATAAGAGATGTTGTGGAGGTAAAAATAACAAGACAATTGATTTGATTTGTGGAACAGATTTGATATGTGAAGGGAGGATGAGTGCAAGTCAAGGAAGACACTGAAACTGAGATTGTTAAATTAAGGAGCAATTTCTACATTCTTTCCATTTCTAAAACCACATGTAGAAATAATTCAAACTAAGTTACTGATTTCCTCTTTCCTAAATATAAGATGTGTGTGTTCATCCTTTGTTGCCAAAAAAGACCATGCCATCAGAGAAATGATAACATGATTTGCACTTCATTATGAGTGAGGGCTGTGCAGGTCACCAGCCTCACTTCTCCTCCAGAGCCATATCTAGTGACCAGATATTCATCAGGATGACTGGAGATGACCCAGGATGAGGCAATTGAGGTTAAGTGACTTGCCTAAGGTCACATAGCTAGTGAGTATCAAGTGTCTGAGGTGAGATTTGAACTCAGGTCCTCCTGACTCCTGTACTGGTGCTCTATCCACTGCACCACCTAACTGCCCCTTAAGTATAAGAAAGTACTGAGCAAAGGAAGAGGAGACCAAAAGCACCAAAAACAAACTTTGTCTACTTTACAATTTTTCCCAGGTCAACGCTGGGAGGAAAAAAAATAGCAGGGAAAGAAAACCATCCAGAAATCTTTTTAAATGTGAGAAGGAAAAAGAAAGAAGTAGGGTTCACAATAGCCCCTGTTCAAGAGTGAGGAAAAACAACTAAAGCTTCAAAAAGAACAGGAATCACGTGTTCCCCAACCATTCCCAACCCCTCCCCCTCAAAAAAGTGAACTACAATCCTCTCGTTATTCTATCTTTATTTGGAAATGGTAGTACTGAGGAAAGATAATTTATAAGCAGACATCATTCATTATATTTACATATGTTGAGTCAAAAGTAAAAAGGCCTAAAACTTGGCAGATGCTTAAAAAGTTCTATTAATTTTATTATTTGCAAACCTCTTAGAGATGTAATGCTTGCAAAACAAAATCTTAGCAAATTGTTAAATTTGGGGAATTAATGGCAAAACTGATTTGTTTTTGAGTGGGACAACCATTTTTGGAGAATATCTGATTATCATCATTCTTTGGCCCTATGGGAAAAAAAGAAATCACCCTTACAATTGCAGGGGACAGTGAGCAGATTGGAGTACAAAAATTGAAACAAAGAAGGGGGGCCAGGGTTCTGGCTTCTTTTCTAATGCAACCATTAAGAGATTTTCCAAGGACCACAAAATGTTGTTTCTTCTCTCCTCTTTGTTATCCAAAGTCCTCTCTTCAGTATAGTTACTTGACAAGATCGTGCACTTTTTGGTCACATATGTAGAGAACAGACATCTTCACTGACTCCTATCACACTGTACACCCCTGATGATAACAGACCATCCTGGTGCTCATCACTTTTCTAGACCTTTAAGAACTTTGCTAGTACCCAGACTCAGCCTTCCTGGAAAGTTTAGCAGATAATCAAGGCTCACGTTTTACTGATCTAAGGGATGATTTACAGACAAAAGTACAATCATATAATTATAGAATACTACGCTGAAAATGGCCCTTAGAAATCACCTAAACCAACCCCCTCATTTTATAGACAAGGCAAGTGCCCTCTTCCTTATAACAGTCATCACAAAGCTGCCATCTTAACTGGTGGAAACATTCTAAAGCACATGTGTGCCCCTCCTTCCAAATCTGATCATGGCCTTTGGGTTTCATTAAAGTCTTCTATTATATTTCCATAGAGAAAACAACTTCATGTGACCATAATCCAAGATAATAACATTTTAAAAATCAACTATGTCAGTGGTTTCACTTTTAAATTCCATTTGTGTGGGTTTGAGCACTAGGTCTATTAGGGGCTGGTGGATACATTTGTATATTCTGTACACACTTTTTTTTAATCCTCAAAAAAAAAAAACCTAACAAGAGGGTCATTTTATTTCTTCTTTTATTTCTTTTTTTTTTTTTTTAAGAATTGGACTAAATCAAGGCAATTAGTGAAAGGGAAATGTTTATAGCAATCTACCCATGGCAGTTCCACTAATGTAATGATTTAGCTCAAACCCACTAAAACAAGAACATGTATCATTAGAATGAATCAGAATCAAAAGCAATGCAACTTGGTGCTTACAGTAATTCCACATACATCATCTCATCAGCAATGCCAGCTATAAAATTAAGGGTATACAATTAGTCAATCAGCCGGTTCCTGAATTAATTAATTATGCGAGGAAAATCAGCAAGCAAGGACAGGACTACATCCAACAACACACTTCCCCCTCTCTGAACAATCCTCTCCATTAATTTTGATCTGGTTATGTAGTAAATCACAGACCAGAATCTTCTCCAGATGGTCTCCATGTTCAGGGCAGCTTTCAAATCCATCTTTGCAGTGTTCCTGCTTTGTAATGACCAGGTTTTGAATCTGATAAGCTAATCTACCTCAGAGTCATTTGGTCTTGTTTCTTTATCTGAAGATGGTCATTGGATGTGGGAGAAGTGGGGTGAGCAGAGGGTCGCTACTTACCCAGAAAATCTCAGGCTTTAATTTTCAGGGTCCGTGTAACAATAGTCAATGGGTCCATGAAGAGTTAGATTAGCCCAATACACTGTACAGCCCTTGGTTCAGCCTTTGTTTCCCAATATAAGTTATATGGTATGATTATACAATTCTGTTGCTTTTCAATATTTTAATTCTTTTTTTCTTCTTCTTCTACTTCTTTCTTTCTGTCTCTCTGTAGCTCTCCCTGTCTCTCTCTCTCTCTCTCTCTCTCTCTCTCTCTCTCTCTCTCTCTCTCTCTCTCTCTCCCTTCTCTCTCTATGTGTCTTTCTGTGTCTCTGTCTGTGTCCATCTCTCTCTTTTTCTAAGTATATATACACATATATACATACATATATATGTATGTATATATACATACATATAATATTATATATTATATATAATATACATATAATATTCACATGTGTATATCCTGCATGTATGCATTACACATGTAGTATGTATATACATTTGTGTATGACTATATGGATGGATGGATAAATATATCAGTCACGGGGCCCAGAAATTTTGTAAAAGGAAATAAGAAGGCAGAGTGATCAAAATGAGAAATGTCATCTTTTGGGAATCAGGACCTCTGGGTTAGAGTCCTGCCTTTAGCACTAACTGTGATCTTGGGCTTCACCTCACTTCTCTGAGATTCCCATTTTCTAATTTATAAAACTGTAAGAGGAGAAGAGAGAAAGAAGAGAAACTCAGTAAATCTGCTACTGCCTTTAAATCCCTTTCTGCTCCAATAATCTATTAGGGAGTGCACATGTCAGCAAGACAGAGATACTAGATGGGTAGGTAAGGCGCTTTCTCCTTTAGGGATATTTAGGCTTTTTTTTCCCCTTTTGCAAAAAAAAAAAAGAAAGAAAGAAACTAATATTCATAAAGTGCCAGCAGGGAGAAAGCCTACTCTTTTTTTAGGACTCTTGCTTATTCTTTCATTATTTTTGTTCTTGACCTTTTTTTCAGGGAGACTCTGGTTTTAAGAAGGAAAACAGTGTTGAAAGGGAGAGGAAGAAAGGACAAGCTGATTTATGAAGAAACAAAGTCACGCAGGAAGATATCTTTGCTACTTATACCTCAGCCAGTAGAAAGAGGTCAGCAAGAATGCAGCTAGAACTCAGTCCTTTCAGGGAGCAAAGCAGTATTACTGAGCCCCAGCAGTTTACAAGCTATTTTAGGGGCAAACACATCAGAGAGATGAAAGCTGAAAGTAGAAATGACAATTTAACTTTTCTTGGGTGGGGATTTGGACTTGCAGTCAGTATGAAGGATTCCCAATATAGAAACTTTCTCTACTAATGCAGACCTGGAATTCACCTATAGTTTAAAGTCTTAAAGAGTTATCTGGGGCACTGAAATATTAAATGATTTGCTGGAGGTCACCCAACTAATATGCAGCAATGACAAGACTTGAACATAGATTTTCCTGACTCTAAACACAGCATAATGCCTCTCCAAATACATTTAATCTACAATAAGAGAAAAATTGTATGGGTTCGAAGAATATTCCTATGTAGGTGTTTTTCAGTACCCCAATTTGACTAGCTGGAATTGTTCTCTAATTATCATCCTACTCACTTTTCTGAAGGAAGTATGTACTTCACAATAAAAATGGAACAAAACATCCCCGGATTATTCTCAATAAAAGAAGGGTTTTAGCACATAGTTATTGGTATGGATAGAACAAAGACTCCATTGCAGAAAATTGATGCAAAGAGGTACTCAATCCCCAAGCATTTATCAAGTGCTCACTATGTGTCAGGCTTTGTGCTAAGTGCTAGAAGTACAAGGGAAGAACTTCCTCTGCCTACCCCAAAAAACAAAAACAAGAACAGTCTGTAGCTTCAAGGAGGCTCCTTTCTAATGAAGGAGACAAGAATCATGATACCTGGATTTTAGTCCCAGTTTCTGGACTTCAGTTTTTTCATCTGTAAAATGAGGATCTAGAAAATCTCTTCTTTCAATTCTGAAATTTACTGAATCTATATAAATATGAAATACCAAAGGTAACCAATTTTATGTCAACCCTTCTAGTGGACTGAACGTCCATATCCTAAGAGGTGATATCACTAAACTCCATTCTGCTGCACTTTGGAAATTTCTATCAACAAGTCAGATAGTTGCCTGGAACAGAGGATGCTGGTCTCTGTCCCACATATAAGGATCAAGAAGAAAAGACCCTCTACCTGTTTTGTTTTTTTTTATGAGCTAGACATGATCTAACTGTAATATAACTAGGACTAAAAACCTGTTACATCCCAGAGAAGGTTCTAGTCATTATATCCTAGCAGACTAGTGCTGAGATAGCTATATGATGGCAATAGGGTCAACACTCAATTGGGGAGCAGAAAAGATGTGATACCCAGCTCATGTGTAGGCTCTGCAGAGAGTTATGCCCATGGGTACAAATTCATAAAGAGCAGTATAATTAGATTAGCAAAAGATACATGCAGCCTTTATGTTTTGAGGTGCCCCTGCAGATGTGTGCCCTAGCCACATACTTCCCTTTTATGTGTCCAGTCTTCCAACACTGATAGGTTCATTTGTGAGAAGGCATCAATCAAATACATGGAGGTGGGGAGGGGTGTTCTATTACTACTTCTCTTAGCATGTTGGATCATTAAATGCCTTTACTTAAAACTACTTGTGTCCTCTGACTGACCAGAAAAAAAGTAAACACATTGGTTGAAAACTCAGATATTGAGTAAATATAGACCCATAAAGCACCTTGAACCTGGGATAGCTATATCTAAGAGCCCCACAGGTGAGAGGAAAATGCCCCACAAGACACTGGGAAAACGTAACTTCTATAGACAGATTCAAAGGAAAGGTAGTAGTAGGTAAATAAGCTATTTTTAAAATTCATTTCTAAAACACTGAACTATATTAACACTATTAGCAGATGCATTAATGCGTTATAAATGAATTAAACTGATACCTTTTCATTTAGACTGACATTATTCAAGACAAGTGCATGAGTTCATACCACAAAATCAATGAATAAATGCAAGTGAAGTATTAGAGGAGAATACTCAAGATTTCTATACCTTTCTTTCCTTATCTGCAAAATAAAGCTCCTGTACAAGATGATTTCACGAAGAGACCAGACTATCCAAATTCCTTTTTCTCTCTGCTCTATTCTTAACTCTCCAGTCTCTTCCACCTCTGTGCCCACAACCCTGTCACTCTGAAGATGCTTCCTCCTCTGCAGTGATTGGTGAAATCTTTCCCTGGACCATCATTTCAGAAGAACTGAGGTTGGTCATGCTCAATTCTCTGCTCCAAACTTTGTAGAAATTTCCACCTCACCCCACACAGGTACCTCTCTACCTCCATGCTCCACACTGCTCCTTGTTTCTAGCTTCTTTTTATGTACTATCTTTCCCATTAGAATATAAACTCCTTGAAGGAAGAGATGTTGTTTTCTTCTATTTTTATTCCCAGCTCGTTGCACCATATCTGGCCCCTTTTAAGTGCTTAGTAAATATTGTATCTATCATCTAACTATTTCTCTATCTATCATCTATATATTCTCTATCATGTATCTGTCCATCTCTCTATTATATGTCTAATATCTGAGGTCCATCTCCTGTCTATCTGATCTATATCTTGCTGCTGGACCCAGAGGGCTCTGGAGGAGAGAGTGAGGCTAGTGACTTTGCACAGCCCTCCCTCACTTAAATCCAATTCACTTTAAGTCATGGCATCTCCTTCCTGATGTCATGGTCCTCTTTGAGAATGAAGGACAAACAATAATCTATTATCTATCTATCCATTTATCTATCATCGCTTACCTAACTAGTATCTGTCCATCTATCATCTATCTGAACTCTCTCTACTTCTATATAAAGAGTGTTTTTCAAACAAGTATTTGTGAACCTTTCACTGTAAGTCACTCAACACTGTAGAATACTGGAATATCAAGCATGAATGTTCAGGATAGAAGGTTTGTATCATAGTTACAATAATGACCTTCCCATGTTGAGTGCATATATACATGTACACATACATACATATGCATTCACATGTTTTGAACAGTTGGAGTGAGAGCATTAACACACTGAGGCAACTAAGAGGAGTGGTGGATAGAGCTCTGGGATTTGGCATCAGGAAGACCTGGATTCAAATCCAGCCTCAAATATTTACTAGCTGTGTGACCTTGGGCAAGTCACTTAACCTCTGTTACCATATGACCCCTTTTTGTCTTTCCTCCATAGGTGAAGCAATGTAGCAACACTTTTAGCTCATATTTCTAGGGGCTATTTCAGTTCTTTTATGTCAGAGACCCCAGCCAGCTTCACCTAGCCAACTAGCTAGAAAAGTCATTAAGTAGTTAAGTCTGTTTTGAAATGCAATCTGTTTCTATTCTTCCTGCCATTCACTGACCCTAGACTCACTTGGGGGTTAGAAAACTCCTTTCAGTTGCTATCATGCCTGTCATGGTCCGTGTAGATCTCACCGTGGGAGCAAGGCTGAATGGGACTGGGTGGAACTAGTGACCTTTGTCCCATTTCCCTCCCAGTAACAAAGTCTCTGTCCTGCCTACACACATAATAGAATGGGTGTCTAACATGCATACCACAAAAAGTGTCAGTTTTCCCTCATTGAATAAAAAAAAAAAACTGGTATTCTAAAGAACTGGGTAACTAGCCATAAACCTGGCTACTTTTCTTTCTTTAAAAAAAAAAAAAAAAAGCTAATTTGTCACCTTATTCGTCTGACTTTCTGGAAAGTTGTTTTGTTTGCGGAAAAATAAACTTGCCAGTTCCAAACCCATAAAATATCCTGCAAAGATACAATATAGTATAGTCATGTCCTTTCATAAGCTTCCCATAATCATGCTATGATACTCTAGAAATGGCAGAAACGTTTATTAGATTATATTCTTCCTTTCCTGATATTATTTCTTTGTGAAAATCCCTGCTGAATGCTTATCCCTAATCTAACCTACATTGCATCAAGCTATCAGCAAGAACAATTTCTTATTCTTGCCAACAACTGTTTTTGCCCACTTGTGGGTTTGTGTGTGTGTGAGTGCTCCGGAGTGTATGCATGTAATAGCTTTTGGGCACTCAGCCCAGAGTAGTGGAAACTTTTTGGTTTAATATGATGCATAGTTTTCCACATTATTTTTTAAGAAGGCCACTTTATAAATGATTAATGCTATATTATTTTAGCATTAGCCCTATCAGACTACAGGGGAAAAGTCTGCTGCAAAGCAGAAGTCTAACAAGAATCCTTTTGTATTTTATCCTCCATAAAGCATTAATAATTTGCATTAATGTAGGCTGCAGCAGTACCAGCTGGTTTGGGGAGGCATTAATGCCCAATGATTTCTGCAGCTTGCTTGGGTCTACAGTCTTCAGGCAAGGAAAAATATCTACTAAGGTCAGGGAGGGCCCTGCCAATCATGCAGGCTACTGGGCTGGGTTCCTTTTGTGATTCCTAATTACTTTCTATTCCCTTTGTACAGAAGGGTTGAAAGAATCACCGCAAATCCCTGGTGTTTTCTGTCTTTCTTGGTCTAGGAGGTCCTGATCACACACAACTCATGGTTAGATGAGGAGAAAGAGTCAGGGTCAGGGAGTATCTGGAGAAAAATGAAGCCCCAAAGGTGACAGTTTTTAGACATGCGCCAAAGAAAACCAATTGTCAATCTACTTTTTATTGTCATGTGTGATTCAGCAAAGACTACACCCTGAATATCCCTCTGCCCCTGGCTGCGGGATCTGTGGTGTTTGAATTGTTGATTTTAATCAATTGACCTGAAACATACAGACATGTGACTGGAAGCAAAGACTATGTCGTCACTTGCAAGGAAAAGTCACTCCTCTTTTTTGTTCACCAAATACCCCAGCTCAAGGCTGCTACTTCCACACCTATCCCTGGGCTTATAAAAAGATGAAACAATTTATCATCAAACTCCTCACCTGCAGGATTTTTGTTTTCTTTCTGTTTCTCATTTGTTTTTTGAGCCAGGCAAATGGCTATGAAGGTTCAGAAAGAAAGGAGGGAAGATGGTATTAGGAGAGGTGTGGTCAGCAAAGCTCTTTCCCAGCTGCTGCACTGAACTCCTCTCCAGCCAAAATAATTCTGAGGAATCTGGGACTCCCTCCTCCCCCACCCTTGGGGATTACTTACCCTGAGCAAAAGGGTATGTTGGCTCTCTGCAAAACTAATTTTTTTGAATGTCATGGAAATGTACTTGATTCTCAAGACACGCTAATATCAGGAATTAGCTAACTACACAGATCATCCTGGAATTACACACTGGAAGGAGTGAGGAGCGGTCAAATCACTCTCCTTAAGACCTCATGGGAAGTTAGTCACCGTGCGAATCTGAATCATTGACTTGGGGAGGGAGAGATGGTGCGGCAATTGGAGAGCAAATCTTGCCTCAGATATTTATGAGTGTGAGCATGGTCAAGTCATTTAATCACTCAGAGCCTGTGTCCTCGTCTCAAAAATAGGATAATACCTGTACTGCCTACCTTGAAGATTATTTTAGGATAAGTACTACATAAATATGTGTTATTATTAACTTTAAGCCTGCGTGAACTCCATTAGAAAACATCTCATTTTAAATTGTGTTTCTGCTTTCACAAATGTCTATGGAAGACAGGGAGGAAAACGTGCCAGGTCAACTCAAGAAACAATTGTTAGTTACCTGCTGTGTGCTAAGGGTTAGAAATAGAAAGAAATATTTTTGAATGTGTAGGTTCTTTTCCTTTTTTCCCTAATCATCTTTAGAAATAGACCTAGTAGTAGGATTGCTGGGTCAAAGGGTATAAGCAGTTTAATAACATTTTAGACCTAATTCCAGATTGATCTCCACAATGGTTGGATCAGCTCACAGTTCCACCAACAATGAATTAGTGTCCATCTCTAGGGCAGGGATTGGTGGAAGGGAAAAAAAAAAGAGGGAAAAAGAGAAAGTTGCATGATAATTTATTATTTATTTAGAAGGAATAGCAAGTTGTACACAATAAATTTGCAGTTTCCTATGCCATCATATTTATTTTAATATTCTATTATGTCACAGAAATGCTTGTTTTATTTAAGTTCAGAATAAAATAAACCAAAATTTTTAAAAAAGAAAGATACAAAATAGATCCTATTGTCATGGAGCTTGATATCTAATAGTGTATGGTGGATGTAAAGGGGGAGACACATACACCAGTAACTAAGATAGAGGTGGTGACCAGACTTGTGATATCTTTAACATGGGAATTCATAATACCATAGATTTAGAGCAAAAATGAGTTTAGAAGCTATTGAGATCAACCAATTTTACAGATGAGGAAACTAAGTTTCAGAGATGGAGAGTCAACTAGCATTTATTAAGTACCAGACACTGTGCTAAATGCTAAGTGACTTGCCCATGGTCACACTCCCAGGATATATCAGAGAGACAGGACCTGTGCTTATCCATTATGCTGCTTATTTTTGTCTTTTTTCCCCAAAATGTATTAATTTGTTTTCAGTTTTCAATATTCACTTCAAATTTTCTCCCCTTCCTTCCCCAAGATGGCATGAAATCTTATATGAGTTCTACACATGCATTCTTATTAAACACATTTTCATGTTAGTCATGTTGCATAGAAGAATGAAAACAACTGAGAGAAAGCATGAGAAGAACTAAGTAAAATCAAGCATGGCAAAAGAGAAAATAGTCTGCTTCATTCAGCGTTTTGACTCCATAATTCTTTCTCTGGATGTGGATGCCATTTTGCATTGTGAGTCCTTTGGAATTGTTTTAGGTTCTTGCATTGCTGTGAAGGATGAAGTTTATCAAAAATTCGAACACTGTGGCTGTTACTGTGCATAATGTTTTCCTGGCTCTGCTCACTTCACTCAGCATCAGTTCATATAAGTCTTTCCAGGTTTTTCTGAAGTCTGCCTGCTCATCATTTCTTATAGCACAATAGTATTCCATTACATTCACATACCACCACTTGTTCAACCATTCCCCAATTGATGGGGATCCCCTTGATTTCCAGTTCTTAGCCACCACAAAAAGAACTGCTTTAAATATTTTTGTACATGTGGGTCCTTTTCCCATTTTTATGATCTCTTTGGGATACAGCCCTAGAAGCAATATTGCTGGGTCAGGGTATAGTTCCAAACTGTTCTCCAGATTGTTGGATCAGCTCACAGCTCCACCAACAATGAGTTAGTGTTCCAACTCTCCCACATTTTCTCCAACATTTATAATTTTCCTATTTGGTCATGTTAGCCAATCTGATAGGTATGATGTGATACCTCAGAGTTGTTTTGACTTGCATTTCTCTAATCAATAGTGATTGAGAACATTTTTTAATATGACTATAGATAGCTTTAATTTTTTCCCCTGAAAACTGTCTGTTTATATCCTTTGACCATTTACCAATTGGAAAATGACTTGTACTCTTATAAGTTTGACTCAGTTCTCTATATATTTTAGAAATGAGGCTTCATTATGCTACTTATATGATCAAGAATATGATATTCCAAGGGAGAGTTCCAGGGCATGTGCTAATAAATATCTCAGAAATAGAAATCACTTTGATCCATTTGGGGAGAGGGGAGAGGAGGGAAGGAAAGTTAGAATAGAAAAGAAAGAAAAAAGGACCAGTGGTGAAAAAGATGACACGTTGGCTGGTGCTAGGGGGAAAGGAGGAATTTCAACAGATAAGATGGGGGATACAGGGGAGGTCCATTCCGGACATAAGGAGTATGATGTCATGGAGGTCAGAAAAGGCAAATTGAAGACCAGAGAAAGCAGGGCTGAAGGAGTAGGCAACAGGTAGAGATTACCCTTCCTATAAGTTTTATGGGGAAAAGGAAAGAAGAAAAAGAAGGTGATAACTTAAAGGGTTAAGGGAAGATTATTCTTGGAACAGAAAGGTAAGTGGTGTACGCATCTCATAATAAATCATGAAGAGATTAAGACACAGGTCATGAGCCCTGAGCCCACTGACACTTCTAATGGAAAAATCAAAACCCAGTGACAGCTACTACCCTTCATCCGTGTTGCCTCTGCCTGATATTTCGATGGCAAACCATTTATTGGTACATTATAAAAGAGCTTCTAAGTCACCAATTATACTCTGTTGTTATTTCAGTGACTGAGTTTCATCAGGACAGGAGATTATGGAATTTCTTTCGCATAATTTTTTCCCATTTTACAAACCAATGGAGTCATATGAACCAAAGCCACAGGTGGCTGGCTCAGCAGAAGCAATGAAGGCATAATGAATGGGTTCCCTTCCCCTCTTGCCACTTTAGGTGGTTGATTCAGGTCAATGCAGTGGGGAAGGTTGTGTTGGCACAGCAGTACCTATCATATCTGCTCAGGGAATGAAGAGAGGGCTACAGATGCTAGGGTTGTCAGTCTAAATGAGCAAAAATGCCAAGCGTGTTCAGTAGGGAATGTATTCCTTACCCAATGGGGGACCATCATTAAGAGGCAGGTACCATATAGTCTCCCAGTTGACCTTTCTTAGAATTATTAAACCATGAAACCAATTTCTCTGAAATCTAGTATAGAAGTAGATGCATTATCATTTATTTGGTTTTTTTTTTTTAGCTTAAGCAAAAAAAAAATATATTCCATTTCTAAGAAAGAATTTGTCACACTGAGTATTCAATTGAGGGCTCTAGATTTTGCCTCCAGCTGTGCCACTGACCCTGAATAAGTCATTTTACCTCTTCATTGTTCTGTCCTCAACAGTGACAATATTCTCAGCCCATAACTCCTGGCAAATATCAGGATTTAACCCTAAAGAGTTTTGTCTATGTGAAGATTTAAGGGGTATGAAAAATGGAATAATACACAGGAGTGTGGTACTAATGGGGACTGGAAATATTTATGGTACAAATAATTATTAGCTGTGTGACTCAGGTCTAGTCACTTAACCTCTGTGTCTCAGTTTCCTACAAAATGGGGGTAATAGTAGCTCCAATCTCACAGGGTTATTATGAGGACAAAATTAATTAACATGTATAAAGTGCTTTATGGGCAGCTAGGTGATGCAGTAGATGGAATGCCAGGCCTGAAGTCAGGAAGACTCATCTTCCTGAGCTTAAATCTGGCCTCAGATGTATGTCCTATGTGTCACTTAACCCTGTTTACCTCAGTTTCCTTATATGAACAATGAGTTCAAAAAGAAAATTGCAAGTCACTCTAGTATCTTTGCCAAGAAAATCCCAAATGGGGTCACCAAAAGTCAGCCACACCTTAAACACAACAACAAGCACAAAATGCTTCATAAACTTTAAAAAACTATCAATGCTAGCTATTATCAAATAAAATGTAAAGGAGGTGACAGTGCATTTGATTTCTCTTTTTCATCCACCTACTTGGTTTTCCAGTGACACTGGCTATCTGATCTGTCAATCAGCAAAAGCAGTCAGCAATCGTTTTTAATGATTATGATACAATGCCTAACACTGAACAGTAGTTCAGGCCTTCTATGACCAAGGGATATAAAAGACGAGACATGTTGTTTTCTTATTCTTCAATCAGTTGACAGGGTAAGGTGGACATTTATTAAGCACCAATGTGTCAAGCATTGTGCTAGGTGCCAGTGACATAGAGACAAAAATGAAGTACTCTCTGACCTCAAAGGACCTTATACTCTCTCAAAGGAAACAGCACTTACATGTATGAGGATATACAAGATTGACGGAGCAGTGAAGGAGAGGGAAATAAATATAGGCAGTGGGATATAAATTACTCTTTCTAGAAGTTTACCAGGGAAGTGGAGAGAAGATAGAGAAGATGATAGCTTGAGGGTTCAAGGGAAGGTCATTCCAGGAACAGCAAAGAAGGATGGTGTTTATAATTGATAGTAGAAATAAATGCACTCTAGTCAGGGTGGAAGGGTTCTAGGAGCTAGGGAATTAGGAAATGTTTCATCAAGAAGAGGTCAAATGAGCTCTTTTGAAGAAAACAAGGGATCTGAAGAGTTAGAAGTAAGGGGGCAATACATTCCAGGCAGGCAGGATTGTCACTGTGAAGGCACATAGATGGGATATAGAGTATAAAGTGGGAGGACCTTTTGGAAGACCAGTTAGACTATACAGCGAAAGAAAGAAAATGATACAGAATAGGGCTAGAAACGTAGGCTGCAGCCAGATTGTTAAAGGCTGTAACTGCCAGACTGAGAAGTTGATCCCAGACTATTCTAGAGGCAATAGGAAACCAAAGGAGTTTGTTCAGTATGGGACTGATATAGTCAGACCTTAATGGATTCCACAGAAGAAAAGCATTCTAGAGAGCATTCTGAGAATGAAGGGAAGAACAGGAATTCTCAGCTTTCTTGTGCCATGGTCCCCTTTAAAAATCCAGTTGAAGCTTATGGACTCATTCTCAGAGTGACACTTTTAGTAATAATAATTAGTAATACTGATAATGATAATAGTGAGTATTTGCATAGTTATATATATAACTATCTATATAGTTAAATATAGTTATATATAAATATATATGTTTTATATATATGTATGTAGTTAATATTTATATACTATGTGCTAGGCATTGCGTTAAGTTCTTTACAATTATTATCTCATTTGATACTTTTACAGATGACAAAACTGAGCCAAGCAGGTTAAGTGACCTGCCCAGGGACTCACAGCTAATAAAGCTGGGTTTTTAAGTGCACAAAATGCATAGAATTGCAAAGGAAGCCAATTATATTGAAATAGAGCTATCAAAAATTTTTTAATAACTCAGGGACTTCAAGTTAAGAATTCCTCCTGTGAAAGTGAAAATCCTTGAGGGCAAGCCCTTTACTCTCTTAAGATCAGTTTTATCATTGTTTTTGCATCGCCAGTATCTAAATGCACAGTAGGCATTTTGTGGAATGAGTGAATGGAATGTTCTGGCAAGGCCGGAGCAACAACAGCTGGTACAGCAGCCTTCAGGCTGCCTTTTAACGTTTTCCTCACAAGCTGAAGAGCGAAGGGCTATGTCCCCAGTTGTCCCAACATGGTTATGACTTTCATGCTTCCAAAGAAGCAGAGTATGGAGAGACATGGAGGGGCAAAAGGAGATGAGAGAGAGAAGGAAGCAAAAATACAGGTGGACATCAAAAATTGGGTCTGGTTTTGGGTGTGGAAAGGACTAAGTTTCTTGGTCTAAAAAAAAATCTGGAAATCATAATAAAGACGACTTCTGAGCACTTGACTCATGAATGACTCATACGTACCAATAGATGTCTGGGGAATCTGAGTATTGATGTTTTGACACTCTGCCCTCCCCTGCGCTGATGCAGCTAAAAATCTGGGTAGAGATAGAGCTAAAGAAGAGTCTTCTTTTATGCAAAAACTCACAGTAAATGATGTCCAGAAGAAACTACCACAGTCCCTTCTCCCAAATAGTACCTTTGCTCCCCAATATTGATATTTGATATTCCCTCTCGATGATGTAGATTACAATCTTTCTGCACCTTGAGCTAGTTTCATGAGTTGCAGTGGCTAAAAGAACTCATCTCCCACCCTCTGGTGATGAACCTTATTTAGAGTATGTTATACTTTAGAAAGTTAGAAAGGCTTTTTTCTGGCTGGCCTGAGAACCTAGCCACACCCTGAGTTCCAAATAACCAACTTACAAATGAACCTCTGAAAGGCAATTTGTTTTTAAGTCAAGAACTGCCTGTCCTAACCTATTGGAATGACCTCAGAGATGGCACTGTGTGACAAATTCTGGGCTCTAACGTGTACTTAAACTTTCCTACAATGTGATTAGTTCAGTTTCCCAACACTACTCTTATAAAGGGATGACACAATGCCAACAAGTGAATCTATAGCCTACATAGTGTAGAATCAATGGCTCAAACAAATGCCAATCCATCTATCGATCAATTAAGTGTTTATTAAGTGATTACTATTTATCAGGCACTGTGCAAAATGTTAGAGATTCAAAGAAAAGGGCAACACAGTCTCTGCCTTCAAGTAACTTATGAGGAAAACAACATGGATATAAAAATTTGCATATAAGATATATACAGACTAGATATAAAGTAATGTTAGAGGAGCAGGTACTAGCAGCCACAAGGATCAGGAAAGACCTACGATCTAAATCCCTTACTTCCCACCAATAACTTGGCATGTCAGAAAATGAGTTCTCTGTTGCTCGGACTGTAGGAAACCAAATAGGGATTTTTGTATATCCCATACAGTACATTGCATTTCATAGTATTGTGATACTAATTTTTTATACCCCTTGATATATTGCAAATATGTTGCATTTACTAAATCAGTTAATAGGCATTTGCCAAATGAATTACTAACAATTTGTTTTTGTTGCCTGTCATTATTGTCTTTCTGTATCACCCAGGCAATATTTATAGCGCCGAAGGTGACTATGAATACGTCAGCATAGTTCTGAATAGCAAAGTATAATAGATAGTACAATAGAATATATAGAAGGCAGAAGAAAACCTTTTATTCAGACACCAGAAAGTCAAATCCCAAAACCAGAAAGCCAAATCCCAAAACCAGAAAGCCAAATCCATCATAGTCAATACATGTTATCACTACAGGGCACCAAGCCTTCCCCTCCTCCCCCTTCCCACATAAAAACAAACACTTACAAGACTAACTGTGCCTTCCTGTGTTCTATCCTCCCTCTACTCTAACTGCTCTCACCAATTTTCTCCCAGTTCTGCTCTACCCTTCCTGTTTCATCCATTCAGCAAACTTCTCCTAGCACATGTGACTTAGGCTTCCATGTGATTTAAGCAGGTCACATGGGCCTATTAATGAATGGGAAAATCTTCCCATTTAAATTACCATTACATTTTTTAAGTTCTTTTTTTCTAAAAGACTTCATAATTTATTGATAACAAAATAAGGAAACTCCCACAATGTATTTAGAGGATTTTCCTCAAGAAGTTCACAATATCTTTTTTTTCTTTGGGGTGGAGCCAAGATGGCAGAGTAGAAAGACACACATATGCTAGCTCTCCCCCCACAGCCCATAAAATACCTGTAAAGAAAGACAAATTCTAGAGCAGCAGAAGCCACAGAACAATGGAGTGGAGGAGATTTCCAGGCCAGGGTGACCTGAAAGGCCGATGAGAAATGACTGTTGCACCGGACACGGAGCAGAGCCCAGCCCAGCCTTGGCCATGCGGTGTGCCTCTGCTCTGGGAGGAGGACATAAACAGGGCTCGGGGGCAGAATCTCCAGTCACAGTAGCAGTGGGTTCACAGATTCCCTCAACCCACAGGCACCAAAGGTTAGTGACAGGGTTTTTTCAGTTGGCCAAGAAGAGAGAAGGGCACAGGGCCTTCCCATAGCTCTGGCCTCAGGCAGTGGCCACAGAAGCCACATCTGACAGGTAGCAGCAGTTTCCACAGTGGCCCCTACAGCAGCCTGCATCCACTGTTGGATCGTAAAATCCCTGGGGGCACTGAAGAGCTGAGTCTTACCTCAGCCATGTGTAGAGGCCCTGTGGCAGGTGATCTTTATATCACACTAAATGGCGGCCCTGCCCCCACAGCTTATCTGAATCTCAGCCCCTGGTGCTAGCTTGGCAGAATGGGAGGCCAGGTGGTTGTGAAGAGGAAATTCTGCACAAAAATCTCTCCCTACTCCTAGAACAGTGTACATGCTTGACTGTGCCATCTTGGAGGAACTGAGATCTCACAGATCCCCAGAGTATACCCTACTCTTGAAAAAAGACACAAAAGTCAAGTAACTGCTTGGGAAAATGCCCAAAAAAGGGGAAAAAAAATAAGACTATAGAAGGTTACTTTCTTGGTGAACAGATATCTTCTCCCACTCTTTCACATGAGGAAGAACAATGCTTACCATCAGGGAAAGACACAAAAGTCAAGACTTCTCTATCACAAACATCCAAAATAAATATTCAATTGGCTCAGGCCATGGAAGAGCTCAAAAAGGATTTTGAAAATCAAGTAAGAGAGGTGGAGGAAAAATTGGGAAGAGAAATGAGAAATAAGCAAGAAAATCATGAAAAGCAGGTCAACACCTTGCTAAAGAAGACATAAAATAATGCTGAAGAAAATAACAACTTTAAAAATCAGCAAATTCAATTGGCAAAGGAGGTTCAAAAAGCCAATGCAGAGAAGAATGCTTTAAAAAGCAGAATTAGACAAATGGAAAAGGAAGTTCAAAAGTTCACTGAAGAAAATAGTTCTTTCAAAATCAGAATAGAACAGATGGAAGCTAATGACTTTATGAGAAACCAAGAAATCACAAAAACAAAATCAAAAGAATGAAAAAATGAAAGATAACATGACATGTCTCATTGGAAAAACAACTGACCTGGAAAATAGATCCAGGAGAGACAGTTTAAAAATTATGGGACTACCTGAAAGCCATGATCAAAAAAAGAGCCTAGACATCATCTTTCATGAAATTATCAAGGAAAACTGCCCTGATATTCTAGGACCAGGGGGCAAAATAAATATTGAAAGAATCCACCAATCACCTCCTGAAAGAGATCCAAAAAGAGAAACTCCTAGGAACATTGTGGTTAAATTGCAGAGTTCCCAGGTAAGGAGAAAATATTGCAAGCAGGTAGAAAGAAACTTCAAGTATTGTGGAAATACAATCAGGATAACACAAGATCTAGCAGCTTCTGCATTAAGGGATCGAAGGGCATGGAATAGGATATTCAAGAAGTCAAAAGAACTAGGACTAAAACCAAAAATCACCTACCCAGCAAAACTGAGTATAATACTTCAGGGGAAAAACTGGTCTTTCAATGAAATAGAGGACTTTCAAGCATTCTTGATGAAAAGGTCAGAGCTGAAAAGAAAATTTGACTTTCAAACACAAGAATCAAGAGAATCATGAAAAGGTAAACAGAAAAGAGAAATCATAAGGGACTTACTAAAGTTGAACTGTTTACATTCCTACATGGAAAGACAATATTTGTAACTCTTGAAACTTTTTTCAGTGTCTGGGTAGTTTGTGTGATTACATACACTCACACATACAAACACACACACACACACACATAGAGAGAGACAGACAGAGAGAGACAGACAGACAGAGAGTACAGGATGAGTCGAATAGGATGGGATCATATCTTTAAAAAAATGAAATTAAGGGGTGAGAGAAATATATTGGGAGGAAAAAGGGAGAAATGGAATGGGACAAATTGTCTCTCATAAAAGAGGCAAGTAAAAGACTTTTCAGTGGAGGGGAAAAGGGGGGAGGTGAGAGAAAAAACATAAAGCTTACTCTCATCACATTCAACTAAAGGAAGGAATAAAATGTATACTCATTTTGGTATGAAAACCAATCTTACAATACAGGAAAGTGGGGGAGAAGGGGATAAGCAAGGTGGGGGATAATGGAAGGGAGGGTAATGGGAGGAGGGAGCAATTAGAAGTCAACATGCTTGGGGAGGGACAGGGTCAGAAGAGAGAGCAGAAGAAATGGGGGGCAGGCTAGGATGGAGTGAAATATAGTTAGTCTTACACAACACAACTATTATGAAAGTCATTTGCAAAACTACGCAGATATGGCCTATGTTGAATTGCTTGTCTTCCCAGTGGGGAAGGGTGGGGAGGAAGGGAGGAAGAGAAGTTGGAACTCAAAGTTTTAGGAACAACTGTTGAGTATTGTTGTTGCAACTAGGAAATAAGAAATACAGGTAACGGGGAATAGAAAGTTATCTTGCCCTACAGGACAAAAGAGAAGATGGGGATAAGGGAAGGGAGGGATGTTAGAAAGGAGGGCAGATTGATAATAGGGGTAATTAGAATGTTTGGCGTTTTGGAGTGGGGGCAGGGGAGAGATGGGGAGAAAATTTGGAACTTAAAATTTTGTGGAAATGAATGTTGAAAACTTAAATAAATAAATAAATGAAAGAAGAAGTCCACAATATTCTTCTGTGGCCTACCCATGTTACCTACGTTACATAACAGGAAAAGCAAACCAACCATCAACAAGTCCAGAAAATGGTGGGAAAATAATAGCACTAAAACCCAGACAATGGTAAAATGGGCAGCACATCCCTTAAAAACTATCCCAAGACTGTCATCACAGGTAGGGAGAAGATTATCTTTCACACAAAGCAATTCCATTTAACAGGAAACATGAAGTCTCTGGGAAGGAAATGTTCTGGGACTGCTGGAGTCCAAAAAAAACAGCCAGCCCTTTTCAGAGAAAGCACATGGTCATGAGAAAGGCAGAAGCCGTTTCCTTAGAAGTGGAGAAAAAAAAAATTTACTTTTCATTAAATATGCAGTTCTGATTCATTTAAAGGATAAAGTTTCTTTTAGGGCCCCCCAATTTGAATCTCAAAGTGCCTCGTTGCAATCTTAACAACCGAGTAGTTTTCATACTGAAAATCAGTATGGGAATGAACAGCGGGCATGCATCCAAAATTGAATACATGCATCCCTATGGAATTTATCCAGCAAACTTTCTGTATCATTGCATACGTGATATGTGCCAGGGATACAGAACATTGCCAGATAGTAACGTTTATATATCAATCACTGTGCATAGAGCAATGTATGAAGGGTACTACTCTAAAGGCCTTCTCAGCTTTGTAGTCCTGTAATGTCATTTGCACTTCCAAAATGTGTATAACTTTAAAAACACATATCATACATTACAGATAAAATCAATGCTTATGAGAAAGCATAGATCTCAACAGTTACCTGTAAACAGTCAAGCTGAGCATACTCCAGATTTGATATATACCTTATCTACTTCAGATAAAACATTCTGTAATCCTAAGATTCTATATTCTCTATTGCTTCTATCCTTTGTTTTGATGTTAAAAGCAAAAATGATTTTAGATAAGAGGACTTTTCTCTCTACTTGTGCTTACTTTTTAAAAGTACATATAAACAACTCACTTTATAGGATAAGCATAGAGTATTACTAAACATTTTGTGTGAATTGAATTTTTGTAAGGAAAATATATCTATAGATGTTTATATATATTAGATGGCCCAGGAGAATTTGATGTTAAGGGGAAACCCACTGGAAATAAAGTATCTTTTTCTAAAGCAAACCATAATCCCTCCTCCAATGTACTTTATATGAATGTAGATTTTGCTATATGTCATCAGCTCTTCTTAAAGTGTAGTACACCCATACTGAGTTCAAGGCTTCCTCCCATCCAAAAAATCCTGAGTTTGTATTTATCACTTTTGGAATGGTCAATTTTCCCTGATTTTTCTGATTCTAGTGAATTTTCTCTAATTTTCCCCAATTTTTCTGATTCCTTTCTTAATAATCAGTAGTAGTCTCACATTCACTTCCCATCAGAAAACCCATTCTTTTATTCCCACTGATTTGTTTTTTTAAGTGTTCTTTGCTAATGTTGGTGTAGTGTGAGTATTAACACTGATGAAGAGACAAAAGCCATTTTTGTTTTACCCTTGTTCAGGAATAATTTCAAGCTGGAAACATTCCAGGGATAACATGTGCCCTGGGTTTAGCAGTGACCACTAAGTACAAATGATAAAACCTTTCAGCAAACAGGAAATGGACTAACTGAGAGCAATGGATATTGGCCTCCACAATTTACATAGTGTATTTCAAGGTCGGTCTCCTGAGGACAGTTAGATTTGCCTTGTAATTCATCTGATGACATTACATTTCCCCATCTGCACTGTCACGTTATTGCCAATGGAATGTTGGTGTTATATAAGTTTTCTGTTTAATTATGACATATATGTTGTTCTCACTTATAGAATGCAAAACCTCCTCGGTTGGGATTGTTTTAGGGTTTTGTCTTTGTATTTTTTTGTCTTTGTATTTCATCTTTGCCCCAGTATTTGGGGCAGTCAGGTGGATAGAGCACAGAACTTGGAATCAGAAGACTGATCTGTATGAGTTCAAATCTGGTCTCAGACACTTACTAACTGTGTGACCCTGGGCAAGTCACTTAACCCTGTTTGCCTCAGTTGCTCATCTGTAAAATGAACTGGAGAAGGAAATGGTTAACCACTCCAATATCTCTGCCAAAAAAATCCCAAATGGGTCAGGAAGAGTCAGGCAGGAATGAAACAATTCAACAATGATCCCTAGCATTAAGCACAGTTGTTGGCATATAGTACATGCTTAATAGATGCTTGCAGATTGATTGATTTCTATCATTCTACCTATTTCTTGTTGACTGTCATAATGCTCTTCCTGCATATAGGCAGCTCAACAAGTCCAATGTCTTTCTTTGCAATATAGGTTCTTTAATGTTTTTTGTTTTTCAACAACCTTTCTTTCATGTTCATCGCTAATATAACCCAACCATTTCCAATAATCTTTGATGAGATCCCATAGACTTTGACAAGTAGGAAGGTTCAATATCTTCAATTTCAAATATTTAAGAGCAAGACCCTCAAATGATGGATTTGCAAACTTGGCGGGGTGTAATGGAAAGCATTCTGGGATCAGGGAACCTAGGTTCAAATGATCCATCTGACACATTACCTGTGTGATCATAGGCAACTCAGTAACATTCTGGGGCCTCAATTTCTTCAACATAAAACTGATGGTGTCAGGTTTCTTCTAACTCTAAAGGTATGAACCTATGATCCTGCCCTGTCTTTGAATGTCTTTGAATGTCTTTAGTGATCTTCAAAGGACAACATGAAATTCTTTGGAATAAATAACTTTTAACTTACTTTAATGTTAAAATTCTAAAAATGAGAGGAGTTGGATTAGAGGCAGAGGGAGAAATAAAGTCAAATCCGAGATCTTCAGGGTTCTTTTGTTAAACAGTGATCCTCAATTCTTTTTAGGCATTTCCACTTCCAACACCCCCAATTCCCATCAAAATAAGTTCTTTGAACTTTTAAGACCAAGGATTTGATCTACCATGAGGATTCCATCCACCTACACAGGTCACCATTCTTCCCTATCGTCTTCTCTGGTGTCCTTCTTGTCTCTGTTTTCCTATTAATTCATTAATATAGGTCCTATGCATTGTGGTGGGAACACTAAAAGAACATAATTAATAACTTATATCCCTGCAATGACTCCAGAGAACTAACGATGAAGAACACTGCCCACCTCAAAGAGAATGGACCAACGCGCAGAATGAGAAACACATTTGTGGATGTGGCCATTGAGGGAATTTGTTTTTGTTAGTCTATGCTTATATGATAAAAGGGTTCTAGACTTCTTTTTTTTTTCTTTTTCTCTCATTTTGTTCAGGGGGTGGAAGATGTGGGAGGAAGAAAAAATAAATGCCTGATAATTGAAAAAAATATAAAAATATCTCAAAGGTCCAAATGTACCATTTGAATCATGCATCCTGCTGCTTCTCATTCTGCCTTAAAACCGGTCCTACCTCCTTTTATAGTTATATATACATACAGAGATATAGCTGTTGTTCTTGGGTCATTTCAATCACGTCCAACTCTTCATGACCCCATTTTGTTTCTTGCAGATTTTTTGGGAGGGGTTGGCAAAGGTACTGGAATACTTTGCCATTTCTTTCTTCGGCTCATTTTCCAGATGAGCATCTGAGGCAAATCAAGGGCCCAGGGCCACACAGCTAGTAAGTGTCTGAGGTCAGATTTGAACTTACTGAGATGAGTCCTGCTGATTCCAAGCCTACAACTCAATCCTGTCCCCATAGATACAGTATATATGTGTATATACCTGTGGGTGGATAGATAGATTGAAAGGAAAAGGAAGAGAAAGAGAGGGTAGAGAGAGGAGATATCCACATACTGAGGTCAAGGATCATTTCTTAACTAAACTTTATATTTCCCCCAGCACAATGCACTGCACATAGCAATATGTCAGACATGGTGCTAAATAGTCTCTACCCTCAAGGACTTCATATTCTACTGGAGGGGGTAGGGAGGACAAAAGGTACCAAGATAGGTAATTATAAAATATACATAAATATAAAGTAATAGGGTAGAGAGACCGCTATCAACTGGGGAAAATTGGCAATGTCTTGTGTAGGAAATGCCAATTAAGGAGAATTTTGAATGGAGCTGGGGATTCTAAGAGGGAAAGAAGGGGAGGCAGATAATTGGGGGGGTAGGGGTGGAGGGGAGACAGCCTATGCAAAGACACAAAGGAAGGAAATGGAATAGCAATATATCGAGGACAGTAAATAGGTCAGTTTAGCTAGAACACGGCGTATGAGAAAAATGAATGTGAAATCGGTCTATAAAGATAGATTGTGAACTTTCTAACTCTGTCAGATAATTGGCTGAGACTACAGTCTTCAAACCAGCAGCAGACACAGACAGTCAAGGTATAAACCACATCTTAGTCTGGGGGGTGGGGCACTATTCTTGCTGGCTTTTGTTGGACACCCTTGGAAAAGGGTGGTGGTTCAAATGTCCTTTAGCTATGAAATAAAAGGGCTGAGTCTGTTTTTGTTAGAGAATGGCTTTCTGGACAAAGGCCTTTAGGACATAGGAGCAAAGATCCAAGAGATGGCCTTGTAGAGCCATAGCCCAAAACATGGTTGCATGGAACAGCTGGGCGACCACAGATACTCAGCAGAAAACACGTGATACCCGCCTCTGAGCATAGACCTGATGCACAACAAAGCCAAGTGGAGACCAAAGGGGCAATGTTCACACAAGGTACCAGAGAGTAGTGGGATGGTACCAATAGAGAACATGTGTAGCCCTTTAGTATTCAGTATATGAGTTACCTTGGCTATGATTTATATTCTAAGAACTAGTCCCCTTGCCTTCCATACGTGTGCTGGCCTCTTGGGTTCTTGGCATGTAACTTCTCAAATATATCCTTGTCACACGTGTTACTTTAATGTGAACTCTCCCTCACTGAAGACAGGATAACCTGTATATGTATGAAGGAGTCTTTCCTTGTAATTTTATTTGCTGTACAATTTGACTAAATGCAATTTGTTTTAAATTAATACATCCCTGTGCTGTCCAGTAAAAGTAAATAAATCAATGGGGGCTCATGAGCTAAAACACCAAAGAGTGTTTTCAACCTGGGATAACTTTTAATGAGACCCATGTCTAACTGTGTCCTAAGTGTTACATATATGTATGTATGTATATGTATATAAATGAGAGAGAAGTATAAATGTATATGTATATATACATACTAGATAGGTATGTATCGGTTGATATCTCTATATATTATCTAATCTGCAACATATACTTGCAATGGGAAGCTGTAAAATGTGGAAAGAAAACTGGAATCATCAAATACTGGAAAACCAAGAATCAGAAGACCTGACCTAGAATCCTAGATTTGATACTTCAAATTTTATTACCTTAGTCAAGTAACTTTAACTCCCAACCTTCTCAATCTCCTCATCTGTAAAAAACATGAATAACCCTACTTGTACTGCTTAACTCATGGAGCTGTTGTGACAATTAAAAGAGGTCATGTATGTAAAAATGCTTTTAAACTATCAAAGTCGATATAAGTGTAGCCTGTACAGCATCATTAATAATTTATTAATAATGTTAATAATTTACCTTGATAATTCAGTGACTGCAATCTTATCGATATGAGTTTTGTGTCCTTCACGAGTACAGATCCTATGAATCTATTTTTTCTCATCGGTGTCCCCAATAGATCTAGGAGTGACCAAAGGTGCTAAAGGTCTTTTCCCTGGTTTCCTCCACTTATCCTTTTTGTACTCTCAGACTAGCATAGTGTGTTTTCCGCTAAGTGTCTCTATGCTACCACCTTCTGACAGCTAGGTGGCACAGCGAGACTGGAGCCAGGAAAACTCATCTTCCTGAGTTCAAATCTGACCTAACACACTTATTAGTTGTGTGACCCTGGGCAAGTCACTTAACCCTGTTTGCCTGAGTTTCCTCATCTCTCAAATTAGCTGGAGAAGGAAATGGCAAAGTATTCCAGTACCTCTGCCAGGAAAATCCCAAATGGGGACACGAAGAGTCCAACATGACTGAAAGATGACTCACCCACCAGCAAAAACCACCTTCTGGGCTATAGCTCTTCAAGTTCATCTCTTAGATCTCTGCGCCCATCTCCTGGTTTTTTTTTTTTGTTGTTTTTTTTTTTTGCTCAGAAAGCCTTTCTCTGACAAAGACAAACCTTGCCTTTTTGTGGTTGTTCAGTCGTTCTTCAGTCGTGTCCAATTCTCCATGACCCCATTTGCCATTTCTTGGCAAAGATACTGGAGTGAATTTACCATTTCCTTTTCTAGCTCATTTTACAGTTGAGGAAAATGGGGTTAGGTGATTAACTGACGGTTGCAATGCTAGTAAGTGCATAACTAATAGATATTTGAACCACCATCCTTAGCTAAGGCAACCGAGAAAAGCTGCTCTCTCATCTGAAATTGTTTTTGCCAGTGGTAATGATTAGACTGAATTGATCCATCCATGTTCTTTTGCCTGATCTCCTCAGTGACCTTTGATATATATTTGCAAGACTAGCTGATGTAGCCAAGGTCATAGAGGAAGCAAAATTAAATGCCTCATTCAGGAATGAAAGAGGCACTGTCATCTAGTGGACAGGATCTGAAGGCTAGGTGTTAAGAAAACTGAATTCCAGTTCTAGTTCTGCTAGAACTGTGATCTTGGACAAATCTATTGCCCTCATTAGCCTGCCCTCCCCACTTCACAAAGATCTTGCAAAAATGAAGTAGCAGACAGAAAATATGCAATATGAATACTATTATTATTAACTCTAAGACTTAGCAGATATCAATTTGTCACAGTATATATGGCAATGCTGCAGGAATCTATGATTTTGTTTGATGAATCACAATCCATTTATAATATAATCTTAGAGTTCCCTGGGTCTCAGGTCAAGCCACTTGCCCTCAGTCAGAATCATACAGCTAATGATTCTCAGAGATAGTATATGACCCTGAGTGTTTCTGATTCAAAGCTCAACGTGATAAGACCTACACCCAAACTGAAATACTTAACATACTTTAAGACCAGATTTCAAGACCTGCTTCTGACACATGCTAGCTGGATGACCCTGGGCAATCTCTTAGCCTCAGTTTTCTCAGCTGTAAAACATAAATGATAATAGCCCCTATAATAACCTATGGAGGGGAGCTAGGTGGCACAGTGGATGGAGTACCAGGCCTGATATCAGAAAGACTCATCTTTGTGAGTTCAGATCTGACCTCAGAAACTTACTGCTGTGTGACCCTGGGCAAGTCACTTCACCCTGTTTTCCTCAGTTTCTTCATCTGTAAAATGAGCTGGAAAGGAGATGGCAAACCACTCCGGGGTCTGACATGAAAACCCCAAATGGGGTCATGAAGAGTAGGACACGACTGAAAAATGACTGAACAACATAATTACCTACAGGTTTGTTGTGAAAATTGGATGAGATGACAGAAGTAAAATACTTTGCAAATCTTAAAGTGATAAATACATGTTAACTCATTATTGTTATGTTCCTACTTTTGCTTCCTGTCTTCCCACTAGACTCCCAACCCCTTGAAGTCCTTTCTGTCCTCAGCATAGTGCCCTGCACAAAGCAAGCACTTGATTCATGCTTCTGTTGGATGATGAACTCATTACCTTGAACTTGGAGCATCTAACCAACTGTACTCTTAAAGGACTCTAAAACTGGTGATTTAATTGGGTGATATTTGTGTCTCTTAGATAGAATCTCTTCTTAAATATTCTAAATCCTTATTTTGCTTTTCATATGTATTTAATTAATACATTTCCATTATTAGTACAGTATTGAAATTTACACTCAGGTAACCTGATAATTACTATTCACCAAAATAGCACTTTGATATTTTGATATCTCGTTGACATAGGGAGTCTTCCCACCAGTGCAGATTGCAACTTATCTATGGCTTTTTATCCTATACTGTTCCTATCTTAGAAGAAGCTGGGTGGCTAAGTGGATGGGCTGTTGAGTCTGTAACAGGGAGGCTGGAGTTCAATCCAGCCTCAGACACTCACTAGTTATGTGGCCCTGGACAAGTCATTTAACCTCTGTCACCCTCATCTGGAAAATCAAAATCACAATAGCACCTCCCTCCCAGGGCTGTTTGGAGAATAAAATGAAAAGAAATTTGTGAAGTATTTTTTAAACCAAAGGAACACTACATAAACACTAGCTATTATTGCCATCCACAACCTCCCACAAATCTTCTCAAAAAAAAAAAAATCAAAGCAACATAGAGACTCTAGGACTGAATTTTTCCTGAATACCAGTATAACATTCCAGTCTTCCATATATTATCTCTTGCCTTTGCTATATAGATGGCCCCAATTCTTTTCCAGTCACACCTTTTTATTAATTAAATCTTTTATGCTACTTCGTGCTTTGGTCTCCTGTGATCACCTTGCCCCACCCTCACCTTGGGCTCACCTATAGCTTCGATTCTTCAGAGGTTGCTATGTTCCATGAGTCATTGTCACACAATACCACCAGAAGGATTCTGGTATTAAGAAAGATTTTTGCATCAGAGAAAATCCTGAGAAGCACCACAAAATTTCCCAAATGCAATTTAATCCATCTTTCTTCTTGGCAAAGCTAGACCCAGCTCATTGTCCATCCTACCCGAGATATATGTCCTTGGTGGCACAGTGGACAGGGTACAATAGCACTATATAAATGTCAGATATGATTTATTATTATTATTGACTGATGTATTAACTCAATGAGCTGAAACTCCCGCCACATCATAATGTGGATAGTATGCATTCTCCCTGAATTTTGCTTTTTGCTGGATGGGCTGGTGGGCTACTTTCTTCAGAGTAGTTTTGAATCTCAGAGAGAAAGTCCTTAGTATACTAGGGCTTGATATGATCAACATAAGGTCTTCCCCCAAACATTCAAAAGACTTCACTCGAAGGAATCACCTACTTTTGGACTCTATACCTGGTGTACTTTATGACAGTAGCACGTATTTCCCTGGTTTATGTCTCATTTGCTATTGATAATCAGAGGATCTTAGGATAGTTACCTCTAGGCTTGAACCTACAGAGAAATCATGGATTATCTTAACAGTAGATGGAAGGCACCTTTTGCAGGACAGCCTTCAAATGCCTGTTTGTTTTACTTTACTGAATCAAATGTCTTTTTGTAATAAACACAAGTATATACAGCGAAATGTCATAGTCACTTTATCTCTCAGTTAGTTGTGGAAAGGAAGATGTTTCACTATTGCAAGTCATCTGTAAAAACCTGCCTATTCCTTCTCATCTCAAAAAATATTTGTTATTATAATAATCATGATTATGCCACCTAAAAAGAAAGCTCTTCCTTAATATTAGTCTTCTAGAAAACTACCCCAGATTCAAAGTATGCTTCCACTCAAAACTGACTGCTAGGCCTCAAAATGTTTGCATTTACTGGTTAGCTAGGGAACACAATTGCAATGCTAGAATGACTAAAGTTTCCTTTAAGTTATTGTTAACTTTCCAGGATATTTACACGCATTTATATTCAGGCAGAAACACCCCTTGAATAACTGGACTTCATCTAAAAGTCCAGTTGAGAAAAGCACAGGAAGGACACTAGGGAGATGAGGAAAGGGGGAAAAATACCCAGAGCTACTCAGTTGACCCATCTGGCCAGAAGCAAAATAGAGACTCCTGTTTTCTACATCTCTGCGTTTTATCAACTTTGTCACAATGATTTCTCTTTAGATTGACGGGTCACAGTTCCCAATATCAAGAGATTTTTTTCTTCTTCTTCTTAAAACACAGTAAAAGCAAAATAAGAGGAGAATTTTTCTTTACATGGGTTCTGAATGCTTTATCAGATCTCCATTCAAAATGGATTTGGGGCTCAATACAGGATCTCTCCAGGTTGAAGTAAAGGAAGAATTTATTTCTTAGAAAACGGGGAACATTTATAAGAAGGCACACAGAAGTGGGTTTTGCTCTCTATGCTGGAATACATTAACATGCAGATGCAAGCATCTTATGGCACAGCAATTTTGTTTAGTTCTTACAGCACACCTCCTGCCTGATCCCAATCCAAAATTCTAATTAATAGGGATTCCATATTTTCACACAGCTCCAGCAGCCTGAATGTGTGAGTGCTCATTCAATGCTCTGAAGACCCTAATCACCCCTTCAAAGCACATGGCTCTATATAAGGCCTCCCGTGTCTGAAATACAGAAGGAACGTCATCTTCATCATCATAACAGTGCAGCAGCTGTGCTCGCCACCAGCCAGAAAAGTTAGTCCTGTATACAGCAGACATACCTCAGCTACCATTTACCATCTGCCTAGTTATTGGGGAGACAGTCACAGCATACAGAGACAGCTGCCACTGACAATATGAAAAACATCGGGCACTTCCTTAAAGCCTTTGGCAATGTGAAAAAACAATTTCTGCAAAAAAGAATATGTAAAATTGCTGCAAATTCTGGATGCAACAGCTATTATGTATCACTCACAACAAAATGATTACACTCAGTAAAATGGATTCTGTTTTGCAACTGTCACAATTAGACACATTTATACAGAATACTCCACTAACAAGGCTAAAAGACCATTGTCCAGGACAAAGAGCTTCTCCCATAAGCTCTAACGTAACAAATGATACCTTTTTTAAAAATTTTTTTTAAAAACTTGTTTTAAGTAAAACAACTGTCACTCCATAATTACTTTGTTGTAAGCACAAATAAAAAATTACTTAAGGGTGTTTCTTTCTCCAGAGATTTTAGTTCTAAATAAATTACTTCAGTCAAAAAGATGTATTAAATTAATTCTTTATTAGATATGCTGTAAAATCTAAGAAATTGTTCACCAGTGCTACAGAATAAAATAAGGCGGTACCAGCAGGAAATTGATCCTTCTGGTAGGTAATTACAGTATTTACTTTTAGAAGGAAAAAAGAAAGTTTTAAGTGTTAAAAAAAAAAAGTCAAGGTTGATTTATACTCTAGGAGGATTCTCAGGAGAAAAGAAAAGATATTTAGACAAGAATGGGAGTAAGGGGACTATTTCTAGGTAACAGGAAATAATATACATCCAAGTTTTCAAGTTTCAGTTAATTAACATGTAAATGTTTAGATATTAGCTATGCAATTTCTTTAAAAGCTATCTGCAAAGCTGTGTGTCTACACCACCAGTGTTCTGGTTACTTAGCCAAATATCCAGATCACTGAGTAACATTCCCATCAATTTCCCATTTGGAAAAAGATATAGATCTTCAAGTGAGTCTTAAAATGAAAATTATATCGATCCTTTAGGCAGAATGCAGTAGCTAGATGAGAAACATGGACAGAGTTCTAGACTTCAAGTAAGATAGATATGAATTCGAATCCTGCCTCAAATGCCAGTACTGCTTCTAACCCAGCCATCACTTGGGGAAGCAACTTTTATGGGAAAATGGCTAGCCAACCTCATGGATAGCCACACATGGGGCAGGCAAGACAGCAGGACAAGAGTCAGCAGGCGCCACGCAAATCAAACAACCACTACCACCACCTTGACCAGAATCTCCCCTCAGACCCAGATGAAGACAGCCAAGAACCTGAACCCAAGAGTCTTGGGAAGAACAATGTTTCTAGTGTAGTGCCCACAGCCATCAGCCAGGGAAGCAGCCCCTTTGTAGCCACAATCTGGCAACTGCTTCTGCAGGTACCACCAAAGTCCTTGGCACTCTCAGATGGTTTAACATCAGACTTATATGAAGGTATCAGTCAAAATGACATTAAAGAGGATCCAATACTTATCTATTTTGCTGCTGCACCCTAGACACCATGGGACCTTTCCATTTAACTTACTCCTGAAGCTGCCCATATGTGTCCTCCCTCTCATCAGAATGTGAGCTTTTTGAGCTCTTCTTTGCTTTTCTATTTGTATCCCCAATCTTAGCACAGTGCTTTGCACATAACAGACACTTAATAAATGTTTCATTTATTCATTATTAGCTATCTAACCCTGAACATATTACTTAAGCTCCTCTGACCTCAGTTTCCTCTTCTGTAAAAATGAGAGGGTTGGATTCAGTGACCTATGAGATCCCTGCCACCTTAGATCTATAATCCAGATCTAAATCCATTCATTTGTACTTCCCAATCAAGTTAAAATTATATTTTCAACTCAATGGCAAATTCATCAGGAGAAACAAACTTCTCACTGCATCAGTGCAGAGCTGATGACAGGAAGGCTTTACAAGCCAGATTGCATGTGCCAATGGCGTCTTCTACTGGGCTACGGACTTTCATTTCTATAGCAACACTCAGCTTGGTGTTGGAACATATTCTTTGAACTTATCGATGTAACACTTCCTCACTCTCCAGCAACCCCTCCCCTTTGCTATGAGAAACAGTAGGGGCTTGGGGCCAGGAGAGCAAGAGAGGAAATTATATGACTTGGAGGTAGCAGAGGATGGTGGTCAAGGAGAGAGTGAGAGAGAAGACATATAGGGACATTCAATGGTGGCCCAGATCCATGCTGGGGCTGGCTGTGATTACATTTCCCCTGCTTTGAGATAGGTAAACAGTCACCAGATGGAATCAGAGTCTCTATCAATGACCAAGCAAAGAGATTTAGACTATAAAAAGCAGCACCCTCCTTAGTTTCAGTTCATGCTAGACCCCAGGTTCTGGGTTGTATGCCCCTGAGTAATGAATGAGCCATTTTCCACCTGGACATTTGATGACTAGTCCTGTGGAAAGTGTCAACTGAACATCCAGTGATAATTATGCTGTTATACTCCTGCCTTCTCAAGGGAGAATGCAAACTATAGATGACCTAGAACACCTAGGTCTGGATCATTCTTTTGTTTCAGAAAATTGAAGGACTCCAACATTTTGAAGAATTGAAATATAAGGAATGATAAACTCACAGCACTTTAGGTAATATTTTATGTTTTCTTAGGCATTATTTTCCCTGGTTAATAATGGCTAATTTATATAGCACCTACTATGTGCCGGGCACTATGCTAAGTGCTTTGCGATTATTACCTCCAGCCCTGGGAGGCAGGTGCTATTATTACCCCATTTTACATATGGGGAAACTGAGGCAAGCAGAGGTTTTTTTTTTTTGTTGTTGTTTTTTGTTGTTGTTTTTTTTTATTGTTGTTTTGTTTTTAGTGACTTTCCCAAGATCACACGGTAAATGTCTGAGGCTGAATTTGAATTCAGGTTTTCCTGAGCGCTCTATCCACTGTACCACCTCGTTGCTCCATCAAGTACTATATCTTTGTTTATTGCTTCTATGCTAAGAATAAAAATGCTATATACAGAATTCAAGCATGTCTACCTCTTTTCTTAGAAATTATTTTTGTAAGCACGTTTTATCTCTTCCACTTCCCCTTCAATAAAAAATTGGACCAATAAAAAAAAGGAAAATTCTCATAACAAATATGCACAGTCCACCAAAAGAATGTAGCATAACTGAGAAATGGAGCAAGGCGAATGCTTGTATACTAGAAACTCTAAAGACACGAGTGAGTGATACATTATAATCCAAAAGAAGGTCAATAATGACATGTTCTGTATTCTATCATTTTGGGTTTTGGTGAACCAAAATTAAAAACGAATCAACAAACAGAAAGGTCTTGGAGGAGAATCCAAGCAGCTTTCCCATCCAGTCATCTCGTTTGGATAAGTGACAGCTTCCTTTCCCATTCAGACAAAACAAAGAGTTTGCCTGAGAGAAAAAAGAAGTCCCATGACAGTTACTAACTGAGTGATTCAGAGATGATGACAAAGGTAGTGTTGCTCCATCCATAGTTATTTTTACATTAAATCTAAAGCTACAGTACAGTTATTTCTTCCACACGGTGACTTTCCCCACCAACTTCAATAGATATAGATATATACACATTATATGAGTGTATATACACACATATATATGCACACACATATATATACACACATATACATATATACACAAATACATATACAAATATATACACATATCACAAGTTGGCATAAGAAATTAAATGGGAATTTGGGGGGGGGAGTTTTACAGAAGCCCCTACCCCACCACCTTGGACTCCACCCCAAGAAACACCCCAGGTTCCAGCAGTCCATTTTGGGTATCATCTTGCTCAGTTTCAGGTTTCTCCTCCCCTCCAGGGCAATTTCCATGCTATGACTTATAGACACCACCCCTCCATTTCTAGTTCATCATTATGTTTTGTCTTCTCTAGTTAGAAGGTAAGCTCTTTGAGAGCAGATACTGACTTGCATGCTTCTATTTGTTTCTGTAATATTTAGCATAATGCCTAGCACATAGTAAATGCTCAATAAATGTTTTATGCACATATGCATACATACATGCTATATATGTACTATTTATATATATATATATATACATGCATTTATCTGTCATAGAAACAGAAGTTTAATGGTAGAACAACATACCTTGACTTGCCTACTCTGCCAAGCAAGTTGAAAATATTGAGATTCTACCCAGTTTAAGTCCTGCAGGCCCAACTGAGGACTCAGAAGCAATGGAAAAGGAAAATCAAAATATAACCATGTAAGAACATAGTATGGTCTTTAGTCATAGACATCATTTTTCTCCCTGCAGAGAGAGGGAAAAGGGGAGGAAGGAAGAGGAAGGAGAGTGAGAAAGAGAGAGAGAGAGAGAGAGAGAGAGAGAGAGAGAGAGAGAGAGAGAGAGAGAGAGAGAGAGAGAGGATGAAAGAAAACAAAAAGAAAGAAGAAAGAGAAAGAAAGAAAGAAGGTAGGGGAGGGATGGAGGAAGGAAGGAAGGAAGGAAGGAAGGAAGGAAGAAAGGAAGGAAGGAAGGAAGGAAGGAAGGAAGGAAGGAAGGAAGGAAGGAAGGAAGGAAGGAAGGAAGGAAGGAAGGAAAGAAAAAGTATTCTACTACAGTGCCATGCAAAAAAAAAAAAAGCTCCATTTCTTGCCAGCACCTCCATTACACTTTGCACATTCATTTCATCAGTGCTTCCTAAGATTATTCAGATTTGGGATCATTTCCTGTCTGATTCCATCCCTTTGCTTCCCAGTCATCTAACCCATTGAGAAAATGACAAAGATTGATCAAAATAGGGAGGAACATCCAAACCCATTCTGTTGATACTATTGAGCTAAAGTCTCCTGACAATAGTTTACATGAGAATACTGTGTATCACCTTGTGGGCCTTGTGAATGAGACAGTTAGTGTGCCAGGCTACACTGATTCATTAGCATCCTCTACCTATGGAAATTATTACTATAAAGACCTAAGCACTGGCAGCACTTTTCAAAGAGGTGTTATTATGAACAAAAATAAAAATACATAAAAAATCATAATGCAGCACATATTATGCTCCTTGCATTTTTGACTCTAGCTATCGCTGAATAAATGTACATTTTTCATCCTAATTGTTTTCAGACCACTGACTGGAATTACAACATGAAAAGGCCGCTGTCACATTTGGTATACATTTTTAATAGACATCTTTAAACATTTAGACAAAATATTATTTTTTTAATGGCAATTCTTTAACTGGTAAATGTAATTACCTAACTTTAAAGAGGGGGGAAAAAGGCCTGACAATCAAAATATTCTGTCACTTCCTTACAGAAGCACCTAAAATATCTTTTCAGTAAATGAAATGATTCTTTATTTTATGCTTTTAAAAATGCATTAGGGTAATTGCTCTGCAACAAATTACCTTCTGTGCCATAAGCTCAGCTCCCACATCTCAAACGTGTACATCAATTGTGCGCATTGTCATGATCTCCTGACGATCACCAGGGGTGAGTTCCCCTAACAGCATGTTTATAAGAGTATTCAGTTGAGCAATCTGCAAAATAATTATATTTCAATGGAGATATTACGCTGTGAAAAAAATCTATTATACGTCAAGTGCTAAATGAAGCAGTTATGAAACCAAGACACATTTATGAGAGCTTTTAATCAAAGCAAACAACTTTTGCAAACTGATAATTGTATTGTTTTCTTACTATTTTAATTTGCTTCTTTAATAACAAAAATACACTTTCTAAATGGCAGTCACTGGTTTATTTCAAAGCTAGCAAACCGCTGGATTTTCTATTTTGCATCCTTGATGCTCTATCTCAAGTCAACCAGGGTTAAAGAAAATGTTCAGGGCATGATGTATTCATTATTCATATTGAGGCAAACCACAAGATATTAGAGGTCATAGAGTCCATCTTCCACATTATATAGATGAGGCATCTGAGGACAAGGAAGTCACATATGTAGTAAGCTTTGGAGACAAGTTTTGAGACCAGGTCGCCTGACTTTGGAGTCACTGTGGTTTCTGCTAGATCATACCTCTTCCCCTAAAATTCTACTCTTTCTTATGATGTCCAATATCTCATTCAATGGAAGTCTCATTCACTCAATTCTAGACTAAACTTTGGCCCATGTTCACACTTTCTTCCATTCCATGAACTTCCATTTTTCCCATTTTGTCAAACAGGAGGGAAGATTCTGTGAGTAAAATTTGGGTACAAAATATTACATTGTAGTCTTCATATTTCACCATGTACATACACCCCACAACGTACACACACCCACAATCGGCCACCACATTCGTTACATTGTATTGTAGATTTAAAGCTATAGTCAAAACATAAGATCTTGGGTTTCATGCTAAGGGACTTTAGAAGGTCATCTAATCCAGTTCCTTCATTTTATAGGTGAGGAAACTTAAGAAATTAAGTGGCCTGTATGTAAATATACATATGTACATATGACATAAATACAAATACACTGTTTTATTTATATATAAATATATGTGTGTCTCTATATGCACATTATACACACATATGTTTGTGTTTGTATATTATACATACAAAATAACCTCAGAGGGCAGGGTATCCCCAAAACAAGGAATAATAAGGACCTCTTTCAGAAGGTAGCACCAGAGCTGAATCTTGATGGAAACCATGGATTTCAAGGCATAGATGAAGAGAAAGAACATTCTAAATATGGGAGACAACCAAGGCAAAGGTCTAGAGATGGGAGAGGGAAACAATGTGTGCATAACAGTAAAGTAGGCCTGTATGGTTAGACTATATGTGTAGGAAGGGAACTAATGTTCAAGAAGAGAGAAAAGAAAGGAAGGGCCATTTTGTGAAGAGTTTTAAATGCCAGATATGGAGTGGTTTAATATTTCAAACTTGAAGTCAATTAAGGAGATTGGTCGAATGTCCCTTATTGCTCTAAAACTATCATTTCATGAACTTCCACAGTTCTTTCTCTTCCTCTAAGTGTCCCATCTAAGACTTTCTCTTCTTTATTCACAAAAATCTGATTTTCAGAAAAGGTAAATATCAAACTCGTCTTCCTACACAGGCATCATTATCTACACCATTCATTCCCCAGGAATTTCCGTTTCTAATGTCTGCCTTTTGGGTTTCCCCCTTGCAGACCATTTTCTAACCAGGAAGCAAAACATGTGGTACCAATCACAACACTACTACCGAAAGGGTCCGTAGAGAACACTTTATGTCTGGTACTGATTATACTCCATCAACTCCCAAGCCTAGCCTGTCACCAAGAGGATGCTCCATCCCCACTTTATCCCAAAGCCTGTTTCCAAATACGACGTGTGGTTGTGCTGCATCTCATAGAAATTAAGGAGAAGGCATGTTGCAATGTCTGGCCCTTCTAGAAAAAAAACACCTGACTTTTGTAAGTATGGTACCCTCTCCTCCCATTTCTTCCCACTGTCAGCTTGTCACCCAGCTCCACATAACTTTGATCATTAAGCCTAGGTTCTCCAAGGGAGGTTGATTGTTACAGCCAAGGTGCTCCAGTCAAGTCCTTGAGGAAGTCAGGCACTGAAGAAAGGCTAACAAGCAGCTTTCCTGGAACAAAAACCAGCACAGGGGATTACTAGCCTAGAAGCCTGGTTTGCACAGGTGGTTTTCCAATCCAGGAAGAAGAAAGGTAAATCAAGAGGTTCATCCATGGCTGCTAAAATCCCCAAGGTTTGAAGCACTAAATATGGGTAACATCAGGATACCTAAACTGAGAGAGAATTAAGGTGAGACTGCAAGAAAGGCAGAGGAAAAGTCTCAGCAATTTCTAAAGCTCAACTGGAAGTAATAAAAAATTACTATGGAATGCTGGTATACTTTATTCATTTAACAGGTCGACAGGTCATATGGTGATGGTGAGTTACTCATTTCAAATAAAGTTATCATTTAGATCATGAAGCTGAGAGGTTAAATCATAAATGATGGTCAATCCTACTCACATCCAGATCAAACATTAATAGATTTATCCTTTCTATGTCAGGCTATTGTGGAAAGGACTCTTCTTCATCCATTTAAGGACTGATAGAATAATGTGGATAGCACTTTGCTATTTAACTTATCTGTGGAAGAAACAGAAGGCATAGATACATATTCTGATGGGGAAAAAACAAAACTAGTTTTGGAAGTGCTAGGAGATCCCTGGATGAAAGCTTATATAGTGTAGCCTTCTAATTATTATTATCCTTGCTAACATCTGAGGGCTTACCCACACTTTTATAGCTCTCTAGACTTCCTCCTTTCAGGTCATTTAGCTTTGTTAGGCTAATTTAATAAAGACTACAATTTGGACTTATGCTTCAAACAAGTTCTCATCAAGATTAGAGTTGTAAAGGCAAAGGAAAAAAAATGCAAGAAATGGGGTGGGGGAGGGCAAGGTGGAAGAAGAAAAGTCTTTTCTTAGAACTTGTTTCTGGAAAAAAAGAAAAGAGAAAGGGGATAACCCTTCCCAATTTGAAGGCTTTAATATGTCTAAATATTCTCATTTTATGATCAAAACAAATCATACATAATACTTTTGTATGTTCTTAAGTTAACAAAATGAGTTTTTATTTGTACCTCATTGTTTGAAAGTTATCTCCCCCATTGGACTGAGCTCCTTGGGAGGAGAGATTGTTTGTTACCTTTCTTGGTATTCGTAGTGCTTGGCACATTGTAGACTCATTAACTGGATGGCTGACTTTAGATCTGTGAAAGATCCTAAAAATATTAAAGTTGGATATTTCAATTTTCTCCCAGTTTCCCATAAGTATTATATGATGCTTTTCTCCCTCTCAAGTCTTCAATATTTTCAGAAATTTTGCATCTTAGCTAGGATCTTCTTCCAAGTATGTTCCTGAAATTAAATGAGAAACAAAAATTTTTAAACCACCACCTTGCAAGTTGACACTGGCAAAAAGATACATGACTTTTTTTGGTAGTGAAGAAGCCAAACTCGGTGTTCATTCTGAACTACTTACTATACTTTACTTATTAAAGGGCTTTTAACATTTTCTTAGAAACACTTGGGCTAAGATTCCAGGAGTTTTAGCTTTCAATTCTAGTCAGTATTTCCAAGAAACCAACTTGGAAGGAAAAATCCCAGAACTCCAATGACACAATACTACGCATTCACTAATAATGCAATGTATGTAATTCTTTTTTCTGGAAGATAAATCTAGAAGTTCTTTGCTGCTGCACCCAGAGGCATCCTGGGCCTTTCCATCTGACTTGCACCTTAAGCTTTCTATGTGTGTAGTCTTTCCCTTTAGAAAGTGAACCCCTTGAGAGTGGGACTATCTTAATTGTCTTCTTGTATCTTCATGACATAACACAGGACTTTGCACATAAAAGCACCTGATAAATGTTTCTTCATGGAAATTGGCAACCAGGTTAGTTCCACAAAAGTCAAACTGCATTAATTTACCTTACAAAGAAAAGAGGGTCCCTTAATTACATTAATATCCAATATCCCTGGATCTCAAAACTCCATATTGAACTTTAGGAACATATTTCAGTGATTCCGGTGATTCAAAGCAAGGAGTAACATAACTCTCATGGCAAAAATTTCCTAGTAATTCTTCTGTCCTTGCTCCAGCCAGGAGCAAGGCAAACCTTCTGACCTCTGACTTACCATCTATCATCAATTATTTATTTGCAGGGAGAGGGCTTTCCGTATAAAATAAGAGGTATAAACAAACAAAAAACTAAGTAACTACAGTTATCCCTTCCACACCTCTGGGATTAGGGGTGTGGGGTCTGGAAACTTTTGCAAAAAAAAAAAAAAAAATGACCCTCCCTTCATACCAGAGAAGAGGTCTTATTTTTTTCTTTTTCTTTTATGGGGTGATTACACTACCTGTACCTTATTATAAAATTTGGGTTGATATTATACAATGCTGTGCATATATTTTTATGTATTTCTGAGTTTCTAAACGTTCTTTATGTCATCTGATGGCCTTTGTGGGTCATCTGTGACTTCCATAAAATTCCCCAAAAATTCCAATTTAAATTGGAATATTTTAAATTTAAATTCCAATTTAAATATTTCAAAACTGTAATGGAGAAAGTTGTGATATAGAAGGGATAACTGCAGGTGGTAAGTCCCCATCTTAGTGTTTCTCTTGAACATTGTCACAGTGCTATTCTCTCTGAATTGCTAAACTCTGGACTTTTGCCCATTTTTGTCTTTAAAACCCATTGCCTTTTCTGACCTTGGATGCCCAGATGTCTGCAAGACCTCATCCATTTTGGTGGAAATCCACAAGTTTCCATTCTTGACCCTCTCTCCTTGAAGAGATTGGCTTTGCATGATACATGCAGGTCACAGCCTAGAATAACATTCACCAGTTTCTTTCTCTTTAATTGGCCAGGAAGCTGGCATTGCTAAAGTTGTATCAACTGGGAAAAAAGACCAGCTCACATCCTTAGAAGGAAACTTTATAAAATTCTTTATAAAAGAATTCTTTATAAAAAACTTTATAAAATTTATAAAATATGGCATATAAGGATAAAAGAAGTTAGCATGGACATTGAGTTTTGAGGACACTCCAAGCCGGATGTAATGCAACACAGTGAACAAAGGTAGAAATTATTCAGGAGATTCAATGCTAGATAAGGGTAAAAAAAGCTTCAACAGCAAGATCACGAGAGCAAAATGTTCTTCTCATTTACTGTGCCTAAATACTCTTGGCTGCAAACCATTATGGATTTGGCTTCTGAGACATAGCATGTTTACGTATCTTTGTCTTAGCTTCTGTATACATGCTTGGGCATATCTACCAAAAAAATATGCCTGGGTGACATTTTTAGAAATCTAAAAATAAGAAAGCAAAATATACCCAAATATATTCTAATAAATACTCTCTTCAGCACAATCCTCATAAAACCACTTCCACATGGAATGAATCAATGAACTGTTTCTAAGATTCCAGAAACTGTGCCCTCCTCACCCCCTAACTCATGGATTCTTACCTTGGAGTCCACAGACTTCCCCCCACCTAACCATCAACAGACTCAGGGGAACTGTGAATTTGTATGAGGGAAAATTATATCTTTATTTTCACTAACCTCTACTTGAAATTTAATTTAATTTAAATCTAAAAACATGATTCTGAGAAGGGGTTCATAGGCTAGAGCAGACTACCAAAAGGCCCGTGACACAACAGAGATGAAGAAATCTCTGTTCTGTCTTGTGAACAGGATGTTGGTCATGATTGTTTTCCAGATAGTTCATAAACCATTATCAAAAATCATTTCCTATGCCAGCTGGACTTGGAGTCAGGAAGACCTGGGTCCAAATGTGAACTTTGACACTTACTAGCTGTGTGACCCTGGAAAAGTAACAACCTCTCAGATCATCTGAAGTTCCTCATCTGTAAAAGGGGGATACAAATGTCTTATAGCTTTTATTTCACAAAGTTGTCATGAGGATTGAATGAGGTGAGGCCCGTAGAGAATCCTACAAACTTCAAGTACTGTACAAACATCGGTCTTTATGGTTAGTCCGTCCTCTGAAGCAAAACTGCTTCCCATATCCTGCTCAGTCTTCTACTGGCATACATTTCTCACAAGCATCATTCTACATCCAGCTGAAGGGAGGGCAAAGAACTCCTTTTAAATTCAGGACTTTGAAATCTGATAAATTTTGCGATACTTTTTTTTTTAAGATTTAAAGTAGCTCTGACCAAAAAAGAAAAATAGTATTAATCCCTTAAAAAAAAAGTTGGGCTGTGATAACTTGGTTATTCTCAGTAACATAATGATCCACGACAACTCCAAAAGGTTCATGAGAATGCTGTCCACTTCCAGAGAAAAACTGATAGAGTCTGATTGCATATTGAAGCATATTATTTTTCATTTTTTATGGTGTTTTTGTTGTTGCTGCTGAGTTTTTTGGTCTGGGTTTTCTTTCACAACATGACTAATACAGAAATATAGATTTTTTAATTTTTTGTTTCCATTTTTAAATTTTATCTATTTGGTTTTAGTTTTCAACATCCACTTCCATAAGATTTTGAGCTTCAAATTTTCTCCCCACCTCTCCCTTCCCCCTTCCCAAGATGGCATGAAATTTGATATGGGCTTTACATATACATTCATATTGAACCTATTTTCACATTAGTCATGTTGTAAAGAAGAATTAGAACCAATGGGAGAAACTATGAGAAAGAAAAGAAAAAACAAAAAAAAGAGAAAAAAGGAGAGGGAGCAAATATGCTTTGATCTTCATTCAGACTCCACAGTTATTTTTCGGGATGTGGATAGCATTTTCCATCATGAGTCCTTAGTTGTATTAGATCCTTGCATTGCTAAGAATACATACTTCTATCAAAATTAACCATTGCACACTGTGGCTGTTACTGTGTGCAGTGTTCTCCAGGTTCTGCTCACTTTACTCAGTATCAGTTCCTTCAAGTCTTTCCAGGTTTTTCTGAAGTCCACCTGCTCATCTTTTCTTTTAGCACAATAGCATTCCATTACCGTCATATACCACAACTTCTTCAGCCATTCCCCACTGATGGGTATCCCCTCAATTTCCAATTCTTTGCCACCACAAAAAGAGCTGCTATAAATATTTTTGTATTTGTGGATCCTTTTCCCATTTGTATGATCTCTTTGGGATACAGACCTAGAAGTGGTATTGCTGGGTCAAAGGTTATGTACATTTTTATAGCCCTTTGGGCATAGTTCCGAATTGGTTTCCAGAATGGTTGGATCAGTTCACAAATCTACCAACAATGCATTAGTGTTGCAAATTTCTTACATCTTCTCCAGCATTTACAACTTTTCTGTTTTGTGATGTTAACCAATCTGATAGGTATAATGTGTCTCAGAATTGTTTTGATTTGTATTTCTCTAATCAATAGTGATTTAGAACATTCTTTCATATGACTATAGATAGCTTTAATATCTTCAACTAAAAACTGCCTGTTCACATTCTTTGACCATTTATCAATTGGAGAATGACTTATATTCTTAAAAATTTGATTCAGTTTTCTATATATTTTAGAAATGAGGCTTTTTCAGAGACTCTAGTTGTAAAAATTCTTTCCCAGTTTTCTGCTTCCCTTTTAATTTTGGTTGCATTGGCTTTGCTTGTGCAAAACTTTTTCATTTAATGTTATCAAAATTGTCCATTTTGCATTTCATAATGTTTTCTATCTCTTGTTTGGTTATAAATTCTTCTGTTCTCTATAAATCTGATGGGTATACTATTCCTTGCTCTCCCAGTTTGCTTATAGTACAGCTTTTATATTTAACTTCTGTACCCATTTTGACTTTATTTTGGTATATATGGAAATAGGTTTTTCATGATTGCACATGCATAACCTATATAAAATTGCTTACCATCTCAGGGAAGGGGGAGAGAGAATTTGGAATTCAAATTTTTTTTAAATGAAGGTTAAATTCTTTCTTATATGTAATTGTGAAAAAATAAATTATTCAAAAGAATTATAGTCTTAGAGAGCCACATGGAAGCCAATAGCTATGTTGTCAGTTCTTCCAGCGACATGTCCCATACAATTTTGGCAAGAGTGGAAATTTGCCATAGCTAGTGTTATTATGAGTGAGATAAGGCAGAGGAGTATGGCCTAGGAATCTGGCCTCAGAGTCTAGAAGACCTAGGCTCAAGTTCTAATTCTGATGCTTATTCACTGAGTGACTACTTAACACTTAACCTCTCAGTGCCTGCCTCATGTGACTCCCTAAGACTGTGATTTAGAAACAACTTTCTGCTCTGTTTCCCTCTCGGAGTTCCCTATGCTAATGAAATCACAGGTCCATTTTCTGACCTACCACACCATCCCCCTAAAACATAAGATAAACCTTGAAAATTGAAAGATGCCAGGGTAGCCATCCCAAGGGGGAAGGGAAAAGGGAAAAAAAGAAATTCACATGTTAATTTTGTTGTATATTTGAAAAGAATAGCAACTTGTGCATAGATTTACCATTTCATGTACAATCATCTTTTTTAGTTTTACTATGTTATAAAAATGTTTGTTTTATTTGATAAATTAAAAATAAAATAATTTTTTTAAAAAAAGATGCCACTTTGGAAAAGGTCTTAAATGCTGGCTAAAAGTTTGGACTTTATTCACTAGGCAATAGGGGCCACTGAGGAACTTTAATCCAAGCTGTGGCATGGTGACAGATCTGTACATACTTATTTTAGGGCAAAATATAAGAGTTTGAAGGGACCTCAGGACCCATCTAATCCTGAACCTGACCAAGAATTAATTCAACAATATTATTGACAAGCATTCATCTGCCTTTTGTTTATGACCTCCAGTGAAGTAGAACCAATTGTCTCCAAAGGCAATCCATTCCACTTTTAAATAGTTCTCCCATAGAAAGGCATTCCCCCCACCCTTTACAGTAAGTCTAAATCTGTCTCTTTGTGGTATCTACCCTTTGTTCCTAATTCAGCTATCTGGAGCTAACTAAAAGAAGTTGAAGTCCTCTTGCATATGACAGCAGTTCAGACCAAAATCCTTCGTTTGGTTTTAAAAGCCTTTACAACCTGGTCTTGCCTAATTTTCCAGGATTCTTTTGCTTTATTCCCTTCCATGTCCTACACAATCCAGTGACATTGACCATCTTGCCCTTCTTTGCCTTGGATATTTCATCCTCAAACTGAATGCTTTCACTGGTGGTCTCTCGAGCCTTGAATACTCACTCTCTTCCTCATTCTGGCTTCCTTCAAATCTCAGCTGAAGTTCTACTTTCTCCACAAAGCCCTTCTCAATACTCCTTCATCTTGGTGCCTTTCCTCCATGACTACGTCCCCACCAACTCTTTATGCATATACAACTTGTTTGTATGTAGTTGTTTACATATTATCTTCCCCATTAGACTGTGAGCTCTTTCAGAGTAGCAACTTTTTTTTTGGAGGGGCCTTTCTTTACAACCCAAGGGCTTAGCTCAGTACTTGGCACATAGTAGATGCTTAATAAATGGTAGTTAACTGGCACACTGACTTCTATCATATTCTTCTTCTGTCTTCTCTCCTGGCTAATTATCCCTAGTTCTTTTAGACAATTATCATTTGTCTTGATCTTTAATATTCAATACCTCTTTTGGACCTTCTCAGGCTTATCCAAATCCATAGGTCTCTACTAAAATGTAGTGCCCAGAACTAAACACAATGCTCCAGATGTAGCCTGAATAGGGCAGAGTACAGTAAAAGTAATCACCTACCTTTCTCTCATATTATACCTCTCTTAATGCAGTCTAAGATAGCCCTAGCTTTTTGGACTACCATGTTATTTTGCATTATATTGAGGTTGCAATACACTGAACACTCCTCCCTCACCCAGGACCTTCTTTTACAGGAACTATGACTTCTCCATTTTATATTTTTGAAGCTTATATTCTGGACACAAGTATGAAATGGCACCTGTCCCTATTTTTTGTCCTGACTCTGTCAGCAGACATGTTAGTCATCCCTCCTAGTTTCATATCATCATCCATAGGATGCTCATGCATATCACTCTCAAGTGTCCATCCAAGACCCTCTAGTCTCTTTAGAGTAACCCTTTGAGTGGAAATTCTGACCAATGGCTATCTTGTCCCAGTGACAAAGTTAAAACTCTTCTGACAAAGGTGAATGCAATGTATACACATGTATGTAGTCCTATGAAATAAATATAGCAAAAAATGGAATATGGTTGTTATCCTTCCTTCTCAAAAAGGACCAAAATGACATCACTATGATAAAGTCAAGTTTCAGTGTGTCCAGCTGTGGCTGATCAGACCAATACAAGCTCGGAATGCTCTACCACAGATTGGGCACAGAGAGTCCATGTGAAAGTTTGGAGTGGATACTCTAAATTTGCGCATCCTACATTTCCTTTGAGTTGTTTCAATTCTACTTTACACATAGAGCACAGGACCTTCTCTGATATGGGCACGCCATGCTGAGTGGTCCTGTGCCAGTGTCTCCCATGTCACACAATCAATTCCAAAGTTCTTGAGAGAGACTTTGAGAGTTCCAAAATGGGACATAATAAGAGCATGAGAGAATAGTCCCAGCTTTTAAGGATCTCATAGTCTAATATATTGATCTGGAAGTCATCAGCATAATTAAACCCATGGAAAATGTTGAAATCACCAAATGAGAGAATCTAGAAACAGACCACTTTTTACCTTTCTGTGTCTACACATTGCTCGACACATAGTAGAAGCTTTGTAAATGTTTTTTGATTGAATATATCCATCCATAATCTCTATCTTGATTTCTAATCCTGCTTTACCAATTGCTGAAAGGACATTTTTACCAGTGCAATAACTCTGTCAAAAAAAAAAAGAAATGATATCATCACTTATCTCCCATGTTTCTATGTCTTCTTTTTCATTTATAGTGAGAATGTCTATATAGATATAATTTGTTTATTTTTCTCCAGTAGCCTATCCATTTCTGGTCACTGGACAAAAGTCTCATTAAATCAGTGTTTGAGATAGTTTAAAAATGGTATAATTCTTACCACCCTGGGACTAAAAAGTATAGAGTGTAATTTGTATTTTTATCTATTTCATGGATAGTCATAGTCTGGTAATTCACTACCTCATGGCCAACATTCTGGTGATGATAAAAGGATCTTGAATTGGAAGGGGCCTTAGAAATCACCTAGTCTAACTATTTTAACAGATAAGGAGACTGAGGCTCAGGGTGGTTGATTCACCCAGCCAAGTTTGCACAACAATAGAGCTTAGCTCAGGAGTGGGGAACCTGAGGCCTTGAGGACACATGTGGCCCTTTGACTGAATTCAAAGTTCACAGAACAGATCTCCTTAATAAAAGGATTTGTTATAAACAGTCTTAGCTATTCTGGTCCTTGGACAGCAGAAATAGCCTATAAGCAAAACCTGTCCTACTTGGTAGACTATATCAGAGTTTATTTTTACATTGGTGTAGTTTTTAAGAATGCAGTGTCCTCTCTATGCCATGATGAGGCATCAGAGCAGGACTTGTGTTGAACAGAGATAATACAAATTGCAGATAATACAAAAGCCACTTACTGTCACTCACATTCATTCACTTACATGTCTCCCCATCCTCAGGCCCTACACTTTTCCAAAGTCCCACTATTGATGGCTACAGAACCCAAATTCATGGTGTCAGGAAGAGACTCTGGGTCACATAGATAATCTGCTTAAGGATAATGGAGTAGACTACAATTTGACATTGATTAATTATAGTGTCCACTTTGAATTCACTGCCATTTCTCCATCTGACTAGATAGGATTTTCCCTATATCATATTGTTTATATAGATAATCCAAAGCATAGCTACTTGGAAATTAGAGATGTTGTTTAATAATGACTCATCACCTGTCATGCCCTAAAGACATCCAGGTCACAGATAAAATAGATGCCTTATAATCTAAGCATGGGGACTTGATTCCTTTTGAAGCACGTAGATTATATCTATGAACTATCCCATTTATTTCTCAGTAGAGTTAGATTGTAGGCAAGATAACAATTTAATTTTCTCCCCTCACCAACCATGCATGCCCTCTATTGAAAGGTATAATGGTTCTCTACCTAAAGAAACAGATTTGCCAGAGGCTCTGCTCTTTTCTAGTTTACTGAGAAATCAAAAAGCTTAGACTTATTCTGTTAAGCAAGAAAATGTACGTGTGTGTGTGTGTGTGTGTGTGTGTGTGTATTATACATTAATTCTTAGGTTACAACTTATTGATGTTCAGTCATTTCAGATTCTCCATGACCCTATTTTGGGGTTTATTTGGCAGAGATACTGAAGGGGTTTGTTATTTCTGTCTCTAGCTCATTTCATAGATGAGGAAACTGAAGCAAACAGGACTCACTCAGGGTCACATGGTTAGTAAGTGTCTGAGGATAGATTTGAACTCATGAAGATGAGTCTTCCTGACTCCAGGTCCAGTGCTCTATACACTGTGCCGCCTAGTTGCCCATCATATTATATTACATTATGTTATATTGTACTATTATGTTGTCTCATATTACATTTTAAAGACAAGCTACTAAGTTATAATAGTATTTTGATCTTTATCACTGAAAGGAATACTCATGCTGACAAATCATAACCATAGAAATAAAAGATATCTGCTGTGGTATACTATGCTGTTCTATCCTATAATATACTATAATACAATGTAATATAATATAATATGATGTAATATGAGTTCAAATCTGATATATATATATATATATATCACCTTTTGCCCAAACTATTGATGAGCCCTTCCAAATTTAAGTAGTCTGGTCCTTGGATAACACATATAGAAGTTTTGTTTCTTGGTTCGTGTGTGCGTATGTGTGTGTGTGTGTGTGTGTGTGTGTGCTGCATACACACCCATACCCTAACATATACTTTGTACAGATCTATTATTTCAACAGTATAAGGGACAACAGGTATGGGAACTCCATCCACCAATGCAGACTGGATATTCACCTATAATTTATTACATCAGAGAATTGCAAGGGAACTTAGAAATTAAGCAACTTGCCCATAATCACATATCTACTATGTGTCAGAAGTGAGTCTTGAACCTGTGCAAATTCCAAATTGATATATACATGCAAGTATTTATATGTATATATACATAATGCATATATGTGTGTATATATGTGTATGTATGCATATAATGCTTAGTCCCTATGAATTTTGAATTAACTAAATTTTTCTGGTTTTTTTACATGAACTTCCCATTCATCATTGAGATAGCCTTCCAAAAATCATGTAAACTCTCCTCTAGTTTGCATTTCCCCTGTGTTTGTGATTCAAGATTTTTCTTATCTTCATATTTAAAGTCAGGTCATCTCATCATCAAATAACCCATTGGTATGGGTTTCTTAATGCAGCCCCCTCCAAACCGCGAGACTAAAGGAACCAGATTGTTTTCCAATTTATATGGACTTGAAGGGATTTCTGTTGGATATTTCCAAAGATCAAATCCAGGTACCCAAAATAATGAGGAGGGCTATATATACATTCATATATGCTTCTGAATATTCAACAACACTCTGTGAATATGTGATTTTATAAGTGGGGACCTCCCTTCTCCAATCCAGATGCCAATTTCTCTACATCTTGCTAGATGACTTATCAGTTGATGAGCACAGAAACTTACATCATCTGGTGGCCAGTCCTCTGGTGATGAGCTTCTTTAGATTTTAGCAAGATTAACCTTCAGTCAACCGATATCTGGCCTATTTTCCATGGCTGTGCTTTCCTTTCAAAGTTGGTAGAATCTGCCAGATTAATTTATACTCTACTAGCATAGTCTTCATACATGAAGGGTCACCTTAACACTACAAGGAGGCATTAGAGAAGGCCTAACATGGAGGTTTTTGCATATACAAATTATACATATTTTGCATACTTATATGAGCTAAGTCTCTAAAGCATTTTTAGTTTCTACTAACTACCATCATTCAAGTTGTTATTTCCTGAATTATTTTTATCATTCTAATTCACTCACTCTATATTGACTCAGGTCCCTCACATCAGATGCTACTGTTGTACCTGTTCAGTCATTTTTCAGTTGTGTCCAACTCTTCGTGACCCACTTGGGGTTTTCTTGGCAAAGTTACTGGAGCAGTTTGCCATTTCCTTCTTCAGTTCATTTTACAGATAAAGAAACTGAGGCAAACAGGGTTAAGTGACTTGCCCAGGGTCACACAGCTCATAAGTGTCTGAAATTAGATTTTTGAATGCAGATCTTCTTGTTTCTGTAGCAGCTAGCACCCTGACACATCCAGGATGGCCTCTAGCACAGGTTCTTAGATCTGGCTTTTCTAAAAGGAAAGCAACTTCTGAGAGGTCAATAATCTTCTTTAATAACATATAACAAGAGAGGAAATACAAGCAGAGAAATAAAGACCAAAAGACAGGGTTTCTAGCTGTCTGAGCATAAGCAACACATACATCACAGCTCAACAGACAGATCCAACTGTCTGACCATTACATACATACATAGTTACCAGAGAGAGAAGCACCAACATCTGAGGGGGACAGGCAGGGGTCTCCTTAACAGCTACTCAGAGAATCTTCTAGCACACAAACCTTCTTCCAAAGAGTAAGCCCACAGAGCAAAACCTCACCTCAGAGTATATATATATATACACTTTTCAGAGCAGGAGTGCATCACAACCCTTGTGATCCAGTGCCTCATTAATTAACAAGAAGTATGAGCCTTCCTACAAAACAAGTCTCCCCTAATCAAGCTTCCCTTAATAGGTTTCACTTCAGGTCTATTAATGGGTGGAGGAAGATTGCATTACAGATTCCAGGCCACCTAGCTGTGCCATACCAGATATACACAGCAGAGATAGTGTAAGCACAGAAAGATGACAAGAACACTGGAAATATGACTTATAAGACATGATGTAAATTCCTAGAGGATCAATCTAACTTCTTTCTAATGGAAGCTAATGAACAAATACAAGTTAGAACAGGTTTTCTAAAAAATGATCAATTATAGAAATAAACTTAAAGTCTTAGAGGTAAAAGCAAGTAATTATTGCTATAAGAGTAACGACTCACATTTATAAAGCTTGTGAAATGTTTTCCTTAAGGATTTTGTGGTTTAGCCATTACAATTATTTATCATTCCTATTTTGTAAATTAAATTTTAAGAGCCTTGCCCATAGTAACACAAACAGGAAGCAGTGGAACCTGACCTCAAACTCATGTCCTTGGACTTCAAGTCAATTGCTCTCTGCTAAAAACACACTACCCACAATGGCAGGGAAGGGGAAGGAAGGAAGGAAGGAAGGAAGGAAGGAAGGAAGGAAGGAAGGAAGGAAGGAAGGAAGGAAGGAGGGAGGGAGGGAGGGAGGGAAGGAAGGAAGGAAGGAAGGAAGGAAGGAAGGAAGGAAGGAAGGAAGGAAGGAAGGAAGGAATGGAGGAAGGGATGAAAGAAGGCAAAGCAGGAGGGAGAGGAGAGGAAAAGGAAAGTTAAGGAAGAGAAGGGAAGGGAAGGGAGAGGGGGAAAAAGGACCAAAATTATAAGTAAATGTCCCATGTGTATTCAGAAATTGCTATTCCTTGTTGACTTCATAATCACTTCTCTTAAAGAACTCAGAAAATACCTAAGTAGTGATTTTAAGGTAGTACAAGTGACTGGTGTTCAAATTTCCTCCCAAGGGACTTCATTTTCTATGTAGAGCATACTCACAATAAAATAAAAGAGAAGATCAAAGGTATTTCAAGCACACATTAAAACATAGTTATTTAGAATAATAATATATCCTCAGAGATCAAAATTCTAGCTATAAACTATGAACTGAGTTGGCAGGAAAATTCTCTGTCTATTTTCATGGGGGAAAAGTAGATTCACAAAGTAACTGCTGAAGAGAGTGCTTTGAGCCTAGATGATGCTGTTTTTCTAGATCTTTCCTTCTTCATGGCCATAACACACCTGATGACAATTTTACAAATGTGGCCTATCCCTGACCATTAAAGTAATCCTAGGAAGGAATGGAAAAAAATTCCATTCAGATCTAATCAGAAAAAAAGCAATCTTCGATGAGAATGGTTATGCACATCAGTGATATTGTGGTTTCTGTACTATTTAACAAGGAAGAATTGATCTAACTTATCCACTGGCTACAACTCTGCATTATATGCCTAGATTAATTAGGGTATTCTGCATTATTTCCTTATAGTTTATTCATCACATCATCAGTTCAGCAGCTGGACAGCTCCAGATGCACTGAGGTTTTCTGGCCAAAGGACACTGACCTCGCATGATTAAAATGAAAGGCACATTCTTTCACCCTGAAGAGTCAACCAACTATAGACCCATATAGAGAATACAAACCCCTGGACAACAGAAATCATACCAAGCCTCAGAAAAGCATAATTACTAAGACGACAATTACCTTCACAATTCTGTCAAGCTCCATATCCATTTGTTCAGTGAGGTTCAGTGTTACTTATTTCCATGAGGTTTTTATCCAGTCTTCAATGCTTGCCTGAAGAAAGGTTTCATGAATAACTCATGATTCTTTCTGTATACTGAGCAGACTACAACTCTTCACTGTTTCTATCTTTGGCAATGGAAAGTTACTCCAAGGTCAGGGTGATCTTTAGCATATATCTTGTGTCAACATGTAAGACATAGGGACTTTTTAAGCTGACTAAAAATATGGACAGATTGAGCACTACAAGTTATTTTAAACCATACACAGTATTTATGATGTCTTTTCAATGGCCCTTGTGATCTACTGATATGTGGAAATAGCTTACTAAGCTAAACGCCAGTCTTGAAATACTGAATGATTCCCTGGGGCTTTGGGGTCAACAAGTGAGACAATATGACTCCAAACAGCTAAGCTGGACTTTCTATAGAGGAAACAAAGGTCTATACTCAACAGAGGGTCAAAACATAGACATCAGGAGGCCTCCTTTTCCATTAGCAATTTCAGTCTTGGAAAACCAAGGATTTTAAAGGACTTTAAACAGATCTGTCAAGTGATCTTGCCTTAGCCTGGAAAGTTACAGACCTGATTTCCTTGGGATTCCCCCTTCAGCCAAAGCAGGACAGATAATTCAGAATACAGCCACATCACCATAACTCTATGGCCTCTGACTGCTTCCCCTCCACAATCCATTCAGTGTTTTCAGCTCAGGGACAGACAAGACAGACTAGCTCATTCTCAACCTTCACAAGCTAACTCTGTCTCCAGACTGTTAGACCCATCAGAAATGGTGGGCTGATTCAGCTAGAATGTATTACATACTTCTGGACAAAAGACAGACTGTCACATCATACTATCTCAATCATGTCAGAGGATGTGGCTTCAGATTTATGGAGCAGTATAGGCAGAAAATAGTCCTGTTCTGCTAGTCTGGTGATGAGAACTGAATCTCATTTCTTTTAGGACTCACACTAGACATTGTAATTCAATATCCAATATTCAGAATACAAGGAGCAAAAGTACCATTTGCTTTTAGCTTCTTCTCAAGTCTAATCTAAGGGCTAAGAAGTGAGTTATTGTTTGTCAATTTGTATTGTATTGTACAATTGCTTGACAATTGTATTGTCAAAATTATGACATTTTAATAACATTTTTTCTTATGGTAGAATTTGTTCCTCTGTTAAAAACCAGTTTATGTACCTTTGTGCTAACAGTGGCTTTCAGTGTGGGGGACTTAGATATGCTGCCAGCTGATCTTAAGTTTATCCTAATAAGAACTCTAGCTAGCATTTATATAGTTCTTTAAGACTAGCAAAACACTTTATACATGTTATCTGATTTGATTCAACTGTCCTGTGAGGTGGATGCTGTTATTATTATCCCCATTTTAGAGATGAAAAAACTGAGGCTGAGAAGCGTAAATGGTTCTGAGGGGGGTCACACAGCTTGTAAGTGATGGAGGCACGATTCAAAGTCAAGTCTGCTTGTTTCCAAGTCCAGAGTTCTATCTACCACACCACCTCGCTGCCTCCAATGTTTTCATACCAAACTAGTTTTCATGACATATCCACAGATTTATAACTAGCATGTGGGGAACAGGACTTGGGTCGAAGTGACCAACATCTGAGTTGGGTTTCCTCACCAATTCAGAAAGAGCTGATTTTTATGTGGCTTACCTCTCACCATAGCAACCAGTGGCATGGGATGCAACAGAATTCTCTGAAGGATGGATTGCCCACTCAGGGTGCAGCCACCCTGTAGATGGAATGTCCTCTGTGCTGCCATATCTGCCCACCTCCACCCCAGCCTTAGCTCAACTGACTAGGTCCCAGGTTCCATTTCAGTTGTTTACTACTCTCCACATCTGGCCACAGATCATGATGTCTCTCTGACTTTCAACTTGAACCCTCAAATGCCGTACTGATTTTTATTCTGGGCTCTAAGTTGAACCACTTAAGACATTGCAGAAAAAATTAAACCCATCAAGGGGAAAAAAAGGAATCATTTACCTCTCAGCAGCTACCTAGGGATCCTTAATATTCAGATCACATGAGAACTCCTAACAGCTTGGTGGGTCCATTACAATCTACTGCATAATGGAAATGCATGCTTAGGGGCTCCTTAATATGTGTATTATTGACACAATAGATCATAATGGCTCTGAGTCTGGATCTGTAGTATCCCAGCCATAACATTTTCCTCTTTAGCTGGCAGGTTATTGACACATTAGACTTTAAGAAATCCCTGGATTTACATCCGTTTCAGTCCATTTTACCAAAGCCTACTTTTGGTGCTCTCTTTTTAAATAGGGATTCTCAACGGGATTGACCATAACAGCTCCTCCAAAAATACCAGTGTCTTTTTGTATCTTTATGATTAACTCCTGTATTTGTGAATCTCAGTCCTAGGAGGAAGTTCTCACTGTGGTCAGAACCAGGGGCTTGCTCCAGGAAGCAAGAAGCAAGAACTTCAAAGTGAAATGGAATCCAGAGGTTAGACTCCCCCAAATCTGCACCATTGTCCTCCTACAATTGCTTGACCTTGTTTTTCTTAAGGATTCTTTTATTATACTTCTGTCTCTACAATTCCTGCAGTTTGATTTCTTCAAGCACGCCTGGTTTTCAACACACACACACACACACACACACACACACACACACACACACACACACACACCCTTTACCCTTATCTCATAACTTAACCCCTTGGAGGTATTCATATTCCCCCCTCACTGACATTCCTTTTGGAAGGTCTATAAAAAGCATCATGAACGTATTTAAACCATGAATATATTCTCATTTCAGATACTTTTGTTCCACAATCACCTTGTACCTACATATTCACAGATTTCAAATTGTGGGTGAAGAGCTTTGGACTGTAGCAGAGTCAGGTTGGTATTTTGTGCTACACAATGGGAAGGGGGGAAGAAGAGGGTGATATTCAGATATCACTAGGAGTGTGGTGGGGACTACAAATCTTTTCCTCCCTGGCCTGAGACAGAGCCTGGCAGAATACATAATGGCCTCCCTCTTCCCTCCTTTTTCCTCCCTCTTCCTTCCAGATATTTGGGATGCAGTACTGAGGTATCTCAGTAAGCCAACCTTGCTGCACAGTGGGGAATAGAACAGACTGGAAGACAATGGGAGAGAGTGAGTGATTCCAGATCCATTGAGGATACTGAGATGGTGAAAAGTACACCACTCACTCAGGAACTAAGAGGGGTTCTAGCTATGGTGACTTAACATGACCTAGGGCAGAAATGGGAAGACCTGCTTGTAGGGTTGAAGGGCACAGACTTCCTTAAGTCTATGAGAATCCTATTATATGTGAGACTTCAAGCTGGCAATTGCAGTACGAAGGAAGACTGGAAATAAAAGCACCTAGAACTGATTTTGAGCTATGGTACAGACATACCAGGGTATCTGGAGACAGACACTGTTCACCCAGGGAAAAGGAAGGACTGGCATTTGCTGAGCACTGAGGAGAATTGTAGGCAGGACCATGTAAGAATGAGGATTGAGAGCAAAGATCTGCTTCATTGGTTGGGAGCTAGATATCAGTTTCTTCGCTTTTAGAATAAAGTGGTTTGCCTAGATTTCCTCTGAGATTTTCCTTTCAGAGTTCCCTTTTAGCTCTAGATCTTTGATTCTGTAAACTGCAGAAAGCAAGGGCCTTGGGTGGAGCCATATGGTATGATAGGAAAAAAATCAGGACAGGGAGCAGTGATCAGGGACATCCCATCTGCAAGAGCTGCCAGAGTTCTAAGTAATGCTGTGCCAATGCCAGAGAGCTATGCTTTAGCAACAAGGAGAAACCTCTGGGCACCCTGTGATGGTGCCTCTGAGATGGAGAGGTACTCTGGGAGGAAGGAAGAAAGGAAGGAAGGAAGGAAGGAAGGAAGGAAGGAAGGAAGGAAGGAAGGAAGGAAGGAAGGAAGGAAGGAAGGAAGGAAGGAAGGAAGGAAGAAGGAAGGAGGAAGGGAAGATGGGAAGGGAAGCCATTCTTTTCTCCTTTTGCCTTCAGTCTTAACATCAGGATCGTTTCCAGTGAATCCTCTTCTCGTTAGGCAGCTAAAGTGTTTAAGCTTCAGCTTCAGTATTTGTCTTTCCAATGAATAGTCTGAATTAATTTAAGTATTGACTAATTTCCTTACTGTCCAAGGAATTCAAAAGTCTTCTCCAGCAGCACAATTCAAAATCCTTGATTCTACAACATTCAGCTTTCCTTATAATCCAACTCCCAGAGCCATATATTGTTACTGGAAAAATCATAACTTTGACATATATATATATATGGATAGATAGATAGATAGATACCTTTGTTGGCAAGGTGATGTCTCTACTTTTTAGTATGCAATCCAGATTTGCCATAGCTTTCCTTCCAAGGAAAAAACATCTTTTAATTTCATGGCAGTAGTCACCATCTACAGTGATCTTAGAGGCCAAGAATAATAAAATCTGGTACTTTCTTCTCCCTCTATTTCCCAGAAAATAATGGGACCAGTTGCAAAATCTTAGTGTTTTTAATGTTGAGCTTCAAGCCAACGTTTATCCTTTCCTCTTTCACCCTCATCAAGAGGCTTTCTTAACTCTTCACTTTCTGCCATCAGAGGGTTATCATCTGAATATCTGAGATTGTCAATATTTCTCCTGACAATCTTAATTCTGGCTTTTGATTCATTCAGTCTGGCACTTCACATGATGTAATCTGCATATAAGTTAAGTAAATAAGGTGACAGCATATAGCCTTGTCATATTCCTTTCTCAATCTTCAACCAATCAATTGTTCCATGTTTGGTTCTAATTGTTGCTTCTTTGCCTGCGTACAGGTTCCTCAGGAGACAATTAAGATGATATAGTATTTTCATCTCTTTGAGGACTTGCCACATTTTATTGTGATCCACTCAGTCAAAAGCTTTAATGTAATCAACGAAGTAGGTATTTTTCTGGAACTCTATTGCTTTCTTCATAATCCAGCATATGTTGGCAATTTGGCCTCTAGTTCCTCTGCCTCTTTGAAAACCAGCCTGTACTTCTGATAATTCTCAGTTCACATATTGCTGAAGTCTAACTTGTAGACTTAAACATAACCTCATTGACATGTGAAATGAATGTAATTGTTCAGTAATTTGAACATTCATTGGCATTGCCTTTCTCTCAGATTGGGACATAAATTGATCTTTTCCAACTCAGTGGCTACTGTTAAGTTTTCCAAATTTGCTAGTATATTGAGAGCAGCACTTTAACAGTATCACCTTTTAGGATTTTAAATAACTCAGTTGTAATTGTCACTTCCACTAGTTTTATAGCTAGCAACACTTCCTAAAACCCTCTTGACTTCATTCTCCAGGATGTCTGGCTCTAGATCTTTAACCATACCATCGTGGTTGTCAGCGATGTTAAGATCTTTCTTGTATGCTTTTTCATATTCTTGGTACCTCTTCTTAATCTTTTCTACTTCTGTTAAGTCCCTCCCACTATCATGCCCATTTTTTTTTGCATGAAACATTGCCTTGGTATCTCTAATTTTCTTGAAAACTTTTCTTGTCTTTTCCATTCTATTGCTTTCTTTTATCTCTTTGCATGGTTACCTAAAAGTAATGTCAAATGTGCCAAAGGTGTCAAACTAGAGGCCTGAGGTACCTGTAACAAATAGTACCAATAATACCAATAACTCCTGACCAAAACCTGACTCAGATTAAAAAATAATTGGGAAACATTTAAATAAATAAATAGGGAAACATTCAACTAAATAAGTAAAACATGGCTGATACTAATCTCTGGTTTTCTAACTCAATATGTTGACCACAGGGATCTATTTCTTTTTTAGTTTAACATAACTGAATTCTAACCTTACTCTCTCATTTCATGGATTTAGACACTGGGACTGAATAGACACTAAAACTCATGTCTCCTGAATGCCAAGCTAGTATTCATGCCCTCAGCTCTCTAATACAGCTTAGCTTCATGCAAGTCTTAGCATGGTAGCTGCAAGAACCCAGGAGTATGCCAGGGATGAGTGGAAGAATGGGAAGGCAGAAGATGAAGCTGTTTGCCTAGATAACTGAGCAGTAGTTTTAACCAGGGCATTTAACTAGAGTATTTCAGGAGAAGTGGAAAGAATGGCCCGTGGGTATAAGAATGACAGCCACATTGATAACTTTTAGACAAATTGGGATTAACAGTAAGAGAGAAATGGATTCAAAGAAGCCTTTGGCTCTTGGAAAAGGGCACGGCCAAAATTATGGGAGTGACTGGATGCTTTCAATTAAAACTGTGCTAGACAAAGGCTTTAGGTGGAGCCACATGGTTTGGTGGGAAAAAAATCAGGGGAGAGAGCAGTGATCAGTGACATCCCATCTGCAAAAGCTATGACTTAGCACCTCTGGGTGCTCTTAACGGAGCCTTAACCAGAGGTTGAGAGGTTCAGGCCTCTGGAAGAAAGGAAGATACTGGGGACCCAAACACAAATAAGGAAACAGTACTTTCCCTCAAGGCACTTACATTCTATTACTGGGATATGGCATATAAGCATATAAGTAAAGACAAAAAAATAAGTGTATACAAAGTAATCCAGCTTCAGACATTTGCTAGCTTTGCGTCCCTGGACAAGTCATTTAACCCTGATTGCCTCAGTTTCTTCATCCATAAAATGAGGATACTGATAGTATCTACCTCCCAGAGTTGTCATGAGGATCCAAAGAGATAATAATTATAAAGTGCTTCTTAGCACAATGCCTGGCACATCATAAGTGCTTTATAAATGTGAGCTTATTGTTATTATTAATTTCATGAGGTAGAGAACTACTGTGCCAAGTTATAGTGAGCTAAACCAAGTCTCAATTTTTTAAAGTATACTAATTTGCAAAGAAGGAGCATGACATTGTGTTTGTAGAATCAGGAAGACTTGGATTTAAGATCTATCTCTGATACATTACAGCCATGTGGCCTTGGGTAAGTCACTTAACCTCCAGGTGACTTACGCTGCTCCCTAAGATGTGAGTCACCAAGAAATACCCCATTGGCATGGCTGGAAGTTCCCATAGAGGTCAACTTCAGAATAAAACTTACGCCTTCTAAATACTGAAGCAAATCCTAAATTGTCTATTTCCCAGTTTCTCCTTGGCCCGTGTTAATGATCAATACCATTAATGTCTTCTTTTCTAAATATACCTACCCCATGTCTGATATGTGCAATTTGGCATGCCATGCATTACCTTAGGGATGCTGGAAGCCATAGTGGAGGTCACCTCTGCTGTGTTAATTTAGAACTTATTTTCTCTTTGCCAGCCACTGAGTTGGCAAATTAGAAAGGTGCTGAACCCTGCAGTTTCTCTTAGATCCTTAGGTAGAAGAATATCTTTTTTTCATCAATATCTGAGATACATTTTGAGTGCTTTCCCCACCTAATATATAATCACTCACCAATCTATTAAAAGGAGGGATAACATAAAAAACCAGTTGTTTATCAATTCAGTCTTTGATTCAACATTATTGAAGGTATCCTGTCTGCCAAGCACTATGTTAAGTGCTGGGGGTGCAAAGACAGAAACAAAAGATCTCCTGCCCTCAAGAAACTTATATCCTACTGGGTGAAAATAATGCATAAACATATAAAGGGAAAATATATACAAATCAAATTCAAGATAATGGGGGAAGCTCTAGCAACCAGGGAGGTCAAGATGCTGGATGTGGTATTTGAGTTTAGCCTTGAAGAAAGTAAGCGAATCTAAATGCAGAGGGGAGAGAAGAGGAGAATATACATGGAGGACAGTCTGGGCAAAGATCAAAAGACAGGAGATGGAATGACATGGATGAGGAGCAGCAGGTAGGCCAGAGTGTCTAGGATGTAGAGAGTACTGAGGGGAAAAATGTGTGAAAAGCCTGTAAAGAGAGACTGGAACGAATTGTAAAGGGCTTGAAGTGCTAAACAGAGGCGGTGACATTTGCTTCTGGGGTCAATGTGGGGTCCCTGGAGTTTCTTGGACTCCATGACACAGCCACACCTGAGCTCCACTTAGAACAATTAGAAATTGTGTGAAGTGGGCCAAGCTTTTCCATGGTGGCCAACAGCACCCACCTTCAAAGACATTAATACTCTTACACCTTACCTATGCAATGTGTCTCATGATTCTCCCTCCCTACCCAGAACTCAGGAACTCCATTATAAGACCCACCTTCCTTCCTTCTCTCCTTCTTTCCTTCCATCTTCTCTTTCATTTTTTCCTTTCTCCCCTTTCCTTCCTTCCATTTTTCCTTCCTTCCTTCAATTTGTCCTTCCTTACTTTTTTCTTATTTCTTTGCTCCTTTCTTCCTTCTTTCCTTCCTTCCATTTTTCTTCTTTCCTTTCTCCCTTTTTTCTTTCCTTTCATTTTTTCTCCCTTCCTTCTATTTTCCATATTTTTTCTCTCTCTTCTTTCCTTCCTTCCAAAAACATTTATTAAATGTCCATCCCCAATCCTCAACTCATAGAATCATGAGACTTTAGAGCTGGCAAGAACCTTTGAGATTATACAGCCCAACTCCCTCTTTTCTACCAATGAGAAACTAATACCCTGAGAGGTAGAGAGACTTACCATAAGTCATGCATAGATTAAGTGGAGGGACAAGATTTGAATCCAAGTCAGATGTCAATTTGTTGACTCCAAGTCATTCTCCTCATGTCATATGATCCTAACTCCACACTGCTACCCCTCCATTCGAGGGAGGGGAAAGACGAGCACCAGGCTAATCTGAGCTGTGATGCTGGATTTCCAAAGACAAGAAAGAGATCTGGAAGAACACCCTGAGCTGAATAAATACAAACAGGTATAAGTATACTGGGACAAGCTTTTTAAAAATTTTATTTATTTGTTTGTTTTTAGCTTTCAACATTCCTTCTATAAGATTTTGAGTTCTAAAATTTCTCCCACTCTCTCTCCTTCCTCCTCCCCATAATGGCACGCAATCTGATATAGGCTATATATTTATAATCATATTGAGCATGTTTCCACATTAGTCATGTTGTAAAGAAGAATTAGAACTAAAGGGGAAAACCACAAGAAACAAGTGAGAGAGAGAGAGAGAGAGAGAATAGTATGCTTCAATCTTCATTCAGCCTCCACAGTTCTTTCTCTGAATGTGGATAGCATTTTCTGTCATGAGTCTTTTGAAGTTCTCTTAGATCCCTGTATTGTTAATAGATAAATCTATCATTATGCAATGTTGCTGTTGCTGTGTACAATGTTCTCCTGGTTCTGCTCACTTCACTCATATAAATCTTTCCAGGTTTTTCTGAAGTCTACCTGCTCATTATTTCTTACATAACAATAATATTCTATTACATTCATATACCATAGCTTGTTCAGCCATTCCCCAATTGATGGGCTTCCCTTCTATTTCTAGTTCTTGGACACCACAAAAGAGCTGCTATAAATATTTTTGTACACATGGATCCTTTCCCCTTTGGTATGACCTCTTTGGGAACCAGACCTAGTAATGGTATTTCTGGATCAAAGGATATGCACAGTTTTATAATCCTTTGGGCATTACACTGGGATATTCTAAGATGAGAGCATAACGAAGGGAAAGAGGAAGGGGCAAGGGAGAGTTTTGAATGTTCGGTCACAATCCTAACAATGAGCAGAGAATCATAGACTTAGAGATGAAAGGAGATTTAGAGGCTATCTAGACCAAGCCCCTCACTATCTAGATGAGGAAACTGAAGCCTTTCTAGGACAGCCCTTCAAGCATTTAAAGATAGCTACTATGCCTTCTCTCATCCCAACTCGGAGTCTTCTCTTCTCCATGGTAAGCATCCTCATTTCCTTCAATTGACCTATCCATGCCTCTTTTGAGGACAATCAACATTCTACTTTCCCTTTTCTAGCTTATCAGCATCCTTCCAGAGAAAGTATTTGAGAGCAAGGACGGGTTTGGTTTTTTTTATTTATTTGTTTGTTTGGGTTTGTTTGGGGTTTTTTTTTGTCTTTATATTCCCCCAAATCTAGTATCGTTCCTGGTACATGGATGGCACTTAAAAAATGTTTGCTGAATTAAACTTAATTATAAATAAGGAAACTGACACCTAGAAAGAACAAATGACCTGCCTAGGGTTGCATAGTTCATAAATAACAGAGCTCTCTAAAAGCAATGTGGGTTTGAACTAATAGGCAATAGGGAAATTGCTGTAGGTTCTCAATAACGTCCATTCTGATGTAATAATAAAAGCTGTGCAGCACAAAGACCAGTGTTGGCAGCTGTGGGCAGCATGAATTGTACAAGCAGGATTAGAAACAAGGGGATCATTTAGGAGACTATTGTGGTAATCCAGGTCTGGAGAGTCACCTGCCAGCAAGAGGGAGAAGGAACGGGTCCATGGGAGAGCCAGCCTTAAGTCAAGAATTGACAGATCATGGCAGCTAATGTTCCGTGATGAATGAAGGAGAGGAAACAGCTAGAGGTGATACTGACCTTATGCAATGAAGAGAGAGCTACCGTGTACCAAACCTTCCTATAACAAGGAAGTTTGGTAGGGAGCCAATTTAAGGAGTAAAAAGCTAGAATATTTATTTTTATTATTGGTCACCTTGAAGTCCTAAGACTCACTGCCAGAATCCAAAATACTTATAGGTTAAATAAAATGCTGTGATTGTGTTTTAGTTATCTCTAAATCTGGACTCTATCCACCAATCAATATCAATCCAAGTGCAAATCCAAACCTCTAATCTGCAGCATAGCACAGAATGTTAGTTGTGGGAAGGATCTTAAAGATGTTCTGGTCCTGCTCCATCATCTCATCTTCTTTCCTTTTTGCAAAACTATGTTTATGTTTTAATAATCAGAAATCCATTTTCCAACCTTTCCACCACTATTAGAAAAGAAAAAATATATATAATAAAGTCACTATAACAAGTACCTATAATCAAGCAAAACAGTTTTTTGCATAGGTAGTGTTAAAAAAAAAAACTTCATATCTCATTCTGTACCCTCAGTCTACCATTTCTCTTTCATATGAACATCATGCTTTATCATCAGTCCTTTGGAATTATGGATGTTTATTAGGTGAATAATAGTTCTTACAACTTTCAAAGTTGTTTGTCTTTATAAAGTTGTTGTTATTATACAAGTTGTTCTCCTGGTTCTGCTGATTTCATTCTTTATTAGTTTATTAAAGTTTTCAAAAATGACCATTTTTGCTTCTAAGGAAACTGGGATAGAGAGTCGAATTGACTTGCTCAGGAATTTTTTTTCAAATTAATCTTTATTTACTATTAACAATCCATTATATATTCTTTTCCTCCCATCTCCTCCCCTCCCTGATTGAGAAGGGGGGAAAAAGAAACTCACTTGTAATATGAATAGTTAAGCAAAACAAATAAATATGTTATATTTTAAAAATGTTTTGTTCTGCACATTTAGTCTCTTATCTCTTTGTCAGGAGATGGGAAGCATGCTTCATAATAAATTCTCTGGAATCATGACTGGTCATTGTATTGAGCAGAGTTCCTAAAGTTTTAACAGCTGTACATTTTTTACTATGTTGCTGTTATGTAAATCGTTCCCTTGATTCTACTTATTTTATTCTGCATCAGTTCATACAAATTTTCCCATGTTTCTCTAAAACCAACCCTTACATCATTTATGGCACAATATTCATTTACTATAATTTGTTCAGCCATTCCCCACTTGATTTCCAATTGTTTGCCACTGCAAAAATATAGCTGTTACATACATTTTGTGCATATGGGTCTTTTTTCTCTTTCTTTGATTTCTTTGGGGAACAGACCTAGCAGTGGTATTACTGGGTTAGAGGATCCGTGCATCTTAGTAACTTTTAGAGCATAATTCCAAATTGCTTTCCAGAATGTTTATACCAATTCACACTTCCATCAACAAATAATTAATATGCTTATTCTGCAGCCTTTCCAATATTTATCATTCCCCTCCCATCAGCATCACCAATCTGATAGGTATGAGATTAAACCTCAGAGGTACTGGAATTAACATTTCTCTAATTATCACTCAATGTTTTACAGTCTCTCAATGTCAAAACCAAGATTTGAACCTAGGCCCTCTGGCTCTGAATCTGGTATTCTTTCCACTTCCTGGTAAAGTGTAGTCTTCCTGGTAAAGTGTACTTTACTGCCACTGCCTCTTTCAAACCAGCTCCTGAAAGTCTCAGAAGAGGTAGTATCACAGCAGGCCTGTGGCAGAGATTAGAGGGGGAGAGTATGAGTCTTGGGAGGCTATCTTTCAGAATATTTTAAAGCATGCCAAGTAAGTGTCTACCTAAGGTCCTTAAACTACGGCCCTGAAAGGACCTGAGCGGAAGTGCAAAACTCAACTCTCAGTGCTGACTGTTAAGCTTAGGCAGAACTCACCAAATGTAAAACAAAATCAAACTTCCTATCCATTCTATGACTTATATTGTCCATTTGTAACATGGAAGTCACCACTAATAGTATCTTTGAATGCTGAATAATGGATCAGCTCCCTGACTGAACAGTAATACTTCCTCCTGTCCATCAGACCCAGGTTTTAAGCAAGGTTAAAACTTCCCCATTTCTCCAGCAAGGCAGCTTGGAAAATTAATTCCTAAAAGGAAAGTAGCACATATTCTAAGCCTAGGAACTTGTTCATGTAACAATGTGTACATGACAATAATAAGATTGGTCACTATGGCTTAAATGTCTGCTCCCCTTTCACTAATACTGCATTTCTTTCCCCTTCAAGGAAGCAGAAAACAGAAGCCTAAAATTATAGCTATCTCTCTCCATGTTTTATTCCCACTAGATGATAAACTTCTTGGAACTCATGATAGACAACAACTCTCATAGGTAAGGGCTATTATCATCTCAATTTTAAAGATGAAGAAACTGAGGCAGGAAAAGATTAAGTGACTTGGTCAGAGTCATACAGCTACTAGTTAGTGTCTGAGACCAGATTCTAATTCAGTTTTTCCTAGTTTCAGGTCCTAGACTCTATATACTATGTCATTTTTTTAATCTTTGCATCCCCATCAGTGGGCTACACATAGTAGGTACTTAATGAACTCTTTTCAAATTGAATTAAAATTTAATACTCATTCTTTGAAGGACATTACCCTAACCTATTTCCAAATATACTATTACATAATCTGAAAGCCAGAATGAAAATTGAATTAATGGAGCATGGAAACTAGTGGTATATGGTAAGGTGAATTTTACCTCTCAGGACAGATGCCTATCTATCAGATTTCATTCTGTGTCCAGGTACACACTCATCTTAGAACATTATGGGACTACAGAAAGATGTATGCTATGTCCCATAGGAGCAACCAGGTGGCACAGGGGATAGAATGCTGGGTCAGGAATTGGGAAGATTCATCTCTCTGAGTTCAAATCTGGACTATACACTTAACTTAATAGTTGTGTCACCCTGAGCAAGTTACTCAACCCTGTTTGCCTCAGTTTCCTCAACTGGAGAAGGAAATGGCAAACCCTTCCAGTACTTCTGGCAAGAAAACTCCAAATGGGGTCATGAAGAGTCAGACTCGACTAAAAGGACTGAACATCAACAACAGTTCTATATCCCACATCAATATTTCCAAACAACAACTTGCTAATGAGAGCTTGTGTACATAGTGCAATATGAGATGAACTCGGACACAGGAGAAATCTGGGTCTGAATCCTACCTCCTCCTCTTGTAAACTATCTCACCCTTACCAAGTGATTAACTCCTCTAAGTTTAATCTATGCCTATAATGTATGAAAAAGTGCTCTAAATAATTTTTGATTAGAGTAATACAAATTCAAACAACTCTGAGGTACCACTTCACATCTATCAGATTAGCTAATATGACAGAAAAAAAGGAAAATGGCAAATCTTGGAAGGGATGTGGGAAAGTTGGAACATTAATGCATTGTTGGTGGAGTTGTGAACTGATCCAATCATTCTGGAGAACAATTTGGAACTATGCCCAAAGAGTTATAAACCTGAGCATACCCTTTGATCTAGCAATCTCACTACTATGTCTGTATCCCAGAGAGATCCCAAAAAGGTAAAATGATCTATTTGTACAAAAATATTTATTGTAGCTCTTTTGCAGTGGCTAAGAATTGGGAATTAAGGGGATGTTTGTCCATTAGGGAATGACTGAAGAAGTCATAGCATATGATTATAATGGAATGCTATTATGATATAAGATAAGACAAGCAGGATGATTTCAGAAAAAAAAAAACTAAAAAGACTTGCATGAACTGGTGCAGAGTAAAGTGAACAGAATGAGGAAAACATTGAACATAGTAACCATAATATTGTATGGTGAACAAGTTATGAATGACAGTATCCAAGACAATCCCAAAGGACTCCTGATGAAAAATGCTATCACTGCCAGAGAAAGAACTAATGTGATCTCTTTATAGATAGAAGCATACTATTTTTCTTTCTCTTCCTTCCTTCTTTGCTTTCTTTTGTTTCCTTCCACAAAATAACTAAAATGGAACTATATTTTATATGACCACACATGTATAACCTATATCAGATTGCTTACCATCTCAAGGGGGGAGGCAGGGAGGGATCGATGGAGGAACTCAATTTTCTTAAAAAATATTAAAAATTGTTTTTACAGCTAATTGGGGGGAAAATATTATTTTAAAAAATACAAATGCCCATGATGATATATAGTGAGGGAAAGGGGAGAGAATCAGATAAAATAAACTATATAAAATTATTTTCAAACTGAAAAAACTATGTAAATATCAACTATCACTGATAACCTACCAGGCAAAGCACTGATTATAAAATAGACATTTAATAACTAGTTGTTGATAGATTATTTGCATTTGCCATAGACTAGGACTTCTTTCTTATAGGGAGAGTTCCCAACACTACTGTATTTTAAATCCAACCACAAAAGTCTGCTTTGGAGAAAGTTGCCACATTGTTATCCATTGACAGTTACCAGCTACTAACAATTTGCTTTCAATGTAAAGCAACAACTGCATTTTAACAGATCTCTGAAGCTTGCCCTATGACTGCCTTTCAGGGCACATTGAGCTTGTAGTGAATTACAATATAGCTACAACCATCTGTCTGACAGAGAACTGAACCTTACAGGCCTTACAGGCTCAGTTAGAATCATTTTTCTTTAGAGTGTCTGCCTCTACTTACCAGCCACAATCCAATTTGCTGTAAATGCAGGAAAAGCAAGGACATTTTGGGATTTGTAGTTTTCAGCCAGCAACAATCACCCCAAAATATCCCAAAGAGGACAAAATGGATGAGAGAGGTGGGTGCCTGGCATGCATGATAGAGGCAGAGTAGGGAGAGCTAAGTAAAAGCCAGCCAAAAAGGTCAAGGCTGATCTGGATATAGGAAGTAATAAGGATCGCTTTACACTAACCAAGATATACTGCTATATTTGATCATCATTTCCCTTCAATCAGAACCTTGGATCCCTTCCTTGTCCCACCCTCCCTCCACTACACATACGCACACACACGCACACACGCACACACACGCACACACATGTACACACATGCACACACATCCCAATGCTAGCCTCTGAAAGGTGAGATTTTACCATATCTTCTTGGGAACCAGTTTTGATGCTACTTCCTGGTCATCTCCACACCTTGTACCACTCTCTTTTGAATGGTGCCCTTATGTGTTCTTCCTCAATTAAGATTTAAACTCCTTAAGTTAAAGAACTGTCGTGCTTATTTATATTTGAATCTCTAGTCCTTAGTACAGTTCTTGGCACACAGAAAGTGCTTAATAAATGCTTATTGCTTCTATGACTTTAGGTGTATCCCTTTCCCTTTGGGTCTCATTTTTCTCATCTGTAAAATGACAGATTTTACCTATCTGTGATGAGTTGTCTGAAATAACTGAGAAAATCAAGATTCAAACTTCTGAGTATATCAGTTTATTGTGATCCATGCCCATGGCATAACAAATCAGAATCAGGCCTCCTCACCTTGGCATTGGACCCCAAATACAGAGAAAGGCAGATTTTTATGCATTAAAAAAAATAATGAGATATAAAGCAAAATACAAGATTGGGTGATCTGATTCTAATTAGAAGAAAGATTAGGGACTTTCTGAATTGGGACGGGGATGAGTGAGTGTTGAGTGAAGGGGAGTAAGTAGGAACTGTCTCGTGAAATCAGAACAGGAGGTGTCCCACTACCCCTGCCCCAATTGTTTGTATTCAATCAAAGGAACAAGCAACAGTAACTGATTGACCGCTATGGGTTCAGTTTTCAGGTGAGAAATATAGGTTGCTTGAGATGTATATCTCCTTTGCTGTTGATCTGCTTTCTCTATTATATTGAACTACACAGTATGCAGTTTTTATACGGGCATTTTTCTTCATCCCATTCCAGCCAACTTGACTTTTTGTCTTGCCACTGGACTCTGGAGGGAGTGAGGCTGATGACTTTGCAGGGCTCTGCTTCAAGTTCAATTCAAATACAAGTTAAGATACTTTTCCTGATATGATCGGTTTTCTTCAGAAATAAGGAATGAATATCAAAAATTGTGAGAAAAGTCCTTGCATCAACCTTTGGATCTGGACTGAGTATCTGGCCTAGCTTCCCAACCATGCAGGGCTACATTCAAACTCGCAAGTCCCACAACTGGATAAAGTTTTCTCACAAGAGAGAAACTGGACTAGTTCCATAAATGAATAAAAGGGAAACTGAACTAACTCCAGAATTGAGTCACAAGATGAAGTCAGTGTGGTTCACTCATTTCCCACAATTCCCACACATACAGCCCTAAATGCTATCAATGCTGTCATTAAGGATCCAGTACTGAATTAGGTCTGAAGGATACAGAAAGTGAGCCAGTTCTTATCCTCAAGATCAGTAAGGAGATACAACCTGCTCTCAGCTAAGTAATTTAGGCTACAAACAAAATAAACACAGAGTGATAGGAGACAACACTAACAAATAGAGGAAATCACAAATGTCCTCTTAAGGAAATAACTCTTGACTTGAGACTTTATGGGAGTTAAGGGTTCCAAGAGGCAATATGAGGAAGGTGGCTGTTCCAAGTATGAAGGATGGTTTATACAAAGGCCCAGGAGTAAGAAATGGTATACTTTGAATAAAAAATAGCAAATAGACCAGTTTGGCTGAAGCATAGAGTGTGAAAGAGATAGTATCACAGGCTCAGTTTGGAGTCAAAGCAGGAGCCAGATTGTAAAGAGTTTTAATGGTGGACAGAGGAGTTTGTGTCCTGTACTAGAAGCAACATGGGTTCAGCCACAACCAAGGAGTGCCACAGTGACCAAGGCTGGAGAGCATATCCAGTAGGAAGGATCATAGATTAAAAGAAGCTTAGAGAGGATCTAATCAAACACCTTCATTTGACAGATGATGAATTGAGACCCTGGGAAGGAAAGTGACTTACTCAAGGTCATACAGGGAACAAGTACATGGTAGAGTTGGGAGAACCAGTTTTTAGAGGCTATAAGGAGGTGGACTGAAGAGAAAGTGGTCTAGTATAAAGAGCCATTTTTAACAAGTGAATATGGCAGCAGAAGACACAATGGAAGGGCAGGTCTAGTAGTGGGATAGGGTCACAGAAGCAAGTATAGCAGCAGTTGGAGGAAGGGAAAGGGTCTTTAGCTTGGGGTCAGGTGTTCCAATCAATAAACAGGTCAGTTATGCCCCAGTACCAGCTCCAGAGCTGAGTTGGTAACTCAATTATGTCCAAATATTTTAAATCCTTTAAAAAGTACTGTGTTAGCTTTTTCAAATTTTAATATTCTCTTACGAAAGTAAATGTAGAAGGAGGTAGGTGGCTCAGTAGATAGAGCACTGGTCCTGGAGTCAGGAAGACCTGAATTCAAACTGGGTCTCATTCTTACCTTTAAGCAAAACAGTTCCCCATCAAGTATCATGAACAAAATGCCCAGTCAAACTGGTACCATGTCGAAGGAGATAAGCCAATGAGCAAGACCAAATTAAGAGCTAGTAATGGTCCTTATCCCAACGGTTTTGTTTTTCCCTTTTCTTTTTTTACTTGGTGGAAGCAGGGGGAATGATATGGGAGGGAGAGAAAATAAATGCTTGTTAATTGAAAGATATATAAGATTTAATTTAAAAATACAAGCTTCTACTCAGATTAAAAAAAAATCCTTGTCCTAAACCATTCTGGGATGTGGCTGGATGGAGTAGCAGGCCTTGAAGAACCTCAACATCGGCCGTTTAGAGATTGAAGGTTATAGCCCTCTATCTAATAGGAGGTAAGGATTTTTATTTCTTCTGTGAGACCAAATGCTTGAGAAGGAGAAATGGCTCCATGAGTGAGTGACTGTTAGGTTTATTCCAAGCTGCTGAGCTCAGGCAACGCACAATGTTATGATGCCATTTCCCCCTCTCTCTCATGCCTTGGAATGAAACACTAAATAAGAGCAAAATAGGAACCACTCTCATATTGTTTTTCCTTTTAAAGCAGAAAAATATAAAGAGCCCCTAATTTAAGACCGGTCATTCCATGATGTAAAATAATTTTTCCTCTCCTCTAAAAAAGTAACAATGTGAAGACCTTACTTGTCTGTGTCATGTCAAAGAAATGGTCTAATTTTTAGAAATCTTTCCTAACTAGCTCCAGCCCACTCTTCTACTGTATTAAGTGGGAGTAATGGTAATTAGGCATACAATCTGCACTACACCACAAGGTACTTCTTTATATACAAGAAAGTATATATGAAAGCATTTCAAATGTTGAATGCACTATATAAGTTTCATTACATAAAATGCATTATATAAGTGCAATATTATATATTGGTCAAGCTGCTTTTGAATTGATCTCTTACTGTTTTGTGAACATATGTTTTGCTTGGCCAATAAAATCCTAACTTTACAGGGAAGGGGCCAAATATTTTCTCTCTTTTTTTAAAATATCCCTCCAAAATTACTAGCAGAGTGCAATGGTTGCAACCATCAAGGTTATCATCATCAAGGCATCATATCAAGAATGAATGAATGGATAATGGGGGAGGCCACATAAGCTTTGATTTTGTTGATGGAAAGGACTATCAGTTGATGACAGTTGTCAATCTTTCCATAACTCAATCACCCTAGAGGATTGTCCAGGCATCTAAAGGTTAAGTGATCCGACTGAGTTGTACCACCAATACACATCAGAAGCAGGACAAGAACCTGTGTTTTCCTGACTGCGGGGCTAGCTCTCTATCAAACTCTTCCTCTTACAAAACAAAATGCTTTGACCCAGAATCTCAGCCTGATACTGTTTCCATGACATTCCATTCAAAAAGCTTCCTCATGTTTTGTAGTTATCTCATCTTGACTTCCACTTTTGCAATATATTTACTGATCTATAAAAAAAATGGGCAAAAATCAGAGGAGCCCCTAGACTACAGCTGTACTTTTGCACAATTGTTTGGAAAGAAGAGGGAGAGATGTACTCCAGCTCTTCTTATTTTGCTCTCAAGTTCTTTCCGAATCATAGACCTGAAAGGGCTTCAAGAGGTCGTCTGTTTCAGCCTCTGACTCAGGCATGCATATATCTAAGCCATCCAAGATAAATGGATGTCCTATTTTTAAAAATCTCCAGGGATGGTGATTTCTCAACCAACTTTCCTTGCTAACTTGTTCCCCCTTGGAGCCAAAAATTTCTTCTATTTAACTGGATTTTCTCACTGCCATTTATGTTCATTTTCTGTGTTCTGTCCTCTCTGAAGCTGGACTCGATGGTCCTTGAGGTCCAGCTCTAAATTTTACAATTCCACAATCCTGAGTCAGAGACCTGCTTGAACTTATCCTCATTTACATGAACATGAATGATTTACATCACTTACAGAATCATAGAAATTTAGGACTAGAAAGAATTGTAGGATTTTAAAGGTGGAAGAGACCCTAAAAACCATCTAGTCAGGAAGGTTTTTAATCTTTTTTGTGTCATAGACCTCTTTGTGATCCAGTAAAACCCATGAATTCCTCAGAATGAAATTTTTTAAAAATTCATATTTGAAGTAAATGCTCAATTTAACTTCTGGGCAGCTAGGTAGTGCAGTAGAGAGAGTGCCAGGCCCAGAATCCCTGAGCTCCAATTCGGCTTCAGATACCTACTAGCTGTGTAACCCTGGACAAGTCACTTAACCCTGGTCATCTCAATTTCCTTATCTGTAAAATGAGAAGGAGAAGGAAATGGTAAACCACTCCAGTATCTTTGCCAAGAAAACCCCAAATGGAGTCACGAAAAGTTGGACATGGCTGAAAAATGACTAAATTACAATGTGTGTGTGTTCATCTTTAATTGTTGAAGAAGGCCATGCCATCAGAGAAATAATGACATGACTTGCACTTGACTTTGTTTCGAGTGAGGGAAGGCTGTGCAGTCACCAGCCTCACTTCTCCTCCAGAGCCATCTGAATCCAGTGACCAGATATTCATCAGGATGACTGGAGATGACCCAAGATGAGGCAATTGGGGTTAAGTTACTTGCCCAAGGTCACACAGCTAGTGAGTGTCTGAGGTGACTTTTGAACTCAGGTCCTCCTGACTCTTGCACTGCATCACCTAGCTCCCCCAGATAATAATGATGATAACATCAAAGAACCCATGATTCACCCAATTACTTTATTTTGTAAATTAGCAAAATGAAAGTCAGAAATGAGATAGTGGTGAAAAAAAAACAACTCCAACTCAGATCTTCAGATTGCAAGTTTAGTGTCTTTTTACCACTCTATGTTTCCACTCCCTTAATTAGCCCTAGAAATTTAAGATCCCCTAATCATAGAATTTCAGAGTAGATAGATTAGTGATCACATAGACCACCCCACACTTGAAAAGGAATTCCTTCTACGCTCTACAGGTAGTCATCTAGCCTTTGCCTAAAAGACTCTGACAAAAATTAATAGGCTGTGAAGCAGCCTATTCCACTTTTGAATAGCTTTACTTGTTTGGACACTTGCCCTTATATCAATTCTAAAAATGACTGCAACTTCCACATATTTTTCCTAAGTTTTGCCCTCAGACACTAAGGAGATGAAGTTCAATCCATCTCCTATATGATCCTGCCATTATAAATGCTTTCCTCTCTAGGCTAATAATCCCCAGCTCCTTCAGCCAATGCTATAGTGGCATGATATCAAATACCTTGTTGCACTCTTCTGGATACTCTCCATTTTATCAATGTCCTTTGTAAAACTTGGCACTCAAAGAGCAATAAATTTTTGCAAATATCATCATCTCCATATTTCTTTTAACATGGAAGCTTCTATTGAAGTCTCCTTCAGTGCATACAATTGCGGCTGGGGTTTAACTGAGGCTTCCCAAAGCATACAGCAACATAGTTCAACCTCTAGAAAGTCCTACCAAGCTTGAAAAGCTTTACATACAGCACCTGGCAACATATTGTTGACTCAATGACACTCATCACCAAACTAGCCCAGGATGATGAATTTTTCTCACCACAGCAACTTTCAGAGGCCACTTACCAAATCATAGAGGGATTTGCAATCTGTGGAGAGGGTTGCCAGGAAAACAATATTAAAGATCCAAATTATAATACATGGCATTGGCCTTCATACTGTAGTAATGACTTGGCCACTACCAATTAGAGCCAATAAAACAGCAAGTCAATCACTCTGTTAACATGTACTATAATTCTAGCTCTTTGAATAATAACATTTCTTTAAAAAAAAAAGTGTTTTATTTTTTCTAATTACATGTAAAGACAATTTTCAGTAATAATATTTATAAGATTTTGAGTTCCAAATTTTCTCCAAAATTGTAATTGTAAGTGTAATGTTAATTAGAGTTAAAGATCTTCCCCACCCATTAATAAGTTCCAGGTACCTTTTGTTAATTTCTAATAAGGCACTGGGTCACAAGGGTTGTGCCCTCTGGCTCTGAAAAGTGTATACATACTCTGAGATGAAGTTTTTGCTTTAGGGCTTACTCTTTGGAGGAAGGCTCATGTACCACATGAGACTGTGGGTAGCCATTAAGGAACCCCCGGCTTTGAAAACCCAGATGCTGGTGCTTTTCTCTTTGGTAACTATGTATGTATGTAATGGTCAGACGGCTGGATCCATCTGTTGATCTGTGATGTATGTATTGCTTATGGTCAGAGAGTTAGAAGCCCTGTCTGTTGGTCTTTATTTCTCTGCTTGTATTTTCTCTATGTAATTAAAGGAGATTGTTGACCCCTCAAAATTTGCTTTCCTTTTAGAAAGGTGATCTAAGAACTTGTGCAAGAGACCCTCCTGTGTATGCCAGGGAGCTTCCTGCTACAGCAAGCAAACTGGTATGTTATACATGTGCAAGCATGTAAATAAACCATTTCCACATTTGTCACATTGTAAAAGAAGAAAGAGAACAAAAGGAAAAAATCATGAAAAAAAAGAAAGTGAAAATAATATACTTTAATCTACATTCAGTCTCCATCAGGTTCTTACTCTGGATGTGGATAGCATTTTTCCAACAGGAGTCTTTTGGAATTGTCTTCTTGCTGAAAAGAGCTAAGTCACCCATAAGCTGATCCTCATACAATGTAGCTGCTACTGTGTACAATTTCTTCCTGGTTCTGCTCACTTCACTTAGAATCAGTTCAGGTAAACTTTTTCAGATTTTTTCTGAAATTCATCTCCTCATCATTTCTTATAGAATAATAGTATTCCATTACATTCATATAGCACAAGTTGTTCAGCCCTGCCCCAATTGATGGGCCTCCTCTCAATTTCCAATTCTTTGCCTCCACAAAAAGCTGAAATAGCAACATTTCATTCAATTTGTAGTCTATTTGGACCCCTTTGATCTTTTTTATGTCTGCCAGTCTTGACCTTCCCCAGTCTCTGAGTATTGCCTTGTACTCATCCCTATTGAAATCCAGACATTTTTATAGACCATTTTTTCCAATGTATCAAAATTATCCTCAATTCTATTCTCATCTTCATAGGATCATAGACTCAGAACTGAAAGGGACATGAGAAGCTATCTAGTCCAATGCCCTCATTTTACAGGTGAGGAATCAGAGAGGGGTCACATCACTGGTAAGTGTTCCAGGTGAGATTCGAACTGGATTATCTTAACTCTACATCCATCACTCTAATACTCCATGCTGCCTCTTTTAAGATATTATTCACCACACCCAATGTGATGTCATCTGAAAATTTTATGACTATGTATTACTCCCTTTGGCATATACACACCCCAATTTCAGGCAGGTGCAAATATCCTCTGACTGCTCCTTATTGATCATGATGACACTTTTAATTGGCTGCTGACCTGGAATTCTCTGAAAGACTCTAAAAGAACAATATCTACCTCTTTGGTCTCTCCTTCCTGCCTGTATAAAGATATAAGGATAACTCTCTGAACCACAGAAGGTCAATGGGAGTATGCAAGTTATGAGCTTGTGGCTTCCTAGGAAAGCATAAGCCTGGGTTGGGGCTGTCTCTTATTAATGTTTTCTCATAAGGGCTTTCTGTGACCTCAAAAGTCAGATGATATAATTTCCACCAGTGCTACTACTACTGCCCACTCTCCACCACCACACCCAACCAGCTATTGGGTCCTGGAGCAATTACAGCCTCTCTGGTGCAACAGAAACTGAGAGACAAAGAATAAACTACTGGAATGAAATGAGTCTACTTGGTACTGACTGATCTTTAATCCATGGAGTTAAAATGTAAAGTAATTAATGGGAAGTCCTGTTAAAAAAAAAAAAAGGTCCTACTAAGGTTTGCATACTAGTTTTTCAACTAATTATAATCATTCTGGTTTTTTGCTTGTTTGTTTTTTATTGCTGGTATTCCCTTTTTTGGTAGAATAAAAGGAATTTCATACCTGACTCATGTGTATTTTCAAATTACCTTTTTTTCTCCTTTCTCCCTACTAGAGACAACCGCTTACATTAGAGTCAAAATTAGAATCATTCCTCAAGAATCTGGGGGAAGGGAGAGAAGACTGAAGCATGGGAGACTAACTGCCTTATTAAGGAGAGGAAATCCCAGAGCCATAAACCCAGGGCAAACATGGAGAAGAGGTAAAGAGATTAATGAAGACTGCCAACCCCTGTGGCCTTAGCCTAGAAGAGCCTGGCTAGTCACTGTGCCAGAGATATACTCTCTACATTCTCCCAACTCCCTTCTGCCTAGAAAAATCCTGCCCATCCTTCAAGGCCCAATTCAAGAGCTACCTCCTCCTCCATGACACCTTTCCCAACTAGCCCAGCCCATATTGACCTTTCCTTTCTCCAATCTCTGAAAAATGGCATACTGCCTTGTATAATTCTGTAATTGTTTTGCGTGCCTTATCTTCCCAGAAAGATCCTAATTTCCATAAGTAGAAAGACTCTCTCATAGCAATAGTATAGCAATTCTCCATAAAACCTAGAGCAGTGTCAGAGAAGGGATTTGAACTTTAGATCTCACAACTCCAAATTCAGTCACTCTATGATCCATTATACTATGCCACTGCTCTACAAAGATTAGCAGCTTGATTGACTTAAAGTCTATCATCTGAGTCAAAAATATGGAGGAACAATGGCCCCAGGGGGAACTCTTGTGGAAATACCACTCAAGACGGTGACCCTGAGTCATTAAAAATTACCCTCCCCATATAACCCTGTTGTCACTTGAAGAATTATCTACTAGTAGGACAGTTTGCCATGTAGCAATTGTGCCCCTTGACCCTACGCTGATATACCAAGATGTTTTCTTAGCTACACAGTATAGGAAGGAAATTGGTGCTTTTTTAAAAAAGACAGTAGTGAATTTTTTTAAATATTGTTTTAAAAATAAAAGACAGTGCATTTTTCAGCAGGTTTGCAAACAATATATTTCATCATCCTTAAACACAACATGCCTACATTGCTTTCTTTTCATATTGATTTCAGTTAGGGGGTGAGGGGAGAACACAATTCCTTGACTCTGATCTCTGTTTTCCTTCCTACTCTCTGTTTTCTGACCAGTTTAGCCTTTCCCTTCTGTTTTGGTTTTTCTCATTGAAACTGCAAGTATTTTTGCTTTTGAGTGTCATTTCATTAAATTTCCAAAGTGTCCATCTTGTATCTCCAAATTAACTCTTGTCTGGAAGAGAGTGTAAATGGCTTATCAGTGCATAATGTACTTTGTCAAAAAAAAAATATCACAGTGTAATGTATATTTCCTTCTTGTTGTGCTCGGGGGCATCAATTAACGTCAGAAGCCTGACAATTCCCTGAACACATCCCTTTTACTGCAGACGGCTGGTGTGACATTTTCTGACATATAGGCAATGTTTTTTACATGTGGCTTATTCCTCTTGCCCTTGATTTTCATGACTCTTCTGCCTCTTTTCTCATTCCCCTTCTCCTTCTGGGGACAAAGACTTTGCAACAGAGGTTGCTTCTGACCAGCCTAGCAACCAACAGCATCTCATCACCACCTTCTTTTTCTTCTTTTCTCCATTGTTAATTCTCTGAATTTGCTAGCAAGGTACTAGGGTTAGGAAAACTTCATAGAAACCACCAAACTATAATATTGTAGCACTGTATTTTAACATCATTATAGATCTGGAATAATTAGTCTTTAAATGGGAGGCTTCAGACCCATGTGCTTCCAAAAATGACAACTTCAGAACTAGGGACGACTGAAAACTGGGATTTTTCTCCCCATGCCTTTTCTTTTACAATGACTACATGAAACAAGGAGCAATTCCGTTTTCAAAGGAAACACTAGTGATACCCTCCAAGAACACATGCTGAGGATAGACAGACCCATTTTGAGCCAGTTAAAAGGGGTGTGGTTGACCCTTGCAAATGAGCCTGATTTGCTTTCTTGTACAGAGAGAACTCCAGTACTGTAGCATGCCAATGTGCTGGCATTTCTTGGGCTCCAAAGGAGTCATTAACTCCAAGCAGCCCACAAACATGATGTTAGATTTGCCATACCATCCATGCATACATATTTTCTCTCTCTCTCTCTCTCTCTCTCTCTCTCTCTCTCTCCTCTCTCTCTCTCTCTCTCTCTCTCTCTTCTCTCTCTCTCTCTCTCTCTCTCTTTCTCTCTCTCTCTCTCTCTTCTCCTCCTCTCTCTCTCCTCTCTCTCTCTCTCTCTCTCTCTCTCTCCACCCCCTTATTCTTTCTTTCTCTTTACTGCCTTTATTGGGAATGTCAATGGATGCCCCAAGGGGAAAACTGCTGCATTGTGGGGAAATCTAACATGATTTCAGAGCAACATGCTTCCTAAGATAGCAAGACAGCCCTGCTAATATCAAGAAGGGTAAGCCAATCCATGAGAACTCCCACAAAAAAAAAGTCATAATAAATAGAGGGAGGGGAACACATCCGGTAACCAAACAGAGAGAGATTCTTTCTTTTGTGCTATATGGGATCCCTAGAGAGGTAGCCTGTCAGTCAGTCAGTGAGCACTTATTAAGCACCTACTACGTGCCAGGCCCTGGGCTAAGCACCAGGGATATAAAGAAAAGCAAAAGACAGTCCTTGCTCATAAGTAACCTGTGAAAAATAAAGTTGTTTGCTGGGTTTTAACCTTGGAACAGTAAATAAAGAAATAAACTTTATAATGAAGGTAAGGGTTGAGAGAAATCAAGTGTCTTTTACTAAGGTTTTAAGGTCAATTTGGAAATTGTCCAAGTATAGATGGGTCAAAAAAGGAATTAGATTTTTCTCACACAGGAATCAGCAGGGCCCATTAAATTCTGTGCCATGCTAGGGCTCACTCCAGATAACTGATTGAGGATATGTAATTTCAGAATAAAAACATACCTCTGCTTGAAAGAGTTTTTTCCTTTTTCTTTTTTTCTTTTTTTTCTTTTTTGGAGGGTGTGAAGTGGGCTGACAAAGGAGGTAGTGATTTTAAAGAGAAAATAAGTTTCAGTGCCTTCTTGTTTAACCAAAAGCTCAGACTAGTACCTTGAAGGTCCTTCTGAGCAATGGTGCCAAGTACCAAGTTGGAGAGAAATCCCAATATAGCTTATTGCTAGTGCAGAAGAGAATTAGAGGCAAATGGAGGGAAAACCTAAGAGTGAATGAAATTACAGACAGCATCTTAGTCAAGCTCATTACCTTTCCCACCCCATCAAATGTCCATGACCATGAAATAACAATAATTGTGAGACAGACACCCTCTCCCTTCCCCCTACTTGCTCAGTAAACTCAGGACGTATCTAAGAAGTCTTGTCCCTATAAGCATTTCTAAATTTGTAACTGTACACCTGAATCAGCAAGTTCCAGATCTAGTAGAGAACACCTCTATCTAAAAGTATTTTTTACATATTATCATTGATATTTTTGATATTCTACTATATTTGCACACCCTAATGGGAATGATATGAATCAGTAGGGGAAGAAGGCATAATAATAATAGATATGCTTACATCCTCAGGGATTGAAAACCACGACTGTGCTTTTCTAGCTACCTATTGGACAATGCAGAAGGGTCATATTGCCAAAGGAAAAATCATGAATTCCACCAACCTTCACCTTCCACTTATAAGGCTCTCTGCTTCCCACCTAAATGTGACTTAGTTTTTAAGTTGATTTCTGAACTCAGGCCGTTGAACTTGAAAGACAATGTATTTATTGAAGTTGGACTCCATAGAGGTTAAGCAGGTGATCCAGGGAGACTATACCATAACTTTTCCTTAGCTGCCATTCATTAAGCATGTTCCATCTCATGAACCATGAATCATTTCGTTTTTAAGTACTCTTTTATTTCCTTTAAATTTACCTAAAACTTTATTAGATTCAACCCGCACAGCCCTGATAGACAGCCCACATACATTTTAAACATTCCCAGCGGAGAAGCATAAAACATTTAAAATCTATATTTGATCTGACAACAGCAGCACTGTGTTTGAATTAGAAACAGATTAGACATAATTGAAGATAAAGAGGACGCAAGCACCACTCCCATTTTGGTGAAGTGGGCTTTAAATTATCAGATTCATCCAGAATACATTACTGAGAAACATTGAATTGTTATCTTTAGACAGCCTTTTCTAAGAGTTTACAATTTCTCAGTTCAGTGAAGCTTACCACCAGCTTGTTATCAGGACAAAAAACGAAAAATCATTCGGTTCAGAGCACAGAACCGATCTCACTCAAAAAGTACATATTTCCTTCTGATAACAGACACTCCATTGGACAGTGGAGGGGCTTCTTCATGCTTCATAGTGAAGGCAATCTTTTTACGGTGTTTCCACTTTCCAGGTAATTCCTGAGAACATTATGGACATTGTTTACTAATGCCACCCCTCAAACCAAGCCCCTCCTGCACCTAAGGAATAAAAAAATAAAAACCCTAAACACATTTTGGCTTTGCCCCACTCACTCCACCTCCCTTGTTAATGATGGAGCTGAATTCATTATGCAAAGTAAATTTACAAAATTTAATTAATGAAAGATAAATAAATTAAGTTTGGGTACAACACCATGCCTTGCATTTTTTTAGTTGGAACAAAAATCAGACCTTAATAGGACTGGAAAAATAATTCCATTAAGCAGCAAGCCACAGAGCATGAACCTGTCTGAGTTACTTTTCCCCCAGTTAAATTTGTTTTAATTTATTTCAATGTGATTTTGAGTTATTTTTAGAGAGCATTAAGTTGCAAGTTTATAAATTCACATGAGGGAAAAGACAGAAAAGGGCAAAGAGGAAGGTAACAATGAGTTATTTTGGAAAATTGTCCTATGGCAGACAGTCTTAGGCCTGTTCCATTATTTCCGTACTCCATGGAAGCACATTTCAGATGGTGTGGGTTATCTCTCCTGGCACATATTACACCCCTTAGAACTTAGCTGGAAGGCATCTAGAATTGTTATGGCTAAAAATGTCATCCCCCTGAGGTCACTGCTCTGAAGCTGGCTAGGCTGACTTCTACTTGAGTCAGTCATACATTGTACCACCAGGCCTCTGTTCAAAGGTCTTCCATCTTGGAAGGACCTACCAGTGATAGCAGTCCTCTTCCACAGTCATCTGGAATCCAGAGTGACCTGCATATGAAACCTTTCAAAAACTTTTCCTTATAAAGGCACATCACCATTTCGCAAGTGAAAGAAAATATATGCTTGCATGGAATGATGATTTGGTGGTCTTGCTGCCCCCTCCTCAACGTGTTTCGATGTTATGGAATCACAGCCTTAAAACTGGAAGAGACCTTAGAGATCACCTAACCCAGTACCTTCAGTTTACAAATTAAGCGGCCTGCCCAAGGTCACACAGGGAGTAAATGATAGTGCTGGGATTCAAATCCAAGTTCCCTGAAACTGTATCATGAATAACAGATATGGGCTCCTGGGCTCCTTCACCTAACCCACACTCTGAGTAACAGGTTGAGACCTCAGAGCCATGCTACTGCTTGCCTCATTATTCTAGGGGTAACCCTGAGGGGTTTCTCTAGACCAGGGGTGGGGAACCACACACGGCCTCACATGTGGCTTCACATGAAGTTTGGATTCAGTCAAAGAGCTTCACTTGAGGAACCAGAGGGTTGCATGTGGTCTCAAGGTCATAGGTTCCTCACCCTTGCTCTAGACAGAAGTGTCCAACTTGCTGCCTCCCAAACTACAAAACTTCCCAATGCAGCATGAAACAGATCAAAACATAATTAGGAAATGTCTAAAAAGAAACATGTAGAACAACATAGATAATGTTCATTGGTGATTTTCTGTGCTAATATGCAGCCCCCACGAATCTGTTTCTATTTCAGTTTTACACAATTGCTCTAGGACTTTCACTTAAGAGCCTTTATCTGATATTTCAAACGGAATTACTCCACTCTCCCTTTCATTTGGCAGTCCTCCCACTACCTGAAGACAACTATCATATCCTGCAACCTTCCCCAACCTGTCTTTTCTCCAGGCTAAATATCCCCAGTTTGAAATGTTATTGAAAGGCATTTAAGTCAGAGAGTCCTGAACCTATGATTTTCGAGGAGGTGAGGTAAGAAAGACTCTAGGTTATCTGCTGGAAGGCTACATGATGAGGGTGGGGTGGTGTTAGGATTCATGACAAAAATCAGAAAATAAAAGGTTTAGAAGAGCAGTTATGGGTAATGAGGCAGGGTATCAAAAGTAGAGTAGATAATTCCTGCATTCTATTTTCACTTATACTCCTATTCCCCAAATGAGTTGTTTATTTCAGTCGTGGTCATTAGCATTGTCCTGCCTTGCCAGGCACACCCATCCCAGGAGTCTCTATTGTCTCTGCTATATGTTCTCAAGGTGGAGGACATACTCAAACACGCTTCCCTCTATGTCCTTCTATTCCTTCTTCCATAGTATTTCTCCCAGAACAATCCCAGACATCTTCACATGGTCCCCTCAGGAATACCTGTTCCAAGCATTCATTACTGGTGGGTTCTGGGATGGCTGTGCCTTGGAAGGCAAACTATGGTGGGAAAGTAATTCAATTTACTATATTTATGTTTCTATGGGATGGTTTAGGCATTCATAAATCTTGTACTTTATTTATACCAGGGAAACCTTTTCTTTTCCTGATATTTTCTGATCAAAATAGTCTTAATTTTTAAAAATTGGCCAATCAATCAGCAAGCATTTATTAAGCTTTGACAATGTGCCAGGCACTGTGCCAAGCTTTTGGGATACAAAGAAAGGCAAAAACTGGGCCCATGCCCGCAAGGAACTCAAATTCTACTAAGGGAGACAACTTGAAATTAACTATGTGCATACACTGTAAATGGAAGGTAACTTCAGAGGGATGGTGGTGAGGAGACTAGGGAAGACCTTCTGCAGAAAGTGAGCTTAGACCCGAGTCTTAAAGAAAGCAAGGGAAGTGAAGAAGCAGAAGTACGTTGGGAAGACATGGGGACAGCCAGTACAAAGACATAAAGTCAAGAAATACAGGGTTTAAAAATGAGAAAAAGCAAGTGGGCCGATATTGTTAGATTTTAAAATGTATGACAGAGACTGTGGAATAAGAAAGCAGTAATGTAGAAGAGATTTCAAAGGGTGCAAAACACCAAATACAAGACTTTACATTTGATCCTGGATGTGAAAGAGCCACTGTAAGTTACTGAGGAGTAGGGCAGGGAAGGGATGACACTTGCACTTTAGGAAACCTGGAATGGGTTAGAGTGGGAAGAGACTTGAAGCCTCTAGAGAGGCCAGTTAGAGGGCTATCCCAACAATCCAGATGAAATATGATGAGGGTGAACACTAGAGTAGTAGCTGTGAGAATGGAGAGAAGATAGGTAAGAGGGATATTGAGGAGATATATTTTGTAGCATCATTGTTCAAAAATGGAAGACAGATCCCTTCACAGGGGCAAGAATATGGTGTCCCTTCCTACTTCAGAGTGCATGAAATCTTTTTCTTAAACATCATCAGGACTTTATTTTTTTATTTCAAATATTTTGCAAAATGTATTTCCTTATTAGCTATCTCACCAAAAAAAAACCCAAGAAAAATAAAATAAAAAATTACACTTCAATTTAAAAACATTAAATCTAATTAGTTGCAGAGTTGCCATTTCATACAGAGTTCATATATTGATCCAAGGCAGTATCAGTGATGATCATGATTAAAATTCTCAATATGTGTTCCTGTACTTGCCCTGATATATTTCCAGGGGTAGGTGCCACAAGAAAACTAAATAATCTTCAAAATCTTGATATGTGCCTCGTATAGGAAGACTCATTTCATATAAAGCATATGGTTTTCAAAAGGATTCTACTTTGATCAAATCTTGTGTAAGTCTCAGGAAAGGATTTCACCTGCCAAGTTTCCTAAATAGGAACATTTTTTATTTGATTCCTATCCAGGGATCATATACAGCCATGGTCCCTTGCTATAGTGCTCTGACTCCCAAAGTCAAATTTCTGCATCCTATTTGAAGGGATCTATTTTACCCTTATTTAGACAAGTTAAATAAACCCAAGCAATTTGTTGACAATGCATTCATAAGTGAGGGTACCAAGAAATGTCTCTATAAATTGCTTCTTCAAAGGAGGTATTTCCATAGCAAAGTCTATTTGTTCCAGGAAGTAGTTAGGCTGCTTGAAAAATGAGAATTGAAAAGTAATCACACTTTGAAAGGTCCCTGGGTTTTATGTCTGTCACAGGTCTTCAAATTTCTTAGAATTCAAACCTGAGGGGAAAAAATAACCCACAGCAAAGCCATGCACTAAGCAATGATTGTTTCTGAATTAAGTATCCCAGGGGAAAAAAAAATCCAATCCTGCTTGAGGGCAGGAGAATGGATTACATGATGTCCTTGTACCCCTTCATAAGGAATAACTTTTTTGTGGTCTTCTCTTAAAATATGATTTTAGGACTATTTACTAAAAAAAGTTGAGGCTTCAAGGCAAAAAAAAACCCAACCAAACAAAACCATTTGGGTCCTAGATCAATTATCTAGGGGCAAAGTTAACTCAAACTGTCCAGGTGTGGTTACCACCCCTTCTTGGTGTAGAACTGACCCAGTTGGTGCTTTGGGACATGAGGGGTTAACTTTACCCAGTTCTGCCATCGCCATTTTGGCCAACAACAAGGATCTCGAGATAAATGGAGCCCTTTTCCTCCCCAGGCATTCTACTTTTAAGTAGTTCTAATTGATAGGAAGATTGTTTTTACATCCAATCTAAATTGTCCTTTTTGCAATTTCCACCAACTGCTCTAAATCTGGCCCTCTGAAACAAAGCAGAACAACAAAGAATTCACCAAGCCTGAATTAAGCACCTACCACCTTCTAAGCATTAGAATTACAAAAAGTAAAAAATGGGTCCCTACCTTTGAGAATTCTACATTCTGCCTGAGGGCTGGGAAGGATATGACAGTTAGAGAAGTAAATATAATACTACTCAGGTGCACTGGGCACAAAATAGGGGGCAATCAATAAGCAAGAATCTTTTAGTGCTTCTTGCACCTCCTATGTGCCTGGCACAGTGACACTAGGCTCCGGGGGTACAAAGACAAAGAAGGAAAGAATTCTGATCTCAAGGAATTTATGTTCTAACAGAGGGACAAGAACAAAATGTATATGTATGTATAAAAATGTATGTGTATGTGTATATGTGTATTATAGGCATATGTATACATGAATGTCTATGTGTATGTGTATATGTATGCATATAAAGGTGTATACATATGTATATGTATAAATATGTACAGAATAAATATAAAGAGAATAAACATGCATGAATGCAAAGTAGTTCCTGAAAGACAGTTTGGGAAGCAAAGTACTGGAAGTTAAGGGAATCAAAAAGATTTCATGTGAAACAGAGATTCTTAACCACTTTTATATGTCAAGGACAGACCATCTTTGGCAACCTGGTGAAGCCTGTAGTCTCCTTCTTGAAATAAAAATTTTAAATAATTAACTAATGAAAATTAAAATGTATATTACTTTCCCTAATTAATGGACCTCCTTATTGGAAATCCATCTACAGGACCTCCCTGCAAGAACTTCTGATGCCAGTAGTACTTGAACTAAGTCGTGAAGGAAGGGAGGAATTCCATACAGCTGAGATAAGGAAAGGAGTGAAATCCTAGCGCAGGGACTGGCCAGAGCAAAGGCGTGGAGATAAGATGTCCTATGTAAGGTAGAGAGACCAATTTGCCTCAATTGCAGAGTGAGGGAGAGAAAGAATGCTAAGTGAGGGTAGAAAGATAAGTTGGAGCCAGGATGTGAAGGATTGTAAAAGATAAGCAGAGGGGCTTGTATTTTATCCTAGAGTCAATAGAGACTCACTGGAGTAGAAAGATGGCATGAACACCGCATACTTATGGGAAATCATTCTGACAGCAGCGTAAAGGACAAGCTGAAGTGAGAAGATACTGTGCCACCTAACTCCAGGACAGAGGAACCTAGGACAGAGCCTGGGGAATATCCTTACTTAGGGGGAATTATACTGATGATGAACCAGCAAAGAAGACAGAAAAAGGAGGTCCAGACGAAGTGTCCCAGGAAAATCTGAAAAGAGGGGAAATCCTTTCAGCTGGGAATATCAAGGAACGCTTCATGGAACAGGTGTCACCTATGTTGAACCTTGAGGAAAGAGTAGTCCAATCCCTCTTCCACATGAAAACCCTCCAGTTATTTAAAGGTTGTTATTCTTCTTCCATGTAAGTCTTCGCTTCCTCAGGGTACAAATCCCCAGTTCCCTCAACCCATGAAAATGATTGATATTTATCCTGCATTTTAATGTTTCACTTTACATTTATTATCTCATTTCAGCTTCACAACAGTCCAAATGAGATCTGTACTATAGAGACTATTATCACATTTTAAAGATGAGGAAAAAGGTTCACAGAGGTCTGATGATTTACCCAGTCACATACCTTGTGGACTGAGCAAAATTTGAATGATGATCTTCTTGGTTCCACAACAATCCAAGTCAAAAGCTACTGCCAAGCTACTTCCTAATTTCCACAGGGCATAGTCTTACATCCTTTCACCATTTTGGATTCCCTCTTCTGTATTCTCTTCAAATTACCAATATTTAAATGCACTGCTTAAAAGGGAACAAATTGTTGTAGATGTGCATTGATCAGGGACAGAACAGACCTACTATCACCACCCATCTTCTAGACTCAGTGACTCCTTTAACGAATTATAAGATCCCATTAGCTTTATTTTGACTGCTACATCACATTTTTTTATTCATATGGAGCTTACAGGCCACTAAGACCGCCACATCTTTTTCAGATGAATGGCTCTCTAGTCAGGCTTGCCCTGATCCTATACTTAGGAAGTTAATTTTTAAACTCAGATTTAAGATGCTATATTTATTACTTACAGAAATGGAAATTGTTCATATTTGCATAGTCCTTTTGTAGTTTGCAAAGTGATTTCCTCAAAACAACCCTCTAGGGTATCTGTTGTGAGCACCATCATCCCCATCCCATAAATGAGAAAATTGAGAAAGGCAAAGTAAATTGACCAGGGTGAAGAATATGAATGCTAATTTCTGGTAGTTAAATAACACCTGAGTTGGATTTATTTAGCAACAATATGGGGGGAGGAGGAGGAAAGAGACTGAAAAGATCAGGAAGACCTGGGTTTGAATTCTGTCTCCAAAACTTACTAGTTATATAAGCATGGATTTAATTCTTAAACCTAAGTCTCAATTTCCTCATCTGCAAAATAGGAATACTAATACCTAACCCACAGAGGTATTGGAAGGCTCAAATGGGATAATATATGTCAAGCTAATAAATGCCATCTGTTATTTTTGTTACCCTTGGGCTGTTCCAAACCTCTCACTGTGATATCCATCCACAGTACTACCCTTCCCAGAGGTTTATCCCAGAATATCTCTTGCTCCTTACTCCTTGCCCAGATTAAACTCCCTTAGTGTAAAATATAATTGATCCTCTGTCTTCCCCAAAGAATATGCTCCAAGTCAGGGGACCTTAACCTTTTTTGTAATCTGGTTGGGTTTTTTGATTTGTTGCCATAAAGAAGCCTATTCATTGAATAGGTGTATCTCACTCAAAGTGAGAATGTGATAAGACTTAGCCTGCAAGGGCCAGGGTCTCACATTTCATCCTGGGCCATCTTCAGCCATCCTGATGAATATCAGGCCACTGGACCCAAATGGCTCAGGAGAAGACAGTGAGGCTGGTGACCTTGCACAGCCCTCCCTCCCTCAAATCAAAGTCAACTGCAAGTCATGTCATAATCTTGATGTCATGGTCCTCTTTGAGAATGAAGTACAAACACAACAATCTGGTAAAGATCATGGACCCATTCTCAGAATGTTTTTATATTTGTAAAATAAGAAACAGAGTGACAAAGGAAATATATTAGAGTAAAGATGTAATTTTCCCATCTGATTTCAAGGACCCCTTCAAATCCATCACAGACCTGGGGGATACATGGACCCCAGATTAAGAACCTGTGCACTAGAAGCTGCTAGAAAAGCTCATAGATACCATACTTTGGTGATAATAAAGGGGGAAGGGAAAAGGCATGCATGCATCATATTCTCCCAGCAGGAAGACAGGATTGAAATGTGGGAAATTTAAGTTAACAGCCTTTCAAACTGTCATCCTGTTTATCTTAATTTAGCATGGGTTACCTGCTGCTGCCAGGGCTCTAGGCAAAATTGGAAGCTAAGCAAAGTTTTTCAATTGTCTCATTCCCACCTGGCACTCCCAAACAGCCAGTATTGGTCAAAGTTAACCATCAAGGCATCAGGATGGGAGGCAACTATTGCCCTTGGGGAAAGGAGAAGTAGAATGAAGAGGAGAGAGAAGGAATGAAATCATCAGAGTCTAAGTCATGCATAAAACCAGAGTCAGAGAGAGAAAACAACCAATGCAGATGAGATCAGAATTCACACTTCACCAGAACAGAAGAACCGGGTCAAAATTACAATGTCAAGATGAGCCAATGAAGGTCGAGGGAACCAGAAACCTGAGTCAGTCAGGAGCTCTGTGTTAGCTGCTAAATAGCCATTGGTCATATATAACAGATTACTGTTAGGTAGCCTTTTCTACTGTGGATTTGCACATGCTCTCTATGCCCCCTTTTGTCTTCTTAAAAGGGCAATGATGATCAATGTTGAGGTACTGGGACTTCATCTGCTTGCTTCTGACAGTTTCACACAAAATCCCATTGTTTTCACCCTTTCATTACAGAAAGATGTCAGCTCATCTAGAAAGCACTAAAGGCTTCCTACCACTGAAGTCTATTCTTCAAAAATTCATGGTGGATTCCTACCATCAATACTCTGGATCATTATCATACACTAACTATACTTTGGTTCTAGGCATAACCAGAGTCTTTGCTCATGACGATAGTCTTCCTTCATGATGTTTTTCCCTTCCCTTTCCCCTCTCACCTTCACTGTTTGTCATTGGTGGTGTGAATATGGCTTCCTCTGGTACCTCTGATGGAAGTAGTTCACCAGAATAAAGTTGTAGACATCTTGCTTTCATTCCCATCTTCTGTTTCATATCCTTTCCACCCCAATGCAGTAGAATCTCCTCAGCCCAACATCCTTTTATAATCCACTATCTGAACTTAACTCCTGTGCTCCACTTTTTGGATCCTGGTTTCTACTATTATTGTTGCTATAATTCTGATTGATATACAGGTTTTAAAATAGCATCAAGGACACATATGACCAGAAAAAGAGATGGGTCATTCATGTAGTAAGAGTGAGGGATGACAGATGGACAACTTAGGTTTGTAGTGAGATGTGTCTCTTAATAGTCATATTAATGAGATCATATTTCCATTAAAGGAATGGAGCTAATCCTAATGAAAGGCATTGAGTTATACACAGGAAAGATGGGTAGACCTTCAAGGACCAGGATTTACTCTACCTTATACTTGGCCCAACTGAATTACTTAAAAATGAAAACAGTTCCATGTATCATTTGGTTAATGCCCTGGAGAGGTTGTGTACCTGGCAGAGTGTCTGCTCCAACCTGATCTGGTCTCCTGGTCCAAAAACAGGATCCTAGTATCTTTCTGGTTTCCTCTAGTCTTTGGATCTCCCTTGTTTCCAGCCCTATAGCATGTGAAGTCTGCTGAGCTACTCAATTTGTAAGCTTATCTAAATTTTGCACACAATACAGCTAATAAATATTAAATAGCAGATATTAATAAATATATGTTGAGTTGAATTAACTGTGCATAACTACTCAATTGGGGTTTTTTGCACCAATTGTTTTCAGGCCTTAGAGTCAAGGCTATTTAAGAAATGACTGTAAAAATAAAGCTAAAAATGAGGGCTCATATGTTAATCCCAATATTCCTCCAGGTACATTGTATGATTGTGAGTGCTGGAAGTTTCCATTTTCCAAAGAATTAAAGTTGAGGATCCCCAAAAGGGCAATGGAGAGGTAAATGATGGGCACAAGCCTGTTCAACGACATTAAGGATATGTCACAAAAAACCTTTTTTTTGACTAGAAAAAAAGATGGAAAATCAAGGGATAAATGGTGGACAACCAATTTGCTTCATTGTTATCCACCTGATATCAAGAGAAATAGAAGATTCCCAGAACACTGAGAGATTTCCTTGGTAGTAGATGATGTGTGTTCTTCCTTTGTTGCCAAAGAAGACCATGCCTTTAGAGAAACAATGACATGACTTGCCCTTGACTTTATTCTGAGTGAGGGAGGGCTGTGCAGGTCACCAGCCTCACTTCTCCTCCAGAGCCATCTGACACAGTGACCAGATATTCATCAGGATGACAGGAAATGACCTAAGATGAGGCAATTGGGGTTAAGTGACTTGCCCAAGGTCACGCAGCTAGTGAGTGTCAAATGTCTGAGGTGAGATTTGAACTCAGGTCCTTCTGATTCCTGCACTGGAGTTCTATTCACTGAACCATCTAGCTGCCCTCGGTAGTAGATGATGCAGTAAACACAGAGATGGACTTGGAGTCAGGAAGGTCCAACTTCAAATCTTACTTCAGACACTTATTAGCCGTATGACCCTAAGTCACATAATCATTTCCCGCCTCAGTTTCCTCATCCGTAAAATATAGATACCAATACTCCTACCTCCCATGATTGTTGTGAAGATCAAAGGAGATAATATTTGTAAAGCATTTTGCAAACTTGAAAGTACAATATAAATGCTGGTTATTAGTATTTTATAAAAGGACACAGAGGAGCCACCCAGAACATATAGGCATAGACAGATTGCAATCTACTTTGTTGGAGGGAAAATCACCAGATGGAGACCATAGATCTAGCACTGTTATGTAGTCTCATGACTATAGTCTATATATGAGTTATGCAGTCTCATGTGATTTCCTTAATGAAGAGAATTTCCTGTTAAAGGAACTCCCTCCATCCAATGATATCTACAACCATTCTGCAATTCAGAATCTCAGAGTTACCATGGGCACTGAGTGGTTAAATGATGTACCCAGGCTCATACAGTCTGTATGGGCCAGACATGAAACTTGAACCCAGGTCTTCCCGACTCCGGTCCTCTCTTCTACACTGTCTCTCTCCTATCTAAAATTTTACGTAACCTTAAACTCAAGCTCACTCTAACTCTGTGCTGCTTTGGTCTTTACAATTTATTTTAAAGATCATATTGTAGCTACTACTTGCTTTGCAGCCATTAGCCCAAAGTAATAAAATTCTATCTATAAAATGAACTGGAGAAGGAATTGATAAATCATTCCAATATCTTGCCAAGAAAACCCCAAATGAGGTCATGAAGAGTGGGACAAAACTAGAACTACTGTACAACAACCAAAACAAAATTCTGATTATAAATGCAATAGGATTTAAGATGAGAGAGAGAGGAGTGTGGCCTGGAAAAATTAGAAAAGGTTTTATGAAAGAAGTGGGATGTACTTGAGTTGGAACCAAAACGTTTATATAGGTAGAAGGCAGGAAAACAGAATATTCCCCTTCCCATCTCCCCATTTTAGAGATGAGGAAAATAAATGCCCTGAGATGTTAAGTGATTTGTTTGAAGTAGTCAAGGAGCTCGGATTCTAATCCAGGTCAAGCATCACTAAATTCTTTTCACCACATCATGATGTTCTTACATCTAGTGCTCTGTGTATTAGTTCTAATTATCTCCCAAACTTATCTAAACTGCCTATCAAACTTAAAAATAAAAACACTTGGGCCTTGTTGGATGGAAAAATTGAAACCCTTGGTGACATGAAAACAGCATCATTTACATGTATTGTTTGAGGAATTTTATGATATCATTATATGTCATAATTACATTATATAATGCAATTGCATGTTCTAGTGACAGTTTCACATAATTATATTAAAAGCAGTATTTAGAGCAATTATATCATTTGTTGAATTGTTGTAATTTCATAAAGTATAGCAACCCATAACAGATTAAATTCAGCAACAACCTGAAGTTTTGCAAGGACTTCTCTAGAACATCATTAAGAAATACAGGATTTGTAATGCTCTGCTAGGTCCTAACTGGCAAAATCGCAAAGTAGGTAACATTTGGCTGAAGGACCCCTCTCCATTTGTGGTAACCCATCCACCACTATCCCCAGTCAAATACTCATCCAGTGCTGCCTTCATCCAACAGCAACAACACCAATGTATGATATGTCTACTGTGTGCAGAGCATGGTGCGAGGCCTAGAAGAGGTATGGTTTAGATGAGAGATAATGCCTGTCCTTATGGAACCCCCATTCCCAGCTTCTTATCTACCCTGTCCTTGCCACTTCTGTCTATCCCCTAGTTCAAGGTTGGAGAAGCTGTGGCCTTCTAGATCCTCCGGTGTGGCATTTGAACTGAGTCCAAGTTTTACAGAACAAATCCTTTTATGAGGGGGATTTGTTCTGTGAAGTTTGGATTCAGTCAAAGGGTTGCACTTGAAGACCTAGAGGGCCACATGTGGCCTGGACTTCCCCATCCCAACCTAGTCCAATATCTCATTTCCTCCTTCCCTCAGGTGTCAAAACAATCTTTGCTAATATATTACCAGGAGAAGACTAGAGAGCTCCACCTGGAATCAATCAATGACTTAAGAAGCCTTTATTAAGCCATAGTGCCAAGACTGTGCTAAGCACCAAGGAGACAAAGAAAAGGCAAAAACAGTCCCTGTTCTCCTGGAACTCACATTTAAAAGGGGGTGACTATGTATTTAAATCAGAACACAAAAGACAAATATATAGTAGATAAAAGGTAAGAGGCAGCTAGGTGGCACAGTGGATCGAGTGCCAGGCCTGGAGTCAGGAAGACCTCAGTTCAAATCCAGCTTCAGATACTTGCTAGCTCTGTGACCCTGTGCAAATGATGCAACCTCTGTTTGCCTCACTTTTCTTCATCTATAAAATGAGCTAAGGAAGGAAATGACAAACCACTTCAGTATTTTTACCAAGAAAACCCCAAATGGGGTCACAGATTTGGACACAACTGAAACAAGTAAACAACACAAAGAAGGTAAGCTAAAGGGATGAAACTAGCAGGGACCACTGGAGTGGGGAAGGGAAGAAAAGCCCTCTTGTGCAGGTGACATTTGAGCCGAGTCTAAAGAATCATAGGCTAGTAGGGGGAACCTTCCAGACATGGGTACCAGCCAACGCAAAGGCATAAAGGTGAGAGATGGAGCACTGGCTACAAGGAACACCAAGTAGGCCAGCATGGCTGGGTCAGAGAGTGGTCAACGGAGGGGAAAATATAAGGAAATTAGATATGTAAGAAGGGGACATTGTGAAGAATTTTGAATGCCAAACAAAGATCTTTATATTTAATTGGAGATTTAATAGTGAGATCCTGGGGTTTCTTGAGAAGGAGGGAGGAGAGGAAACGAACATGGAAGGGTAGAAGCAACAATCCAGCTTAATGCTCCTAATACTCCCCTCCAAATAACTTTAAAATAACTCCTTAAATTGAATTCTGGAGTGTCAGAACTAAAAGAAAAAAAAACAGTAAGGGCAAGACATTTTTCCAGTCTCGTACAACTAAATCAGTCAGCAGGAGAGGTCTGGGACACCATGATTGGGGCCAGCCTGGAGCACAACGGGAGTCAATGTTAGCAATAGGCTTTGCAGGCGGCTGTGACGGTAGAGACATCAGCTTTGGTAACTCTCAACGCAAACACAGTAAGGGGGTCGGACAATGGTCAAAAAGAGATTACAGGGGACCATTTTGGGTGCAGGGCATGGTGCTGTTTGGCAAATCTATTGCCCATACCCAGTTCTTGGTTGCAACTCCAGGATGGAGAGAAGAACATTTGATATCAGTTATAAGGGAGCTGGTGGCCTGGTTGCAGTTTCAAGGATAAGAGGAGAGGTAGGATTTATGGTGATAGGAATGAGTGACCCTTCCTGGGAAAAGACAAGAGCACAGACCAGAAGAGCAGTGACCACCCCTCTCCTAGAATGACACTACCTTGGAAGCACCAAAAACTTGCAGACCTCCAAAACTATCTCTGGAAACAGCAGCATAAAAAAACCTGAAACTTGGGACCATGACTCCCTATGACTAGGTGAACCAGAGTCCAACTTTAATATCAAATTCAAAGTCAAGAAATCATCTGGAAACATGAACAAACAGCAACAATAAAAACAAAGAACTTGACCACAAAAAGCTACTGTGGGGGCAGGGAAAACCAAACTGCAAACTGAGAAGACAACAACATGAAAATAGCTACAAAGGAAGAATTGTTAATTAGAGCCAAATCCAACAAAAATTCCTAGAAGAGTTAAAGAAAAAGGTAAGAGTGGCAGAGGGAAAAAATGAGGGGAAATGAGAGCTGTACAAGAAAATAATGAAAAGAAAACCAACAGCTTGGTAAAAGAGGCAGTCCAGTATCTTTGCCGAGAAAACCCCAAATAAGATCACAGAGAGTCCAACACAACCAAAAACAACTGAAGAACAAAGGAGGAACAGAAAAATACTAATGAAAATAACAACTTAAAAACAGAATTAGAGGCACAAAACTTCACTGATGAAAATAATGTTTTGGAAAGGTGAACTGGCCAAATGGAAAAAGAGATACAAAAATTCACTGAAGCAAAGAATTCCTTAAAAATTACAATTGGACCACTGGAAGCTAATGACTCCATGAGACATTAAGCCACAATAAAACAGAGTAAAAAAAAATGAAAAAAATAGAAGAATGTGAAATTTTATCAGAAAAACAACTTTGACCTGGAAAATTGATAAAAGAGAGATAATTTAAGAATCATTGGACTACTTGAAAGCCATAAGCAGAAAAGAGTTTAGATATCATATTTCCAAAAATTATAAAGAAAAACTGCCCTCAAAGCTTAAAATCAGATGTCAAAGTAAAAATTTAAAGAATCCACCAATAGTCTTCTGAAAAAGATCCCCAAATGAAAACTCCCAGGAATATTATAATCAATTTCCAGAGACCCCAGATCAAGGAGAAAATATTGCAAGTAGTCAGGAAGAAACCATTCAAATATCATGGAGCCATAATAAAGATCACACAAGAGTTAGTGACTTCCACACTGAAGGATGGAGGCAAAGAGATATGATTACAATAAAGAATTACCTCTCCAGGAAAAGTAAGTATAATCAATCCTTCAGGAAAGTAAGAAGTGGTGGTGGGAAATAGATAACTCATGAAACAGAGAAATTTTAAGCATTCCTGCTGAAGAGGTCAGAGTTGAATAAAAAATGTGATAATCAAACATGACTCAAGAGAAGCATAAACAGGTAAACTTGAAAGAGAAATCATAAGAGACTCAATAAGCTTAAACTGTTTACATTCCTATATGGGAAGATGATACATATAACTCCTAAGAACTTTGTTATTAGGATGATTCATAATTAGGGCAGTTAGAAGGAGTCCACATAGACAGAGGGCATGGATATGAATCAATTGTGTTGGAATGATCTCCAAAAAAGGAAAGGATGAGAAAGAGGGATGCAATGGGAGAAAAGGAAGGGTGAGGAAGAATGAGGGAAAATATCTCATAAAAAAAAGTAATATACAAGGAAGAGCTTTACAGTTGAAGGGGAAATGGGGGAGAGGGTTTGTGGCAGGCAATGCTTGAATCTCACTCTTATCAGAATTGATTCAAAGAGGAAAAAATATATATACCTCTTCACCTAGGTATAGAAATCTGTCTTACTCAACAGAAAAGCAGGAGAGGAGAGGATTAAGGGAAAGTGAGTTGATAAAAGAGAGGGCAGATTATGAGAGGTGGTGGTCGGAAACAAAACAAACTTTTGAGGAGGAACAGGAAAAGGAGAAAAAGATAAACACAAAAAAGTAGGATGGAGGGAAATACACAGTTTCATAATTGTGAATGGGATAAATTCATAAAACAGAAGTGAATAGAAGAATGGATTAGAAACCAGAATCCAATAATGGGTTGTTTGTAAGAGACACACCTGAAACGGAAAGACCCACACACAGAGTTAAAATAAGACACTGGAGCAAAATCTAGTATGCTTCTGCTAAAATACAAAAAGGCAAGGGTATCGTCATCATCTCAGACAAAGCAAAAGCAAAAGAAGACCTAATTAAAAGAGATAATCAGGGAAACTACACTCTGCACAGACAATAAAGAGTTATCAAAATTTTTATAGCAATATTCTCAAGTATAGGGAAATGAATCAAATTTATAACAATTACAACCATCCACCATTTGATAGTCAAAGGATATGAAAAAGCAGTTTTCAGAAGAAGAAATCAAAGCTATCCAAAGTCATATGGACAAAAAGCTCTAAATCACTATTGATTAAAAAAAGGCAAATTAAAGCAACCTCATACGTATCAGAAATGACAAATGTTGGACAGGATATAGGGAAATAGGTCCGCTAAGAAATGGCTTTTGAAGTTGTGAACTGGCCTAACCATTCTGGAGAACAATTTGGAACTATGCCCCCAAAGCTATAAAACTGTGCATACCCTTTGGCCACTACTAGGTTGGTATCCCAAAGATATCAAAGAAAGAAAAAGGGAATGACAAGTGTTCCCCATCTCCTAGCACCGGGAACATTCTGCTCTTCTGGTCTTCCGCTCTTCTAGATGTTCAAAAATATGTGTAGCAACTATTTTTGTGGTGGCAAAAATTTGGAAATTTGGGAGGATGCCCATCAATTGGGGAATGGGTGAACAAGCCATATTATAGGATTGTTACAGAATACTCTTGTTCTATAAGAAATAATGAGGTAGATAGTCTCAGAAAAACCTGGGAACATATACATGAACTGATGCGAACTGAGGTGAGCAGAACCAGGTCATTCTACACAGTAATGGAATGTTGTAATAATGATCAACTGTGAAAGACTTTACTGGGATCAGTGCAGTGATCTCAGTTAATTCCAAAAGACTCATAATAAGAAATGCTAACTATCTGCAGAGAGAAATCTGATGAACTTGAGTGCAAATTGAAGTATAATTTTTTTCCATTTTTAATTTTTTTCTTTTTTTATATTTTGCATGATTTCACATATATAACTATGTTTCTCAGGGGTGAGAGAGGGATTAAAGGAAAGAAGAGAATTTGGAACTTAAAATTTTTTTTAAAAGAAATAAATTATAAAAGTAATTTAAAATAAATAATTATTCAATTAAATTAAAAGTTACAAATAAATAATTCATTTAAAAAAGAGAGAAGGGAGGGTAATATAGTCAAACCTACACTTTGGTAACATATAGAAGTATGTGTGTGTGTGTGTGTGTGTGTGTGTGTGTGTGTGTGTAAAGAGAGACAGAGAGAGGGAGCTGTATGTATGTATATAAACTCTATCTAACTCATTATTAACTGTAATGATGGGACCTTCAGACCTTTGCTAGTCCATAAGGTAGATAATTTTTAGGCAAGTGGGAATTTTCATCACTCTGTCTAATTAATGCACAAACAAGCAAGGGACTATTCTGATTTTCCCAATGTGATTTAAGTCTCCTTTCCCCTAATTATGCCTTCTTATTACTTCATAGATTTATAGGATACTATCATACTGATACTATGATGATACTATGATATTAGTACCATAATGAAAATACCATTAGAAGTACAATACACACACACACACACACACACACACATATTTTATAGATGAAGAAAGTGGGATCTAGAGAGTTTAAGCTACTTGCCCCATGTCACAAACTTACACATGGTAAATGGCAATTAGGATTCGAACCCAGGTTCTTTGACTCCAAATCCAGTATTTTTTTCATTACATCACTCCACCTCTCAATGTTTTTTTTTTCCTCCATGTGCCTTCATATTGTGAATTTCTTTACTTTTCTAGATATCTCACATTCTTTCTTGTAACTATTGAGTATTTGGGAGGACAACTATTGGGCTTTATGGTAGTTCTAGCCTATTTCTCTTTGAAATATATCCAATTACAGATACTCTCTTTATGATTCCATCCAATCATTCTGTCAGTATTTATTGTGCACTTACTATAAGTAATATACTCTGTACTGATTGCTGTAGACAAAGATAAAGAGTAGTTCCTGTCCTCAGGAAGTTTATAATCTAGTAAGAGAAGTAAGAAATATCTAGATTCCAAGGCAGAATGGACACACCACAAAAGAGACAGAGGATTGTGCAAAGAAATTGACGAGTGTTCCTCAGCCACTGGGACCGTCCTGCTCTCTTGATCTGCTGCGCTGTGATTGTGATATCATCCCCCCACAATGAATGCAGGGTACTAGAAGAATCGAAGGGACCTGATGTTAGAAAAGATCTGGGTTTGAAATTCAACTCTGATACTTATTTCCTGTGATCCTATGTAAATTATTTAGTTTCCCCAAGTTTCAGTTTCCTTGTCTGTCACATGGCAATAATATTTGTATTATCTACCCAACAGGGGCTATTGTGAGGAAAGTGGTTCATAAAACTTGAAGAGCTAAATAAATGAGAGTAGCTTGAATGATTTTCCACTGTTACTTTTCACTACACATGCCAACTTATTAGTCTCTTTCATTTGCTGCCAAAGATTTACATTCATAAAGCATCAAGGATCTAAGAGTGGGATTCAGACTTCAGTTCTCTTTTTACATGATGGCTTTATGAAAGTTTCTATAATAATAATAATAAACAGTAATGATAGCTAGCACTTACAGAGTACTTTTGCACATCTGTCATTCAGTCATTTAAGTTGAGTTTGATTCGTTGTGACCCCGTTTGGGGTTTTCTTGGCAAAGATACTAAAGTAGTTTGCCATTTCCTTCACCAGCTCATTTTACAGATGAGAAAACTGAGGCAAATAGGGTTAAGTAACTTGCCCATGGTCACCCAGCTACTAAGTATCTGAGGCTAGATTTGAACTCAGGTCTTCCTGACTCAAGGTCTCAGCACTCTATCCACTGTGCCACCTACCTGCCCACTTTATACAAAGTAGGTCATTTAATTGTCACGATCACTCTGGAAAGTAAGTGCTATTATTATCCTCAAATCTGTGGTAAACAGAGATTAAATGGCTTGCCCAAGGTCACACAAACTAGTGTCTGAGACCAGATTTGAACCTGAGATTTCCTAACTCTAGACCCAGTGCTACCAGCTGCCTAATATGAAACAAGACCATAAAAACATGGGGAATACAAATTGGAGAGAACTTTCAATGCCATGTTGAAGAGTTTGGGTCAAATTAAACAATGGTCAGCAGTCACAGGTTGCGAGGACTGTTTTTGATGGACTGAGCCCTTCACAGCAATGCAAGGACCTAAAACATTTGCAAACAACTCAAAATGTAAAATGCCCACCATATCCAGGGAAAGAACTATGGAGCCAGAACGCAGAATGAAGCAGACTATTTTCTCTTTTGTCATATTTTGGGGTTTTTGGTGATTTCTCCCATTCATTTTAATTTTTCTATGCAACATGACTAATGTGAAAATGTGTTTAACAGGAATGTATATGTACAGCCCATATGAAATTGCATGCCGTCTTGGGGAGGGAGGGGGGAAGGAAGTTCCAAATTTGAACTTATGGAAATGATTGTTGAAAACTGAAAACAAATAAATTAATAAATTTTGGGAAAAAAATAAATAAGAAGAAAAAAAGAGCTATCAAATTCCATGTGGAGGTGTAATTTTTAAGCTTGAACTGCTGGGAAGTCAGCAATGTGAATTTTATTTTTAAAATACTCAAATTTGAAATAAATTTCTAATTTGGATTAATTATCAAAAAAAAAAATTAAACAGTAGCCAAAAGCTACCACTATTAAGTGCAGAATTTCTAAAGGGCGCTTTGACTTTGACCTTTTCCTCCATTCATACTAGCTCAGGGCCTCAGATACTTTCACTGAGACTACTGCAAAACCTCTTGTTTTGCTTTGTTTTTTGAGACTAGGTCTCCGTATCTCTCCTATACCAGAAGAGTGGCAGTCACTCATGAGTAGCCCACTCCCAAAACTGATCAATACAGAAGCTCTGTTCCCAGAGGCTCATCACAATGGCACCAGACTTAATGAAGCTTTAGTCCTCACTGCAGCTCAGAACTCCTGAACTCAAGATATCCACTAACTGTAGCCTCCTTCAATACCAGCAGATTACAAGTGTGTGGGCCACCATACCAGGCCTAATGTCCTACTTCCGCCTACCTCCAGAATTCTTCTAAACATTCATAATGCTACAAGGATGTAAGGATGGAATGTTTATTATCATTACATGATTTTTAATTTTTATTTCAATTTAATATTTTTCCCAATTACATGTAAAAAAAATTACATGTAACTTTTTTCAAATTTTGAGTTCCAAATTCTCCTCCTCTCTTCCCCTGCATTGAAAAGGCAAGCCCATTTGACATAGCTTATATATGTGTAGTCATACAAAACACATTTTCATCATTACATGATTTTTAGCAACCTTCTTTATGCTTTGCTTTGTCTGGTCCTAAACTTGGCTGAGAAATAAAATTACAGCCTCAAAATTCTACAGGTAGGGTGTTACTGAAGCCCCTCTTTGTATTCCCAGGGAGAGAAAGAGTTTCAATACAGATTCTCAGTTAAGTTTAAAGCTGTTTGTCCAGAAATTCTCTTTTGTCCTTCCCCATAGTGAGATCCACTTATTTATAGAAAATGCAATAAAAATCAGCTTGTCTTTATCTAAAGAAAAGACTGGCATAAAAGTACAGACAGAAAATAAACAAGATTTAAGGGTAAGAAATGTCAATTCACCTGGCAGCCAGATAGCAATGAAGCAGAGGAAATGGAGAGGGGATAAATTCATCTGTCTCCAGGAGGCAATAAATTGTGTCCAGGCAGGGTCAGTCCGTAAGTGAGTGTGTGAGCTAGACCAGACCTACGTGTTCATGATCACATTCATTTCAGGGTCACAATGCCCTTCCCTTACAATTGGCTGGCTCTTGACACCTCCTCAAACACAACAGGCCCCTATCTTTCTCCATACTGTTTAAAAGTTCTAGGCTTCCTCTAAGCCTTCAACTCCCATGATAATTCAGACATCAGCCCCCTTGTCAATAGGAGTCTACATTACAAGCACAGAATGCCAAAATTGGAAAAGACTTGAAATGTCACCTAGTCTGAGCCCTTCATTATAATGACATGAAATCTGAGGCCCAGAAAAATTGAGTAATTACTCATCACATATGAGGAAAATAAGCAGTGAAGAAGTTAAATGACTTGCCCAAAGTCACACAGGGAGTAGATAGCAGAACTGGAATTCAAACTTAGATCCCCTGACTCAACTCTAACCATAGTTTTGGTATAGCTACACAGTTCTTGCTTAATTAAGTGAACTGTTCTCAGACCTTCTCTCTTCCTGAAATTCCACATGGCCTAATCCATTCCCCCCTTCCTCTATGCTCTTGCAGTGCCTGGAAAAGAGGACCCTTCGTCGTAGCAGGGCTGCACCTGCACTGCTGCCACTGACTGTCTGCCTAAGGTGAGCCAGCAAGGGCATCACATAATGGGAATACATAGAAAGTGAGAATTATCTGTCCTCTGATACTGTTGAGTTTCTCCAGAGTGCAAGATGGTATAATATGACAACAAGTTCAACTTTCTCATAACTACTATATATTCATTTAAAACAATGCATAAGTAGTGGCAGCATCCCTTTCTTTGTCAAATATAAAGGAATTTTCAATAACTCAAATGTATATATATACACACACACACACACATATACACACATACACATATATACACACATACATATGTACAGGTATACACACATATATGTACATGCACATACACACATATGCACATACACATATATGCACATATACACATGCAATGCATATCTGTATACACATACATATATACACACATGCATGTACGTGTATGCATATGCATATGCATATATGCACATACACACATAAATATATACATATATACACATGTGCATATACACACATGTGTATATACATATATACACATATACATATATATACACACCAAAGAATATCATTATGCAGTTCTGAAGAACCCACCTATTAGGAATCAACTCTGTCTATGGTGTCCGTGATCCTCTTGAGCAAGTGGCAGAAATGCAGCCCACCCAATCTAGATGACTTTTCATTTCATCTGCAGATTCTTGTTATATTATCTCCCACCCTTCTTCTGCTTATCAAGTCTCCCTCCGTTCCATCATGGACCGGATCAAATCTCTGCTTAGTAAGCTAACATTTAGATAGTGCTTCAAGATTTGCAAAGTGTTATTACATACATTATCTCATTTTATCTTTACAACAACTCTATGAGATAGGTACTATTGTTAGACTCATTTTATGGGTGAAACTGAGACTGAAAGAGGTTAAGTGACTTATCTAGAGTCGTACAACTAATAAGTGCTGGAGGCAAAATTCAAACTCAGATCTTCCTGACTACAAGTCCATTACTCTTAAACACAGTGCAGCTTACTTGTGTTACATTTGTCCCTGGACTAAATCCAGTCTACATAGATAAGAACTCCGATATCTCTTGGTTAAATTGCAGTTCACCACTTATGGGAGAAAAAAAAGTCCCAAACTGAACAGAAATACAAAATATTGATCATATCCACAAAGGCAAAGTCTCAGCATTGTATCAGAATGGAAAAGGGATTGACTAACCTGGAAATCTTAATGTTTTTATTAAAAGGACCAACTGGTTCTTTTAAAATAAGGTTTCCCATACTACTGGAAACTCAGCCCAATGATTTTGTTACTATATGGATATTCACCAGCCAAATTTCATCACAAAGCTGGATGATATGTGATAGTCATACATCTAGCACAAATAAAGAATACATTTTTCTTTCTTTCCATTCAAATAAGCCAAAATGAGTCTGCAAATGAATAAGGTACAAACATAGGGGTTTTAATATTTATTTTTACTCTGAATAGTCTTGATGAACAGCTCCTTTGAATGTATGCATTCTAACTCCCTCTTTAAATTGGAGAGAAAGAAGCAGTATTTTTTTCAAAATACCATTCATTAGTTATACCTGAACTAAAAATGTCCAGAAAGCTGTCCAAGAATACCACAAGTACTAACTCATGTAGAATATATTTTTTAAAACTATGACTTTCCTTAAATTATGGATAGTGGAATTAAATTCAGTTCACTAACTGGAATGGTAGTTCTCTCCTAGAGGCAACAAAATGGAGCCTCTCTTTACCTTGACTGTCATCTTCAACTGTCTATAAATCTATTCTAGCCATAAGCTCAGAGTTTAGCAGTGAATATAGAGGTTACAAATGGTCATCTGCTGATTAATGATCACAGAGAGCCATCAGACATTCCATTCCATCAACAAGCATAGCATAGTCATTTCCTTGGCTAAATTTTGGCCATTTCACATGAATGGGTTTCCCCAGCTAAAGAACACTAGCTTGTGATCAGAGCAAATGTCAACAGTTAATTAATATAGAGTATGTGAAAACTTAGGGGAAGCCACATGTATCAATTATATTAATGAACAAGTAACTGCAATCAAACCAATGTAAAAGCATTGTGTCGAGTTTTCACAAGAAGAGAATTGCATTTTGCATGCATGAAAGCAACCCCCTTATAATATACAGAATACGAGACTAAAAATAAGTACACAGTGCAAGCATTAAAATACTTATTATTTGTGTTAGATTAGAATTCTATGAGGATGGATTCGTCAAACGATTTGCCATTATTTTAATTTTCCCTCGCAATCAACAGAATGCAAATTAGCCTGCCTGCAGGTTATGTGGGGAAGGAGATGCTCTTGAACATCCAACTTCATTATTTTTTATAACACTCATCAAAGCCACTTTCAAAGGTTTACTATCAACTTCGAACCAGCCACTAAATCTCTTCTGCTTCTAAACTTGTCTTCATCGTGTCGCATTTTATCGAAGTTGATCTTAGGGTGTAGGGGTGGCGAGGAGTATCACTGAGAGGAAAGAAAGAGAATTTGTTATCTCCCAAACACTTGATGGTTGAACAGCTGTCCTTGGAATTGAAAAATGTGATGCTGGACTCCGCTGAAATTCACTCCCTGTTCTCTAAAGTGTGCTAACTCTGCTGTGGGTTTCTGAAGCCCGTGGGCTGCACGCCATTTCTGTTCCTTGGCACTCAGAAATCACCCATAGAGAAGGAGCTGCTTCATAAACTCCACTTTATCGCCCGTCCATAAGTAGCTGTACTTCTTGGAGGAGCTTTGATACTTTGGAGCTCTCTCTATTAATGGTGACCGATTGCATGGCTTCCTGAAGCATTTCCTGCAGCCTATCCATCTGATCTACGGCTTCCTAAATGGGAAAATAAAATTGAAAAGTAAGTGGAACCAATGATCTCATTTAGAACCAGAAAGAATTGGAGGTGGGCTGGGAGCCAAATATTAACTACCTATCAATACCTAACCAGCGCTCTACCGACAAGGAAACTCTATATACGGAGAGAAGCGCATTGCCTGCATCCCAGCTTATACAATCACTCTGCAGCCCCGATGGGATTTGTTAAATGACTGCTTTGTGCCAGACTTGGTGTTCAAGGATACAAAGATAAAATTGGAATAGTCCCTGCCCTCTGGACTTTATATCGGAGGGAAGCTAGGCATAGGTAAATAAACGCAAAAGAACTGTCCCCAAGCAGAGATCCGTGAGTGCTATCCCCCTATTAAAAACTCCAGTGCCTCTACTGCCTCTAGGATAAAACTATAAATTCTTGTGTTTAGCCTTCAAAACCCTTCGCAAACTGGCTCCAAAGCACCTTGCCAATCTCATATATTATTCTCCTTCCCATAAGCCCTAATCCAGGCAAATTGACCTCTCTGCTCCTCACACATGACACTGCCTCGTGTCTCTCTCTGATCCTTTCCACTGGCCATCCCTCACACTTGGAATCACACCCTCTCTTACTTCTGCCTCATTAATATAGCTCTTTGCCTTCAAGATACAGCTAAAGCATTGTCTTCTATGTGAAACTTTCTCAGATCACCTGAAACCAGAGTGCCCTCCCTCCCCTCTCAAACTGCCTTGTATTGGAGTACTTTGTATTTATTTTCTTCATATGTATTATATGTGTGTGTACACTTATATGTGTATCTGCTGTCTCCCTACTAGAATGTAAGTTCCTCATAAATATGAATGTTTTCGTCCTTTATTTTTGTAGCCTCGATGTCTAGGACAGTGCCTGACACATAACAAGAACAAATGCTTGTTGTCTGAGAAGCAGTCCAGAAGAAGCATGGTGTGGGGCAGAAGATAGAACGCTGGACGTGGAAGGAGGAAGATATGGGTTCAAATTCTACTTGGGATATATTGGACTCTAGACACACTGCTTCACCAGCATCCTCATAAATCCCCTTCTCTTCTCTTTTAGGAAGATCACTTTGACAGCTGAATGGAAGAGGTACTGGAGTGGGGAGAGACTTGTGGCAGGCAGCCCTGGCAGATGCTTTCAACTAATAAGAGGTCTAATATAGGCTTTGGATCAGATTGAACTATTGTTCAAGGACCGGCCTAAGTTTAGAGCCCTCTCATTACCAGGTTAGCTGCAACCATCATGAATTCATCTCATCTGCCAGAGCTCCACTGCAGCCAAGGCTTGAAAATCATCCTCTAGATGGCAGAAGGGTTATGATCTACATCAAAGGAGTTAACACTCAGACTGACGGAATCACAGATCCTTGAAGGAGTAGTTTCTCTTTTGTGTTGCCTGTGTGGCCCTGGACACGACGTAAAAGGCAACGTAGTGTTGTAGATAGGGTGATTTAGATTTAGAATCAAGGGATCCTGGATTCAAATCTCACTTGAGACACTTAGTAGTGTGATGAGTAAGACATTTCATCTCTCTGTGCCTCAGTTTCCTCACCTGCAAGGGAGGGGAAGGGTTTAATGGGATTTAGTGGGCTTTAAGTTTCTCCCCCATCCTATGATATTTTCATACCTCTAAGACGCAAGTTACTCATCTATAAAACAGGAATGATAATATTTACTGGCTTCATGGGGTCATTGTGAGGAAAGTACCTTCTATACAGTAAGGTACTACAAAAATGTGAGCTATTTCTGTAGGAACTGATTTTTATATATCAGATTTCCTTAAAATATATTACACAGAGCGCCAATGATAGAAAGGGCCTAAATTAGTCTGTGTGCCAGTGATTGTGGATTCTTTTCCCCATGAATATTTCCTATGCCACTACTGGTAACAGAAAGGAACAGAGAGTGTGGTTCAGAGAAAACTTTATCAGTGGAAGCATTACCTCTTGCTTCCAGTCGAGAAAGAGAAATCTAGTTGCTGACTCTACTGTCTCCTGGGATTCCACTCCATCAGCCCCTCCCTTTATTCTAATGGCATTGAAAGGGGAAGACATGCAAAGGGAAGCAGTTGCCTGAATAAATGAGAAATCGTTGGATCCAGAGTTAGGCACACCTATTGTCCCTTACCTCATAGTCACAAATTTCTGCTGTCTTTCATGAGTAGACTTTCACCAAGTAATCTAAATTGTCAATTTTGAGCTTTTAAAATTTCATTTTTATATTTGATCCAGCACTATCTTAATTTATGTGGCAAAGAGACAAAAATAAACATGGGGAAGCAAGCCAGCGAACCCAGAAACATGAATCTTCTTGTCTATCAGTCTTCATACCGTTTGCCAGCCATTCCCATTAAGAAACAAAGGATTTGGCTCCTTTTCATCCTATCTTCTCCAGCAGAACAATGAATTTTTCTTACTCTCTCCCCAGTGGAATCCAAAGCAATATCACTGTCTTTGGACTATGGCATACAGCTTTAGGGTTGATAGTTCATGAACCAAAATTGATTTAGGGGTCTATAAAACTTTTACAGTGAAAGGTTTTTACTTAGAACCTATAAACTTAGAAGACTGACTCCTTCTCCTCCTTTCTCTGTTCCTCCCACTGGGTGGCCCAATGAATAAAATGCTAATAGTTTGGAGTCAGGAAGACCTGAGTTCAGATTTGTCCCCAGATACATACTTACCTGTATTACCCAAGTTGGCTCTTCCTGGATACTCAAAAATCATCAAACCCTAAAAAATTTTTGCCAGTTGTTAAACATTTATTAGCATACCCTTTGTGGTACTCTGGGCAAATTAATTAATCTCTTTGGGCCTCCATTTCCTGATCTATAAAATGAAGGAGCTGGACTCAGAGGTCTCTAATATGCCTTCCAACTCTAATTCTGTACTCTTAGACACCTGCCCCTTCTCTCCAATTCCTGGTGTCTGCTCTGTGCTGAAAGTAAATTCAAAAATAAAGACTTTATTAAAAAAATTTTTTTAAAGAATTCATTAAAAATGAATAAATAAATAAATGAAAATAAAGAATTTAGATATTTTACTGGCTTGCGGCCTAGCTAGGGTTGGTAAGCACTGCCAAAGAATATTCTAGCAACATTCATCATGATACCAAGTAACAACGGGAGTAATAAAACTCTTAAATAAAGTTTCCTCTCCAGCTTTCACTTCTACTTCCCCACAGTTCTTCCAATAAGTCCCATACATTAAACATATCAAATACAATCTTAGAAAAAGAATACAGGAGGGGATATAGCTCCTCAAACATCAACAATAGGAAATTTGCAAATGAAGTTAAAATATTAGTGGGGAAAAACTGAGATCAGGGACTAAGACTTATTATATCAGCTATACAAGGGGGTGTAGGGCTAGGTGGTGCAGTGGATAGTGTGCTTGGCCTGGAGTCCAGAAGAACTGAGTTCAGATCCAACCTTGGACATTCAAGTCACTTAACTTTGTTTGCCTCGGTGTCCTCATCTGGAAAAGGAAATGATAAACCACTCCAGTATCTTTTGTATTTGTCAAGGCAATCAGGGCTAAGTGACTTGCCTAGGGTCACTCAGCTAGTAAGCATCAAATATTTGAGGTCACATTTGAACTCAGTTCCACAGTGCTCTATCCATTGTGCTATTCCACTGTCTTTGCCAAGAAAACCCTAAATGGGGTCAAGAAGAGTCAGACATCTGAAAAACAGCAAAATCTACACAAACATATAGACAAAGCACACACACATATACACACACTCGCACACATACGCACATATACATACCCATCGCAAAAAGAAGAAATTGTTGAATCGCTTTTATGAAAACAATGGACTGACAATCAATTCACAAATCGTTAGTTGAATAAATCAGCTGCTACTCCATCTTCAAACCTGTGGGTTTCTGCTTGTACATCTGCATCTGCTCATATATAGATGTATTCAGTGTCCGTCAATACTGCCTCCTTCTTGCCAGGCTTTGTGACTTTCCAAAAAAAATAAGGTAAGGGTAAATGAGCTGCTAAGAATTCAGCCAGTGCCTACAGGATCAATTCAGGGGAAAAAAACTTGAAAAAATTCAGTGGTTTCAGAAAATATGCAAGTTTGGTTCTAGTTCAAAACATTTTATAAGGATTTGTGGTGGGGGTGGGGGCGGTGTGGAACCTTTCACTTGGTATGCAAGTTAGTTGAAAAACCATGGTTATCAATCAATAAACCTTTAAGTGCCTACTGTATGTAAAATACTTTACTAATAATTGAAGGAAATACAAATTTCATGTAAAGGACATTCCATAATCTCCAAACTCTTACAGTCTAGCAGAGGGCTAAGACACTAATATAGCCCATTATCATAAACAATATTAAAAGATAAGTCCCTTAGAGATTTCCAAAACAAAGTGTTATGTGAGACCTAAAGGGGAAGGAAAGACTGTTTAAAGGGGATAGCTTCTAAGTTAGGCTTTAGAGAATGGGAAGGAGACCCAAGGACAGAAAGGAAAAGACTCTCCAATCATAGGAAAGAGTCTGAGCAAACATATGGAGGGGAGGATACAATGCTTCTTCTAAGGGCAAAGAATTGTTCAGTTTGGGTTCAGGGTCAAGTTGCACAAAGTTGAAGAATATGAAACCATTCCAAAGTCAGTATGGGGCCAGGGTATGAATGTCAAATGAGTTTGAACTTTATTTAGTAGGCAATTAGGGAGACACTGACAGTATTTGTCAAAGGAGTAACATGACTTTATTTATAAAATAAAAAGAGGAAGGAAGGGAGGAAGGGAAGGAGGAAAGAAGGAAACACTGAAAATATTATTTCATTTACTCTTCACAACAACTCTAGGAAGTAGGTGATATTGTTATCCCCATTTTACAAATGAGGAATCTGAGGAAGATAGAAGTTAAGTGATTTGCCTGGGGTCATATGGCTAGTAAATGTCTAAGGCAGAATTTGAACACAAGTCTTCCAGACTTAGCCCAAGATTCTATGCCTTTATGGGAAAAAAAAAGTTTCATTTAAAACTTTACCTTGGTGAAACTAGTAGGAGGTAGTGGAAGATGGAGCACCTGTGTTTTCTTGGTGTTAATTGTTGGGCCAAAATTAGCACAAGAAGCAGAAAATTGATCCATGCTTTATTGCATCTCAGCTTCAGAGGCTTCATCTGCAAACAGAAAATCATGCACCAACACTCCCTCCACTTTTGTCTTGGCTTGTAGCTTTTTCAAGTTGAAGAACTTACCATCAGTGAGGTAGCTGACCTTGATGCCATATTTGTTCTCATTGAAGGCATTTCACTTCTTGGTGACTGGGAAAATACAAGAGCATTGTCCACTATCCAGAACCCAGACAAGTATGCCATCATGAAATTCACTCACAATGCTGATGAACTTATCTGGGCAATCAAATTTTGACATAATTTTCCATAACCCCTCATTATTGACCCCTCATTGTCAAAGGCCTTGGTCAGATCTACCAATATTGTGGGCAGACCTCTGTTCTGCTCCTGGCATTTCTCCTGGAGTAGTTGAGCAGCAAACACTATATTAACTATTCTTTGGCCCTTTCTAAAGTCACATTAATTCTCAGGTAGATGACCATATTACAGATGAAGAATCAGCCTATTAGGAAAGACACTGGCAAGAATCTTGCCAGCAATGACTAAGAGAGAGACTCCCCTGTGATTGTCACAGGACAATCTATTCCCTTTACCTTTGTAGAGATGGACAAAGAAGGCATCCTTAAACTCCTGCGGGACAATCTCCTCTTGTCATATAACCTAGAAAACTTCAGTCAGCTTTTCTATGAACAATGGACCCCCTACCTTGTAAATCTCAACTGGAATGGAATCAGCACCAGATGCTTTGTCACATAAAAGGAGGCTAATGGCCCTCAAAACCTCTTCTTCAGTTGGAAGTTCACCTAGGGAAGGATTGATTTCAATCTGAGGTAAATGGTCAGTGACTTCAATTGAGGATGAACACAGCATTAAGGTCAGCTATCATACTGATGGTAAATTCTTCAACTTGAAAAGGCTACAAGTCAAGATCAAAATGGAGGGAGTACTGATGCATGACTTTCCATTTGCAGATGATTGTGCACTCAATGCAGCCTCTGAAGCTGAGATGCAACAAAGTATGGATTCTCTGCTGCTTGCACTAATTTTGGTCTACAATTAACACCAAGAAAACACAGGTACTCCATCAGTAAACACTACACCTTCCATATGTGGAACCATTGGTTACAGCAAATGGAGAAGTTTCAAATGATACAGTTAAGTTCACTTACCTTGGTAGTGTCCTTTTCAGGGATATACATATTGATAATGAAGTTGACACACTATGATAGCAATCAAATTAGGATCTTTTGCTGTTTCTCTTTTAGTATAATCAAGAAGTATAATGCCTGAATTTGAATGTGATTAAAGAAGATCTTTGGGGGTGGAGTCAAGATGGTGGAGTAGAAGGACAGACCTGTAGAAGTTCTACCCCCACAGCCCATAAAATACCTGTAAAAAATGACTCTAAACAAATTCTAGAGAAGCAGAAACTACAAAACGAAAGAGTGAAAGAGATTTCTAGTCCAAGGCAGCCTAGAAGGCCAACAGGAAAGGTCTATCAAACTAGACTCAGAGCATTGCACAGCCCATGGAACACAACCCAGCCTTGGCTGCCATGGACAGGATCAGAGCAGGCTTTAGGGCATGGAATCTTAGGCAGCAGCTGTGATTACCAGATTTCTAAACCCACAAATGCCAAAGACAGCTTCAAAGGTCAGTGAGAAAGTGCTTTCACCTGGGTGAGAAGGGAATGTGGTCTGACCTCGGCCCCAGGGCAGTGGCCGCTTAGGTGGCAGCATCTGCCATTTTGGGAGCCCTTAGCTTAAAGACCCTGGGGGGGGTTGAGTCACTGATCTGGATGTCTGCCCTGAGTGGCGATTCTGGCATGAGGAAGAGCACTGACTGGTGGAGCTGGTAGAGGCTCTGGAGAGAGAATTTTACTCACAGACCCTGGTCAGAAAAGCTTGTGGTTGCTCCCAGACCAGAGCACAGAGTTTACTCCTCTCCCATGATTGTGCCACTTTGGAGGAACTGAGAGCTTATAGGTCCCTAGAGTATACCCTTCTCTAGACAAAGGACTCAAAGGTCAAGTAACTGGCTGGGAAAATGCCAAAAAGGAGAAAAAATAAGACTATAGAAGATTACCTTCTTGGTGAGCAGGTATTTTCTTCCATCCTTTTGGATGAGGTAGAACAATGCATACTGTCACAGGAAGACACAAAAGTTAAGGCTTCTACATCCAAAACCCCCAGAATAAATATGCAATGGTCTCAGGTGCTCAAAAAGGATTTTGAAAATCAAGTAAGAGAGGTGGAGGAAAAATTGGTGAGAGAAATGAGAGTGATACAAGAAAATCATGAAAAGCAAGTCAACAACTTGCTAAAGGAGACCTGAAAAAATGCTGAAGAAAATAACACCTTGAAAAATAGACTAACTCAAATGGTAAGAGTTCCAAAAAGCCAATGAGTAGAAGAATGCTTTAAAAAGCAGAATTAACCAAATGGAAAAGGAGGTTCAAAAGCTCACTTAAGAAAATAGTTCTTCAAAAATTAGAATGGAGCAGATGGAAGCTAATGATTTTATGAGAAACCAAGAAATTACAAAACAAAACCAAAAGAATGAAAAAATAGAAGACAATATGAAATATCTCATTGGAAAAACAACTGACCTGGAAAATAGATCCAGGAGAGACAATTTAAAAATTATGGGACTACCTGAAAGCCATGATCAAAAAAAAGAGCCTAGACATCACCTTTCGTGAAATTATCAAGGAAAACTGCCCTGATATCCTAGAACCAGAGGTAAAATAAATATTGAAAGAATCCACCGATCACCTCCTGAAAGAGATCTGAAAAGAAAAACTCCTAGGAATATTGTAGCCAAATTCCAAAGTTCCCAGGTCAAGGAGAAAATATTGCAAGCAGCCAGAAAGAAACAATTTGAGTATTGTAGAAATACAATCAGGATAACACAAGATTTAGCAGCTTCTACATTAAGGGATTGAAGGACTTGGAATATATTCCAAAAGTCAAAGTAACTAGGATTAAAACCAAGAATTACTTACCCAGCAAAACTAAGTATAATACTTCAGGGGGGAAAATGGTTATTCAATGAAGTAGAGGACTTTCAAGCATTCTTGATGAAAAGAACAGAGTTGAAGAGAAAATTTGACTTTCAAATACAAGAAACAGGAGAAGCATGAAAAGGTAAACAGGAAAGAGAAATCATGAGGGACTTACTAAAGTTGAACTGTTTACATTCCTACATGGAAAGATAGTATTTGTAACTCTTGAAACTTTTCTCAATATTTGGGTAGTTGGAGGGATTATACACATATATATACACAGAGGGCACAGGATGAGTTGAATAGGAAGGGATGGTATCTAAAAAAATAAAATTAAGGGGTGAGTGAAGAATATATTGGGAGGAGAAAGGAAGAAATGGGGCAAATTATCTCTCATAAAAGAGGCAAGAAAAAATGTTTTCATGGAGGTGAAAAGAGGGGGGGTGAGAGGGGAAAAAGTAAAGCTTACTCTCATCACATTTGACTTAAGGAGGGAATAACATGCATACTCAATTTGGTTTGAAAATCTATCTTACACTACAGGAAAGTAGGGGAGAAGGGGAGAAGTGGGGTGAGGGGAATGAAAGAAGGGAGGGAAAATGGGAGGAGGGAGTAATTAGAAGTAAACACTTAGGGGAGGGACAAGGTTAAAAGAGTGAATAGAATAAATGGGGGGCAGGATAAGATGGAGGGAAATATAGTTAGTCTTTCACAACATGACTATTATGAAAGTCTTTTGCAAAACTACACATGTATAGCCTATATTGAATTGCCTGCCTTCTCAGAAGGGATGGGTGAGAAGGGAGGATGGGAGAGAAGTTGGAACACAAAGTTTAGGAATGAATGTTGAGAATTGTTTTTGCATGTAACTGGGAAATAAGAAATGCAGGTAATGGGGTATAGATGGGGTATCTTGCCCTACAAGAAAGGAGAAAAGATGGGGATAAGGGAAGGGAGGGGTGTGATAGAAGGGAGGGCAGATTGGGGGAAGGGGTAATCAGAATGCATGGTTTTTGGGGGTGGGGGGAGGGGAGAGAAAGGGAGAAAATTTGGAACTCAAAATCTTGTGGAAATAAATGCTGAAAACTAAAAATAAATTAAACAATTAAAAAAAAAATCTTCCCCAACCATTGATGGGCCCACTTGGCCCATGGGAAGCTTGATTAGGGGAGTTGTTTTTAGGAGGGTCCTAAGAACCTTTTGTTTTTTCTGTTGAGACACTGCATCAGAGTGTTATGCCCTCTGGCTCTGAAAAGTGTGTAATTACTCTGAGGGTGAGGTTTTACTTTGGGGCTTACTTTTTGTAAGAAGATTTGAATTCCAGATGAGTGTCTGGGAAGCTGCTCACAGTGCCCCCCAACCCCACCACCCTCCCCCCATTCCCCTCAAACTCCCCACCCCCGGCTTTGGGAAACTCAGAAGTTCCCTCCCTGGTAAAGATGTATATATGGTAATGGTCAGACAAGCATGTCTGTTGACTGTTGATTTCTCTATATTTTCTCTGAAATTTTGATTTTGATTTTCTTTGATACCTGTTCTTGATTAAAGTGATTGCTAACATCTCAAAGGTTGCCTTTCCTTTTAAAGAAGCACATCAAAGAACCTGTGGTAGCAGGCAGTAAGCAGGGGTGCTTAATGATACACACACACACACACACACACACACATTGCTAGAGCCAGCTCAGTATTTGAGAGGCTCCAAAGGAAAGTGTGGGAGAAAAGAGTTATTAGACTGACTACCCGTCTGAAGGTCTACAGAGGACCTGTGAAACTTGGACAGTATACCAACACCATGCCAGGAAACTAAACCACTTCCATTTGAATTGTCTAGGAAGATTCTGAAGATCACCTACCTGGCAGGATAAGATACCAGACATTGAGGTCCTTTCTCAAACTAACCTGCTAAGCATTCAAACTCTGCTTCTGAGAACATAACTCTGATGGGCTGACCACATAGTTCAAATGCAAAATGTACACTTGCCTAAAAGACTATTTTAAGAAGAACTCACACAGGGCAAGTGCTCACATAGTGGTTAAAAGAAGCAATACAAAAATGCTCTCAAGGTCTCTCTCAAGAACTTTGGAATTGATTGTGTGACATGGGAGACACTGGCACAAGACTGCTCAGCATGGTGTGCCCCCCTCAGAAAAGGTGCTGTGCTTTATGAGCAAAGCAGAATTGAAACAGCTCAAAGGAAACATAGGATGTGCTGATTTAGAGCAGCTACCGCAAACGTTCACACTATTTGTGCCCAACCTATGGTAGAGCATTCATATTGGTTGAATCCACCACATTTGGACACACTGAAACTTGACTCTAGCATAGTGATACCATTTTGGTCCTCTTGGAGACCAAAGGACATCAATCAAGAAAGTAGTATAGTCAGTTCTCCCAAAAAACTGCTCTAGACAAACCTAGAAAACACACAAGATCAAAGGACCTGATCAAGAAGTCTGAGGAAAAAGCCACAGTGAGTCATGTTTTCAGCCCAGGTCAGCAAAGGCAGACAGACCGAGAACTCTGCAGACACTAGGGAGGAGGGGTTTGGCCAGGAGCATGCTGTGATGCAATCCAGTATACAGGAAGATATTGCCCACTGGGGCAAGAGGAGGTTCCAGATTCATACCAAGGCAAGGTATGGTAATGGGTGCCAACTGATAGGGTTGTCACCCATTAATCAGTTCTGAGTCATAGATCCAGGGAAGATTTGGAGGGGTCCTGTGTTTACCCCCAGATGCTCTCTTCTCCCAGCAGAAACATTAGGCTGCTCACTGAGAGAAGGAAGAGCAGGTATAGAAGCAAGCAGTAGATATGTGAGTTCATTCCCATGATCAGGGAAGGATATCAGTTCTAGCTTGAGACCAGTCAGCCTGCAGAAGAGTACCCAGGACAAGAAGTCCAGACCGAGAAAGGAGCCTGGGGTTCTGTCACTGAAGCAGCAAAGATTTACCGATTGGCTGATAGGGGGTAATTCCAGAAGCAGTCCACTCAAATCCAAGTCAGGAACTTGTGGAATTCAAACCTGAAGAGCAGCAGTCAAACTTCCCCTGGATCAGACCATTTAGGGAGTACCAAAGGTTTGCAGGTCCCCAGCCTATCCCTGAGATGCCAGAATAACACAACACTCAATATCCCCAAGAAAGTAGCAACAGAACCACCCAAACCTTTCTTACAGAACTATAGGAAGCCTGAATCTAGCATCAAATATGAAATCAGGATAGGCTGGAAGAATGAGCAAACAAAAAAAAAAAAAAGGTATCATGATGACAGGGATGTTGAAGACACAAACTCAGAAGAAGAGATTGACTACAAAACCTCAAAGAAAAAATGTCTTGGACACAAATTATTCAGAATTCCTGGAAGAGATAAAACAAGAAGGCTTTTTAAGAACTTAAAATATTCGTAGAAATGAAATGATAGTGTTAGAGGGGGAAATTTGAAAAGAAATAAGAACTACAGAAAAAAAGAATTGGAAAGGAAATTAACAGTCCAACACAAGAAGTATAAAACTTTACCAAGCAACCAACTCCCCCAAAATTAGAAATAAACTAAGTAGAGTTCAGTGGCTCCTTAAGGCAATAAGAAATACTTACACAAAATCAAAAGATTTAAAAAATAGAAGACAATATAAGGTATCTCATAATAAAAGCAATTGACTTGAAAAACAGATTAAAAAAATGTAATAATTTTTGGACTTATCTGAAAGAGATGACCAAAACAAAAGCCTAGAACTTGTATTTCAAGAAAAGAAAATGGTTCAAACCTCTTCTATTTCTTGGAAACAGAAAGATTCCACCAATCACCTTCTGAAAAAAATTCCAAAATGAAAATCCCCAGAAACATTACAGGCAAAGTCTAGAACTTACAGGTTAAAGAAAAAACATACTGCAAGAGAAGGAAAAATTCAAGTACCAGGGAGCCACAGTGAGGATCACACATGATGTAGCAGCCACCGCTATTAGGGAGCAGAAGGTTGTTGTTGTGTTTGTCCTTCATTGCTGAAGAAGACCATGCCATCAGAGAAATGATGACATGACTTGCACTTGACTTTGTTTTGAGGGAGGGAGGGCTGTGCAAGTCACCAGCCTTACTTCTCCTCCAGAGTCATCTGAATCCTGTGACCAGATATTCATCAGGATGACTGGAGATGACCCAGGATGCAAAAGAAAAGGATACAGATTTAAAGACAAAAAATTACTTCCCAAAAAAACCTGAATATAATCCTACAGGAGGTGGAAAATAAATCTTTCATAAAATAGAAGACTTTTAACCATTCCTAATGAAAAGACCAAAGCTCAAAACACAGGCATTGAGAAATATAAAATAAAGTAAATACAAATGAACTATAATAAAGGGCTAAACAAGGACAAACTTCTCACATTCTAATATGGGGAGGTAATAATTGTGTCCCAAATGAATCCCATTGTCTTTAGGGGTCAGACGAGTCTAATTAGGAAAAACACCTGGGAATGGTTCTGCTGTGTCTGGATTTTTAAGAGAAAAATAGGAAGAGATGCAGAGAGGAATATACCATGGATGAGTGAGGGAGGATAAAGAAAGATTGGGGGAAATTATTTCACATAGGAAGGGTAAGTAAGTAGACATTTATACAAACAAGGAGAAGGAGGAGGTGGGAGGACCAGCTAGCACTAGAACCTCACTCATCTGAACTGAACAAAGTAGGAAGAGTACACCTACGTAGGCACAGTTGAATATACATATATATATACATATATATGTATATATATGTATATGTGTATATATGTGTATATGTGTGTATATATGTATATTTGTGTATATGTGTGTATATATATATGGACAAACATATCCATTCATATATATGCATATAAACATAATATATAGATATATACATATACATACATATATGTGTATGTGTACATATATGTATGTATGTATCCCTCAATGGGAACATAGTATGAAAAAAGGGAGAAGGGAGAAAGAGGATTTGATATTTAGAGGGTGGGTTAAGGAACGGATTAATCTTAAGTAAAACAAACTCTAAGGATGTACCAAAGTATTTATAGCTTTTTTTTGAGGTGGCAAAGACTGGGGATCTGAGGAAGAGACTCATAACCTGGGGAATAGCTGAAAAAGTTGTGGTATATAAATGTGATTGAATATAATTGTGCTATAAGAAATGATGAAGGGGCTCTTCCTCCTCCTTCCTCTTTCGCTCCCCTTCTCTGCTCACAGTTGCTTCTTCCTCTGCCACCTGCTCAGGATCCATGCCAAACCCCCTTTGCCAAGAAGAATTACCATAAACCAGACCAACAGAAACTGCAGGTGCTGAAGGATACCACATCAACTCCCTCCAAGCCATCAGCACAGCTGGCTCGGGACACCCCACATCATGCTGCAGTGCAGCAGAGCTCATGGCTATTCTTTTCTTCCATGAAGTACAAACCCCAGGACCCCAGCAACAATCACTTTGTGCTCTCCAAGGTTCATGCAACTCCTATTCTCTATACTGTCTGTGCTGAGACTGACTTCGTGCCAGAGGCTGAGCTGCTATACTTGAGGAAGATTGCCTCCATTCTAGATGGCCACCCAGTTCCTAAACAAGCCTTTACAGATATGGCTACTGGCTCCCTGGGTCAAGGACTTGGAGCAGCGCGTGGAATGGCCTACACAGTCAAATACTTCAACAAAGTCAGTTACTGTGTCTGTTGTTTGCTGGGAGATGGGGAGATGTCTGAAGTCTCCCTGTGGGATGCCATGGCCCTCACAGGATTCTACAAGCTGGACAACCTGGTTGCCATCTTTGATGTTAACTGACTGGGCCAGAGTGATTCTGCCCCACTGCAGCAGGGCTCACATGAAAGTTTACTAGAAGCAATGTGAATTCTTTGGGTGGAACATCATGGTCGTGGATGGACATAGTGTAGAAGAATTCTGCAAAGGCTTCAACCAGAGCAAGGATAAGCCATTGGCTGTCATTGTAAAGACATATAAGAACAGAGAAATCTCAGGTATGGAAGATAAGAAAGCTTGGCATGGGAAACTTCTTCCCAAAAACATGGTAGAACAAGTCATCAAGGAAATATACAGTCAAATCCAAAACAAGAGGATCCTAGCTACCCTCCCCAAAAAGGATGCCCCCACAGTGAATGTCACCAACATCTGGATGCCATCTCCCCCAAATTACAAACTTAGAGACAAGCTAGCTACCCACAAAGCCTATGGCATGACCTTGGCAAACTTGGGAATGCCAGTGATCATGTGATTGCCCTGGATGGGGCCACCACAGAATTCCATCTTTTCAGCTCTTTGAGAAGGAGCATCCCAATCACTTCATTGAGTGTTTCATTGCAGAACAGAAGATGGTGCACATCACCATAGGATATGCCACACAGGACAGGACCATGCCTTTCTGCAGCAATTTTTCCCCCTTCTTTGGCAGGGTCTTCCACCATATCCATATGGCAGCCATTTCTGAGAGCAACATCAGCTTGCATGACTTGCACTGCAGGGTGTCCATTGGTGAAGATGATCCTTCTCAGATGGCCCTTGAAGATCTTGTCATGTTCTGGAGAATTCCCAATGGGACAGTCTTTTACCTGAGTGATGCTGTGGCTATTAAGAAAGCAGTTGAATTAGTTACTAACATGAAGGGTATCTGTTTCATAAGGACCAGCCACCCAGACAATGCAGTCATTTACAACAACAATGAAAACTTCCAGACTGGCCAGGCTAAGGTGGTCCTGAAGAGCAAGGATGACCAGGTGACTGTGATTGGAGCTGGAGTGACCTTCCATGAAGCTTTGGCAGCTGCAGTGCAGCTGAAAAAAGAAAAGATCGACATCTGGGTGTTTGAACCCTTTACAATCAAGGCCCTGGATAAGACACTTATCCTTGACAATTCCCAACCAACCCATGGCCACATCCTGACCGTGGAAGATCATTACTATGAGGGTGTCATAGGAGAAAGGGTCACAGCTGCTGGATAGGTGAACCTGGCATCACCCTCACTTGCTTGGTGATCTCTAATGTCCCAAGAAACAGGAAATCAGCAGAACTACTGAAGATGTTTGGCATCGATAAGGAGGTCATTGCTCAGGTTGTCAAGGCGGCCTTGTCTTAGGCCTTGTCTGAGATGCCTGCTGGCAATTCCAGACCAAAACAAGGACAAGGGAAGAGAGAAAGAAACATTTCTGTACCTTTAGATACATTAAATAACTTTTGTTTCTACTGAGGATCAATTAAAAAAGTAATTATTAAAAGAAAGAAATAATGAAGGGGATGATTTGAGAGAAAAACCTGGGAAGACTTGTATGAACTGATACAGAGTGAAATAGACAGGACCATGAGAATAATTTATACAAAGACAACAACATGATGAAGACAAACAACTTCCAAAGAGTGAGGAACTCTGATCAGGGTAATCACCAGCAGTGATCCCGGAAGACTAATGATGAAGCATGCTAACCACCTCCTGATATAGAGGTGAAGGACCCAGAGTGCAGAATGAAATATATTATATATATATATATATATATATATATATATATATATATATATATATATACACATATATATATATGAACATAGTCAATGCACAAAATTTTTTTTGTAACAGGTTTTTTTTATTCTCAATTGGAGGAGCAGAAGTTGGATTAGGGTGGAAGTGAGAAAAGAAAATTTCCTGGTGGAAAAAAAATGTAATTTAAAAAAAAACCTTTACTAATTTTAGTGCTCACCCAAGTTTCTGAACCACATTTCTTTTGGGGCTGTATTTGTAATGGACACACAAAAGCAGTGTTTATATAAATTGTAATTGATTTGATAAACCCCACCTCCTAGCAAGCAGTACAGCCCTGATGAACATTAGATCACATCACAACTCCTTCATGCCTTAGTAGACAGCCTATAAGGATAACCCTTACAGAAATCATACCTTTTCTTAATTCTGCAGATTTCCCTTTTGTGTATTTCACTAGAACCTTCCTGTCTGTCTTCTTCATTTCCCTTCTATCAGGAATCCACCTTCTGAAGACTTTGGCTTTGACAGATAAACTTTCACCATACTCTGTCCAAAACTAGACCTCCATATCATTTCTTAACCATTTCCAAAACACTATGAAAATATCACTGTCTCACCATTATCTTTTTCGATTAGCATGTAAACTCCTTGAGGATAGTAACTGCCTTACTTGCTTGTGTTTCATCACCTCCTCCCCCTCCCCTGCCTCTTGCTTACCACAGTATCTGGCACATATAAAATGCTTAATATGTTTTATCATTTAATAACTCATTCATTCAACCTATATGGACAAACTCATAATCCATTCACTGAAGAATGATATGTACTGGTCATCCTCCTAGCTGAACAAAATGAGGAATATATCCTGGAGATAAAGATCACAAGATCACAGAGCTAGAACTAGGAGGAACTTCAAAGCCCATCCAATCCAACATCCTCATTTTTCTCAAATAAGGAAACAAAGGACCTAAGAGGTTAGGTTGATTTGCCCAAGATCAAAGAGGTAGTAATGTTATCTGAGAAGTAGTAAGGCTTTGACTGATTCAAGTGACTTCTAGAGCCCAGAAGAGAGTTATTAAGAGACTAAGGCTACACTCAAGTGACTGTATCTGAAAACAATTCTGTCAGCTATTTTCCAAATCCCAGCTTCCTTATTCCAGGTTACCAACAAAACTTCTTGCCATGATCAGGCCTTGTAGCATATGCAGGATTGTCACTTGATCCCACTGAGCAATCTTTCTTCCAGTCTCTTGGACCACTCACTGCTATTTAGACATAGTCTTTGTCATCAAATACCAAAAGGGCAATCACCTGACCTTGCAAAAAAAGATGTCACTCAATCTACAGCAATTGCTGGATCAGTTCCATGCCACACTTAGATTTCTGAATTTAGTTGTACACACCCTGAGCAGATTCTGTAGTCTGCCTGATAGAATCTCACAGCCTTCTTTATCCTGCCAAGTTAGATCAGAATTTAGTTCCTGGTTAATGTTCTGCAGTTCAGATCTTGTGAGGGCTGCATTTACTTGAAAAATGCTAGCCTTCAACTCTCATAATATTTGTTGGTAAAATTCAAGTTTCTAATCTATTGATTTTTTTAATGGATATATGTGTGTATACATACACATATATGTAAGTACACATATGTATATAAACACATATGTATACATGTGTGTTTATATAGAAGTACACATATGTATATAAACACATATGTATGCATGTGTGTGAAAAAAACAAAGCTGTCTTTTTAAAAATAATCCTTCAACCATTCAGGAGGGAAAGAGGTTTTTTGTTATCTGAATTAAAATAGGCTATATTTTCATTTGTTGTTTTGAAATAAATATTAATTAGGTCCTCCCTTTCTCCTCCTTTTTCCAACACCTAGTAAAATACAAGATCCAAATGAAAAAATGTTTCAAAGATCTGAGTTCCTTTGAGGTCCTGCCCACTCCAAATTGTAATGGTAATAACATGAATTACACATGAGAAGTCAAAAACAAGCAAAAAGGCACAGAACAATGCTCTTTAAGGCAAACGGGAGGAATGGAACTGAGTAAACCTGACGGTTACACATTCTTTGGTCACAGTTTAGAACTGCTAGATTTGAACTGATTATCCAACATTATTTCACCTCTCCTGTGCAAATTGGTGTTCTTACACATCTGTCAAGCAAAGTGGTCTGTATTTATCTTTCAGAAAGTCTCTTGTTTAGCCTGGAAGGCTGCCACAACTTGTGGTATGTCAGGATGTTTAGAAATCTGTAGGTACTTCACTTCCCAGGAGACAGCTGGAAGCTGGGAACATAAGCAACCAACATGGCTTCAGTCCTTCATATGGAGACAGTGATGTCTAGTAGTAAAAAGGGAGAAATTTTCAACTTTGATATAATTCCCTAAAAGGGATATTTACCATCCTAGCTATTAGCTGCTTCAAGTATTTGAATCGCTATGTGGAAAAGTATAAAGGATGAATCCTAGGATCACAGATTTAGGGTTAGAAGGAACTAGAGAATCAATTGTCCATTTCCCTGTATTACAGATGAAGAAACTGAGGCAAAATCATTAAGAGATTTGCCCAGAATCATGCAGTGTGCGTTTGAAGGAATTTATGGGATCAGAATAGCTAACCTCCAATAGCAGAAAGATTTCTGGAATCCTAGAATTCTTAAATGTTGACTTGGGAAAAGCCCTTTGAAATCATCTAGGTTAAGCCCTTCATTTTATAGATGATGAAACCAAGACGTTCTCATTTACATCTTCATGTTGTTTCTAAAGACACTAGTTATCTGACTTGAAGTCTAATCTTCCAAATGATGGTACTCTTTCTCTGCAGATGGAAGATGGCAATGAAAAGAACTGTCACTCCCAATTCAGTAGAAATTGTCAGGAAAACAAAGGTAATATTTGCCAAGGGGAAGCCATCTGACAGGAAGACCTTCTTTAGGTTACTGATTAGGAGGAGGAGGATTTCTACATCCCACTGGTCCTGATATCACCATTAATAATTAATGATCAAATGTGCCTCAATATACATAATTGAAGTCACCAAAAACAGACTCACAAAATCAACCAGATTAGACCTGAAAAATCACTTCCAAAGGAAATGTAGACATATTTGCACAGTCCATTTGCTGCTGGACTATGGGCAGAAGAGGTTGTGACATATTTCATGGTCTTCTGATTTCTTCTCTCTCCGAAATATAATTCTTGTGACCTGTATCGTGTGATTTTATATTGCCTGTCTTACACTCTAACTG